>JAJGRW010000467.1:1715770-1817343 GCA_025461045.1 Carex parvula
TGGATTTTCTTATAAATACCCTTATTCTCCCTCCAATTTCGGTCCAGCATTTCAGTCCGGTCCCCATTTTGGTTTTCTGTGGCGGCTGATATGAAAACTGTGAACCAGTATGGACCGAAATGGCATTTCGGTTCGGAATAAAAAAAATGGCGGACCGAAATGACATTTCGGTTCTTATGGTTTTTGTAAAATAAAAAAGTAATCATGTTGGTTTCGTAAATTTTTTTTTTAATTATGATTTATAAAACAATTTAAAATTCTCACCAAGAAACACTAATACCAGAGGATGCAATATTTACGCTGGGCTGGGGCATTTGTTTGAGTCAAATGGTGGAGAGAAGGGACCATATACTGGGATCATGTAGATTTACCAGAACCTTTTGGAGAAAGTTGCGTGGTGAACTCAGCATATCAGTACCGATTACTGGTATGGTACTGCTGACTGTTCGAAAGAAATAGGCCTCAGGAAACCTTTTTGGCAGCAAGGGCATGGGCTATATGGCGCGAGGAAATAGGCAGTTTTTCTCAAATGAAAACAAACAGCCACAGAGTTTAGTGGAGGAGATTCTCTTGCAATTTGACCCAGTATATTGATCCTCCATAAATGAAATCGGATCGGTACATTCCCAACAATGTACCGATCCTCCATAAATTTCTCCAAAAGGTTCTGGTACATCTACATGATCCCAGTATATGGTCCCTTCTCTCCACCATTTGACTCAAACAAATGCCCCAGCCCAGCGTAATATTGCATCCTCTGGATATTAGTGTTTCTTGGGTGAGAATTTTAAATTTTTTTATAAATCATAATTAAAAGAAAATATTTTACGAATCTTGGACTTTTTGCCAGAAGCTTGTTGTATACTAAAAAGTAGGAAAAAATTGATAAAAAAATAATTGTCAACAATTTCTGTTTAGACAAATGATTACAATCAAATAGGCCACTAAAACAATATAATACAAGCATTTGAACCTTATATTTACATGTAGTTATGTATTGTAGTAACAAAAGATAGTGTAGTGTGGTGGTAGTTGGTTTGGTTGATAACCAACCTTGTTCGATTCAAGCTGGAGGGAAATGTTTTTGGAGATTGTTATTTGCCCGTTTCGGGCCGAATTTGACTAGAATATGATCATTCCGTCCGGAATTTGACTGGAATATGACCATTTTGGCCGAATTAGACGAAAATTCATATCCTTTGTAACTCGGCGTGAAATCGGATCGGTAACATTGCCCTGGATATTAGAATCTCCTCGGTAAATTGCAAGAGAATCTCCTCCATATCCCAACAATATACCCGATCCGATTATCAGAGGTGGTCGTTGTCAATATAAGTGTTCAATGCTTGTATTATATTGTTTAGTGGATATTTGATTGTAATCCTTTGTCTTAACATAAATTGTTGACAAATTATTTTTTTATCAATTTTTTCTACTATTTATATACAACAAGTTTTGGCAAAAAGTCTGAGTTTTCGATCTGATTAGGCCGATTCTAACCGATTCCACCCGATTCCGATTCCATGGTCCAAAAGACTAATCCCGATTCCCATTCCGATTTTTCCTTCTATGTATTGATTGTTTAATACAAAATGTCGGAGAGCTTGTAGCTCACTGACCTATCAAAATGTTTTTGTCGACCAAACACTGAATGCAGGGCCGAATAATGAAACAAGAATGGAAAGGGCCAAAGAAGTTTTATGAGGGGCCAACAAACATTAAATTATTTTTCTATTTTTTATCAACGACCCCTCTGCCCCCTAGCATGAATTTTACAAGAATTGAATATTGTGTATTGGAAAAATCTTAAAAAAATGCTATATTTGACTGCATTTGTTTTTGCATCAAGTACATGTAAAACCTATACTTTTAAATTAGCACACATTTATATTAATTCAGAGTAAGGAGATCTTAATCTTATGCAACTTGTGAACAAAATAGAAGTAAAAAAAAAAAAATAGAGAATATCTAAGCAAGTTAACAACATAACATCTAATATTAATTTAAAATTAGGTGTAAATAATAAAGTACCATCTTAGTTTTTAGAAATACCTGTTTAATTAATAAGGACCAGCCATCCTCGTCGGATAACTTCTCCACTCGATGTGATTTTGTAGCCCTCATTCCATTCGCGACTCTTTCATCTCGACTGGTCACAAGTAACCTACTCCCATGTGCTCCCCTACTCATGGGAGCCCGCAACAGGCTGTCCCAAACAGCTCGGCTCTCATACCAAACATCATCGAGAACAAGAAAGAACTTTTTCCCCTTTACGTGCCTCTCGAGTATAGGCACAAGCTCCGATCTTTCATTGGTGTACCCGGGCTCACCTCCTGCCCCCCGGATTACACATTTCAACACTTCTTCTCCTTTCACCTCCTTTGAGACACATACCCAAATTTTTAACTGAAATTCATCCTCAATTCTCGGATCATTGAAAATCTTTTTAGCTAGAGTGCTCTTCCCAATTCCTCCCATTCCCAGAATAGCAACAACACACACATTTTCTCTAACCCCCTTCTCTTCTTCAGTCAGCCAGCTCACTAGCATCTCTGTATCTTCTTCAATCTTTTCTCCCACAATATCATCTACCACAATCAAGTGATCAGTCTTGCGGTGGATGATTGAGTCCACTCGAGGAATGATTGGTGATTCGGTCAAACCCAGATCAGCCCTTTTCTTGGCAATCCTCTCTAGCCTCGAATTGATCTCCTTGATTTTTGAACCGATCTCATGAGAAAATAACGGGTTGCGGAAGCAAGACAGCAAAGGGAAGCCACAACTAGCATTTGAAGAGGAATACGAACTGGAGCCGGCGAGGCGTTCCTTTGCCTTGATCTGACAGAGGTCGATTACGTCGTCGGCATCATACATGACATCCTTGAGTTGCTTGAGCCAGCGTTCAATGGCACTACCCTTGGTCTCCTTCCTCTCGGCATCGGCAAGAACGCATTGAATGTCACTAACGGTCTCACTGAGCTTCTCAATCTGGCCAGGGATGCCCAGCAGCATGCCCACCTCTTCGGTCACCATTTGCATGAGAAATTCGCTAAACTTTGATAGGAAGGCATCGAGTATCATCGCCATGTTTGTTTGAATTATGAGAGCGCAGCTAGTGCTTAGAGGAAGAGGGAGATTGGAATTAATGGGGATAGTATGAGAATGGGGTTTTGGAAGTAATTAAAGAGTTGGTGGCGGAGATGAGCTGGACAAGGAATCTTAATTATATCATCCTTTGGCACATGTGAATTGGCCCTTTGTGAAGTGGGGCTTGTTGTTCTCTGTGTAGAGTCACAGAAGAGTATTAAATGACACATGGGTCAACAGTAATGCATGCATGAAGCGCTGGTACGGACTTGCCACCTATTATAATAACATATTATTAACTATTATAATATTATAATATAATAATAATTATAAGTTTATTATAGTTTGAATATTATGATTAATATTAATTATTCATGATTATAATAATAAGAAAATATTATCGAATAATAAAATAATTATAAGAATTAATTGATTTTAATATTATAAAGATAAGGTATAATAGTTTACTTAAATAGTATATTTTTAACATTCCTGAAGTTCCTTTTCATTTCATGCTTAAAAAAAGTTACAATAATGCTAAAAAAAAAGTTTAGCATGAAAAAAAACAAATTAGGGTGCGTTTTTTTCATTTCATCCTTTAAATGTTTTCCTAACTAAATTTACAATAATGTTATGTATTAAGCAAACTCTAAAACAAAAACAAAAAAAGTTGGGACCAAATTGCCAATTCGGTCCGAAGTCTTTTTTCGGATTTTCTGTGTCCGCCTTTCTGAAACTTTGTGAAATCAATAGGGACCGAATTGGCAATTCGGTTCTTATGATTTTTGTAAAAAAAAAAAAAGTAATCATGTTGGTTTGATAAAAATATTTTTTTAATTATGTTTTTTAAAAAAAATTCCAGTAGTAACGATGGTGATAAAAATGAAAGTACCTCATTAATATTTCCTTAATTTAAAATAAGTAAAATAGTAAGCTTTCTTGTGGGCTTAATTATTAGTTGAGTGGGAAATAATGTAGAAAGAAATAAATTGAAGTTGAATACAGTTGCCGAAAGAGGGTAGAATTGGTTGAAACTATGAAAGTGAAAATGTAAAATTATAATATTGATGGTCATATACTTCCTTTATCGTATTAATACTATCTATATATTTTACTAAGAGGGAATAGTCTATTCTAACTGGTTGTTGGATTATTAAATATGTGCATATAAAAATTATAATTACAGCCGCTTTATCCTGATTGAGTATTCATGCAAAATTTAAACGAAGAGCAATAATAAATAGAGCCGACCAATGGGTAGTTGGAGTAGTACTGCTTTTGTCCGAAGAATTTAAGAAGCCCAACAAGCAAACTTCATTAGTCTCCTAGCATTTACTTGCAAGTCTACCCACCACACTAGTTCGAATCTCAAAGCTAGTTCGAATCTCAAAGCTGCTTAGAGTAAATCTCAAACCGTAAAGTAAAGGGAATCTTTTACACATATTGGAGAGGATACTCTTCCAGCCCAACAAGTCATTTGCTTGCAAGTCTGCCCACCAAACGTCATTTTCCACCTTTCAGTGAAGATATCGTCTCTCTTGTCTTTTCTCTTGCTCTAGCCTAACCTGTTTACGAGAGATGTCTCCGATAAATACATGTACAATCTACAGGTGCTTTAGAAATGAGAGAAATGACTTAAAAAAATATATATAAATGCATTATAACAGGAAGGCACGGATCGATGACGTGGAAAAATTTGTATTTCTTTTGTCACCCCTGGATCATACAATAAAACCTTGTACAATTATTGGAGCATTCATATATACCTGTCTGAAAGAAGAATGCTCTTCAGGTTTTTAATTGAACTAATACAGTGTTTCTGTTTTGTTCTATCATTTAGTCAGGGTTTTATATAATCCATTTGATATTAATCATTAAAAAAATTAATTAATGAACAATTTTGCTCCTCAATTACTCTTTAATTACTCCTCAATTTAAAAAACAAAAAAAAAATTCCAGGCGGTCCTGTAGGAAAATGGAGCAACAAGCATTTACTTGCAAGTGTAGCTACCCACCAAAAACAACACTACTAGCCATCAAGTCATCTTTGCTTGTTTGAAGTCGAATTGAAAAGTTCAAAATTTAGATTGGAGAAATGTGTTGCAATTAAAATTTAAACTCAAGTCTTGACGGTCATAAAATGAAGTTCACATGTTTAGCATTTATAAGGGGCTAAACCATATATGCACACTTTTAAAATTGTATTGCATGTTTGGTTATGGAGTAGCAGTTAAATGAGAAGTAAATTTGAAAGAGCAGATGGAGATGGAGTAACATTTGATTTAATACGGAGTAAGTTACTCCACCTATTCACGTAGAGTAGTTTATATACTCTATCAGGGGTTTCCACGCTGAGTAACATTCATCTTCCAATTTTCTTATACAGGAAATATGTAACTACAAATACTGTCTAAGACAGTATGTCAAGGAATGTGAATTCTAGTCACAGTTGGTTACTTGTTGTGTCGTGTTGTGCCATTCCGTGTCGTGCAGTGTCATTTCCTTCGAGAATGGTGTTGCATGCTTTCAGCAGTGTCCTGATTTGGTGTCAACTTCAGATCGCCTAAATTCGACATATTTGCTCCATTTTTGGCCTAAATACACAACTTTCTCCAAAATCTACCAAAATAGCCTAAAAACACGTTTGCGGTAAATAAATTGGAAAAATGGCTACTTCGCATTCGCTTTTGGTCATTTTCCGCAATAAAATATATGAATTTTCGCTATATGTTTTAGCCCGATCAATGGTCACATTGCATTAATGGTTACGACACATCACACACGAGTGACATCACGTGACCGACACACGTGTCATGCAGTGATGTATCTGATCATGGCGTGACTTTTGGACATCCTTCCGACGGATGAAATTTTACATCAACAATCCTCTTCTAAATTATTTGCAGTATTTATTCAAGACCCAGTGCTCTCTGAATTGGATAACATTTAATAGTTGCAATTCGATGTTCAGCTCACCTAAGTGACCTAAAAATAAGTTTGAATCCAGAGATAATGATGAGGTAATGCAGAGGATCCGGCCTCCAGCTAAGCTAACATCGGATTCTCTTTGTTGGGACGTTGGTATCGTTTTCATCAGGTACGGAGAGCTACTCACCGCACATGGTTTTGCCTTTTGTTGAGTAATAGATCTTTTTCTGTTTTTACCTTGTTAGTTAAATAAAATTTGCATCATAATCAAGTGTTAAGTGCTCCTCCGGATTTAAATGGATGTAGTCTTAAATGCGTATTATTTATTATAATAAATCTGTGGGGTCATACATTTTAATAATAAATAAATATATATATATATATATATATAGAGTAAGGCTACGGTGCTTTGCAAAGTAAACCCTCCGTTTACTTCGGGTCATTTTTTGGATTTTGAAAATCCAAACAACCGATCCGAATCGTTCAACATGTTCTAAATATTGAAATGTGCTAGGAGACCAAATTTTACATTTTTTGGAATTGTTTTACTATTTATTAAGCCACTTTGAAAGTTTCTGATCCGGTGGTCCAGAAATTTTACTGTTTTTTACTGTTCACCATCGGATTAATGACTTTCAAAGTGGCTTAATAAATAGTAAAAAAATTCCAAAAAATATAAAATTTGGTCTCGAAGCACATTTCAATACTCATGAAATTTAGTATTTAGTAATAAAGTATGACAACTTTTTATTCTTTATTTTTTAAATAAATTATTAGTTTGGTGATCTGAAAACGTGAAGACACCCAATTTTTTTTTACCATCTTAAAACGAGGTTTCAAACTACGGACTAAAATTGAATGTTTGCAGTTTGAAACTGTAAATTAATTTTTTTTTACTATTTTAAAAAAAACCAAATACATTTTTTCGGAAAATTTCATTTTCATCATATCCACAGTTTGAAACTACGAACTAATTATGTGTCCGCAGTTTGAAACTGGATTATTTTTTTTTTCTGTTGATTCCAATTGAATTGGGAGAAATCGAAGTGTTCAGGCGGGTGTCTCTCTCTCCTCGGGAACTCATTAATTAACTGATAGAATGACATAAATGGGACCAATTTCTATAGATATTTACCAGTGTGCCACTGGAAAAGTGGAAAGCTGATATCCTGTTTTTTGCGGGACCAACCTTGCACGTATATAATTCCCAACTATGGGCTTCAAATTGAATTTCTGCCTCAGGCCTCAACACCCAAAACTTAAAAAAAAAAAAAAAAAAAAATAGTAAAACAAACGTTAAATGTATGTGTACATAAATTTTAAAAAAAATAATCAAGCAATAAAACTTTCAACAACAGTATGAAATATTAATTGAATAGCTATATTGAAATAAAATATATTCTCTATCAATTCTTATTTGGGTTACTCTTCTGTAGTGTAATATTTGATGTAGTTAGATTATAAAGTAGCTTATTAGTAATAGCAATACTAATAACTATGTTATTATACTTCATAATATTTTGTGATAAGAATACTGAGATTTACAAGGATATATGAAAGTATAAGTCGGGCTCCAAAACAATGCACCGCTTTGGGTCCAATAAAGTACTATTTGTTTGCACCCAGTGTACAAGTTAAGAGCTCTTTTTGTCAATTTCTGCTCTTGTAGGACCAACATGCAGAGATTCAATAGTTTAAACATCAATTAGTTCACGAACAATAAAATTTATGGTCCAAGTCGAGGCAAAGATCAACAAATCGAGGGGTTTTGTCGGAAATGGTGATACACCACCGATCCAATCCCAATTCAATTGGAACAAGTATCCTCTCCGTTACTCTACAAGATTCCCTTCACTTTACGGTTTGAGATTAACTCTCAGCCGCTTTGAGATTCGGGCTAGCGCAGGGGCAGTATTATTGGGCTTTGAGATTCGTGCCAAGTTAAAAAGAACGGTCCTGATCTAATAATTGTAAAAGATTCCCTATTATGGTACCGGGGAGGATGTGAATTCATTCAATTGTGGGGGTACGTACGTAGTTTCAAACTGCAGACAGAGTATAATAAAACTGCGGTAAGAGGATCAATTTTTTTGTAAAACGTTGTTATTTGGTTTTCAAATTGCGGACCTCTGACGTTTGAAACTGCAGACATTCAATTTTAGTTTGTAGTTTCAAACTGCGTCCACAAAGTAATAATGTAATAGCAGATAGAATAATAATCGAATTTTTAGAAAAAACTTGGTTATTTGTTTCTCAAACTGCAGACTACTTTATGGGTCCACTGTTTGAAATTGCGGACATTCAATTTTAATCCACAGTTTCAAACTACGGTCAAAATAATAATCGAATTTTCATAAAAATGTAGTTATTTGGTTTATTTATTTTCTCAAGATGGTAAAAATAAAAATTTCAGGTACAGAATTGGTAGAAGACTTATCAAAAATAACACATTTTCTTCAAAGAAGAGAGAAACAAATTGCAAGGTGGTGTATGCAAGCAATGAGAGGCATGAGCTATAAAAAAATGAATGGGTAAACTATGTAAAAACAGCCGGCCAAACTCTTCAAAGGTACACATTTTTTTTTTCCTTATGTATTTGTGTTTTTGTTTTTCTTATGTAACAAAGAAGATGTTCTTTATCTGTTATTTTATTTTCTGTACTTGCACAGGATAAATTAACACCAAGGAAAATTGAAAGAGAGGCAATAAATTTTACGTAATTATGAATATGTATTTGCTGGGAAGAGATATATTTGATAAAGGGGAAAGCTTGCATAACTGTTAACATAATAATAAAAAAATTTAAAATTTTATGATTATCTTCCTATGGTGCAGATACGACGTGTATCAATTTTTGTGCAACTTGAAAATTAGTTAGTCATCGATTAATTAGTAATTCAATTTGGTGCTTTGAAAAATGAAAAAAATGATTATAAAAAAATAAAAGGTTTCCTTATTATCTTCTGAGGAAGGAAATTATGTTTAATTTATTTTTCACGGAAAAAAATTACGCGGCATTACCCTTTGTTGAATTTTATGTTATGATTTTGTTCTGAATTATGTTTGTTCATTATGTATTGACTCAATTAGGTTACTGATCTTCAATTTCAAGGGTGAACTAAAAAACTATATCTGTTCCAGTGACTAGGATACTATATTCCGTTGTTGTGGGAGAGTTAATAATATTTTATCAAAAAAAATGTTAGAGTTAATTGAAAAATAACACCATAGTCCATTTTTAAGATCAATAATAAAATATAGTATTTTTTCCTATTTAAAATAAATGAATTGAATTATTTATTCGATATACTGAATTCTGAAAAAACATATACACATATTTTTCGGACAGATCTAATTTAATAAAACTTCACATCAATTATCTTAAAAATAAAAAAAAAACAAATAAAATTTATCCTTCTTATCTTTACAATTTGAAATTGTTTTTCAAATGCTAAAAAATCTTTGAAAGAGTTGATATGTGGTAAATCCTTATTCTTCGGAACAACAAAATCCTTATTCTTTGAAAGAGTTGATATGTAGTAAATCCTTATTCTTTGAAAATGTATTTTTGGAGTATATCTAAATCTTGAATCAAACTCTAGTTAGTAGTTATCATGAATTGAAGGATAGATTTCATAAAAAAAAAAGTTGGTTGGATAAAGCGGGCAGATCCAAACTTTGTTTTCTAAAGAATATTTCATATTGTTTTTTGTTTTCTAAATTTTCAGCATGAAATTGTCCCGGCAGAGCTTGTGGATAGAATCGCCCGCTTGAAGTAAGTATTTTCTTAAAACTCGACTCCTTTTAATAGCGAAAAGCTTCTTGTAGAGAACTTAGTTCCTTTTAGTTGTGCACAAGAATAACTAAATTTTTGTTGTTGTAGGCATGGTGGAACTTATAAGTTACTGAAAAATCTGCAACATATGTATGTTTAATTATATTATTTAATTGGATGATTATGTATGTTTAACTACATTAACTACATTACCTCAACCAAATTCAGGTATGCTATGCTTCACTTTCAATTTATATCCTTTCATGGATCATATTGCATAAATTAAACTTATGTGGTTGTTGTAGGCCACTTCATTAATATATTTCAAGAGGTTCTACTTGCAGTGGTCGGTCATGCAACATCACTCTAAATGTATCATGTAAGCTAATATATGGTTTATTTATTTTATTTTATTTTATTTACTTGTTTATTAGGTTGAGGTAATGAAATATATGTGATATTAAATTGGTGTAGGTTAACTTGCATATATGCATCATGTAAGGTAGAAGAGAATCATGTATCAGATTAAATTGGTGTAGGTTTACTTGTTTATCTTATATGTATCAGATTAAATTGGTAAGTACCAATTAGTACTGGTAATGCATATTTAAGTTCATTCGCTGTACCAGGAAACCATCTAGGGCAACAGATTGGTCTCCAGTGTTGTACCAGCAAGTTTATTTTTAAAGGCAAACAATTCCAACATTGAGTTGTACCAGTGTTGTGCCGTAGAAAGTAACTTCTTAATTATTGTATAGTTCAATTGAAATGTACCATCAGTTCCTTCTGTATAATCTTTTCAATACATAGGGGATTTTGATTGTACCTGTAACTGATTAGTAATTAATTAATGCCATTGAGTATCATGCCAGTGTACATGTTACATCACTACATATATTTGTATCTCATTATTTAGCTAGCAGAAAAGAAAGAAAAAAAATAGACATAGTAAGGAAAACTAAAATGCATATAAATAGTGTTGGATTTTACTTTAAATTGCATTGTACAATTAGGTTTGACCTGATTTTACTTTAATATGTGATGCATTGATTTTACTTGTCTCGGCAGGATATGTTGTATCTACGGTTGTCAGATCCAAGCAATGAACAAGTGTTGGATTCTTTAGCTCTAGTCTTGAGACACACACCTGTGCCTCTTCTAAAAGCTCTGCTTTGCTGGAGAGAAGGGTACACGGCAGAGGGGATTGTGTAAGTCTAGTTTTTGCTTATACTGGTATGTACTGGGATGGTTCATTACATGTATAAAAAATGTTTTTATTTTAACCTTTTTACCTCCATGTGATATATTTGTTCTATAATTGATGATGCTAGCTGTATTTGTTGTATGAGTTAGGCTTTGGTACTATGTATTTGTAGAATGCAAGGACCTGTATTTACCTTTGCTTTTATATACAGATAATCTTTAAAATGCATATCTTGGGAATTCTCTATTTGTTGTCTTTTTGTACAATTTTTGTGGATTTTTGATGTTTTGTTAGGAGACAATTGCATGCTTACTGTAATGTCTTAATAGTAAATACCTACATTTTGCAAAAAAAAAAAAAAAAAAAAAAAACAGCGACCGGATTTTGGGTATCAGCGACCGGTTTCATTGTCGCTGATACTTTTTCATGACGTCAGCAAAAAATAACAACGACCAAAAAAATTTGGTCGCAGATAAATTATCAGCAACCGGATGACGTCATTCAGCGACCGGTGACATCATCGGGAGAGCATCAGCGACAATGCTTTCAGCGACCGGGTTATCAGCGACCAATTTTTACTATCAGCGACCGGATTTGGCATCAGCGACCAGCGACGTAACTATCAGCGACCGGAAAACCGGTCGCTGAAAGTGTGATCTGCTGTAGTGATCATAGAAATTAATAGAAAAACTAAATCTTACATAACTCTACTAGTAGGCAAGCACTATTTTGCAAAGGTGTTGTATTTAATAAATTAAAAAAAAAAGTCGCTACTAAACTCCCTTTGACATCCAAATATGCAAAAAGAAAATGACAAAAGAAAACTTAAGAAGGCAAGCGCCCAGACCAAAGAATTAGAAAACGGGAATAACAAAGCAGAATAAATTATTGAAAAGAAAATATAACCCTTGTATCAAATTTGTTGGTACCCCCACCACTGCTTTGACTCCTTTTGGTTGCAAAATCTACAAACGCAAACAGAAGATAGTTCAGCATTTCAGTTCTGGAACTTTTTGTATATTGTGCATTAATTTCCACAGTTATGAAAGCTGGCAAATTTATTTCCAAATTTATACTACCTTGCTTTAGATAATCCTAATTTCTCTCTAATAGCTTAACTGAACACAGGACTAAGAAATTAAAATGAATGAAAATTGTGGTGATTGCCTCGTAGTAATGGTACTAAGTAACAGACCAGACTAATTCAAATTGTTAATATTATATTTTTTTTTTCAAAAAGGCTGAAAGCCCGTTCATTTTTCTGAAACAAAAAAAGTTAAGTTACAAAACGATCCAACGAGTATTATTTTCCCAAAATGAGGCACCACAGCTGTGCCATGCACCAGCAACACAAAATGACCAAGAGTAGGAATTTGCCAAAAACCTCCATATAACACTAAAACTAAGCCACTTAAAGAAGGGCTGAGGTATATATCTAAAAGCAAAACGATGTAATAGGTGATCTTCATGAAGTTCATTCAACTCCAGGCTCATCTGAGCCTTGCATTGCTGGCATCTCGTCACCAGGAGCTACAGATTGCAGTGGTATTTCATCCAATGCGTCAGTTCCACAGTGCTGCAACATCTTTGATCTTCTTGCTCACATTACCTGTCCAGTAGGTGACCAAGGAGATAATCAGCAAAATTATAGATCTTGCAGTCCTTAAATTGGATTGCTTAAAACAAATATCATTTCTATACTTCCACATGGTCCGACATAAAGCACTATAGACCAACAAAAATCCAGTTCTATCAGTAGAAGAGAGTGAAGATGTGACATTAATAATATCAGTGCATGTGTTCCAATTATGCAATATAGTAAATCTTTATTCAACAGAACAACAGAATCTGTAGCATGGAAAATAATAGAAAAACTAAATCTTACTCAACTCTACTCGAAGACAAGCATTATTTTGCAATTAAAGGTGTTTTATTTACAAACTTGAAAAAAATAACCAAGAGTCGCTACAAAACTCCATTTTGACACCCAAATATGCAAAAGGAGAACCAAAGAAAATGACAAATGAAAAATTAAGAAGGCAAGCCCAGACCAAATAATTACAAAACGGGAATGATAAAGCAGAAAAAATAATAGAAAATAATATATAACCCTTCTATCAAATTTGCTTAATTTGTGTTTCATGGTACCCTTTCTTGTGCCGTTCTCAAGCTTTGACTTCTTTTGGTTGCAAAATCTACAAAATGCAAACAGAACATAGTTCAGCATTTCAGTTCTGGAACATTTTGTATATTGTGCATTAATTTCCACAGTTATGAAAGCTGGAAAATTTGCAAATTTACACTACCTTGCTTTAGATAATTCTAATTTCTCTTACAGCTTAACTAAACTCAGGACTAAGAAATACAAATGTATGGAAATTGTGGTGATTGCTCGTAGTAACAGTACTACTAAGTAACTGACTAGACCAATTCAAATTGTTCATACTATGTCTATAATCTATGGGGTATCAAAAGATCTGTGAATTTATAATCAAATAAAGCATAAAATAAAAACTATAAAAGGGTACCAGAGGGGTGTACCAGTAAAACATTGTATGGTTTCTATTAATGGAAATTGGTGGGAATTATCCAAAAAAAAAAAAAATAGCATATACCCAAATAATATAAAGTATCATGGACATTTTATGAATACGACAAATGATATGATAAAGCTAGTTAGACCAAGCAAAGGAATAACATACCTGAACGGAAAAATTACCACACCAAGATCAAGATTCATCTGAACTTGCATTGACGTTGGTGGTGAAACTGGATGGTGTCTTCTGGAAGGTAGCATGAAGCAATTCATCCTTTGTGCTAATCTTCACCTTGGAAATATGCTTGAATTTGTGCCACTTGGAACCACTTTCTCCTTGGTTTGCAATCTTCAGCAGCAGCTCCTCATCACAACGGATAATTAGCTTACGTGACATTGTGGTTGTCAAGTAATCTGGTAGGAGTTTCATTTTATAATCACTTAACCTCATGGTCTGTAAAGCTTTTGGGTTCATTACAGCTTTCAGATTTGGGCAGTGGTCGATTGAAATATTCGAGATGCTGGGCAAATTTGAAATTCTCGCCAAGTTTGGATTTCTAAGAACACTAATATCTTTCATTGACGGGATATTATCTACAGTAATCAGCTTATCAACACCAATAATTTGTAGGCACTCCAAAGAAGTAGCATAGAGCAAAAGACCCTCTGGAAGAGATCTCAATTGGGGACAAGCTTCAATATATAATTCCTTTAGTTTGGGCATGGCTGGCTGTCCCTTATTCCACTGCCACTCTTTCCAATTGGGCATCTCTCCAAAGAATAGCCCATTTAGTTTGGGAAATGCCGGTCTAACAGAACCATTTATTGTATGAACTATTGGATCTCTGCTTTTGGTATCTCCCTGCATGAACTCTTCTCCCACCCTCTCGACTGAATAAGCACCCTCTATTTTAAGTCTATGCAAATTGGGGAGTTGGCCTAACATGGGAAGCACCTCAAAGCAAGCACACTCCGAAATATCAATATCTCGCAAGTTGGGAAGGGCTGCTCCCAAATTCAACCAATTAGGAAGGCATCTACCAAAGTAACCCTCAATCGCAACAAAATTTACAGACCGTGGAGGACAAAGTTCATTTAAAACATCCTCTGTTGATATCTTCTTCTCATCAGTTTGTGAAAGTTGTTCTTCTAAGCCCAATGAGGTGTACCCAAGGTGTAATTCTCGCAATAGATTCTTGCTCCGAAGGTTAGCTCTTTCTGCTATGTTCCTATCAGATACTCTGTCTAAGCCATCTAACAGAAGATCAATGAGTTTTGATAAAAATTCTAATCCATCTAGGCTACTGAATCCCTCCAAACTATTCTTGTGTGGAACAAAGCCAGATAGATAGGAGACCTTTTCTAGATTATTTAATGCCATTGGGATTGCCTTGATCTTTGTCCCACTAAAATTCAGATACCTCAGTTCCCGTAGATTACCAATGCTTGGGGGGACATGTGACAACTCTTCACAGCCATAACAAGAAAAATATACTAAATTTCTTAGATTTCCTATGGAATTTGGAATTTTTACTAACTTTGTATTACAGATATCTAAGTATCTTAGATGCACGAGGTCACACATAGATTCTGGTAGGCTTGACAAATTGGAATGGGACTTACCGAGATCTATGACACGGAGGTTTGAAAAGGCTTTACACAGATCATCAAGTGCAATTTCAGGTTCAAAATAAATCAATGTTCTCAATCCTTTTTCCTTTTTAATTACTTCAATGTTTACCTCATTTCCTTCTATTGATAGCCTTCGTAATTTCATGGAACCCTCAAACCTAGATACAGCTTGTCCCCCCCGTAATAGACAGTTCTCATCCTTTCCTAACTGACAGGCGAAAGACCACAAAAGGTCATGCATTTTGCATTCAAATTGATTAATGTATTTATGGGTATCTTCCAAAAAATTGCGCTGCAGTAATTCTGTATAATACTCATTTCCCAACTCCCAAAAATCTTCCTTATCTTGAAAAAATCCTTCTGCTAGCCACCTATAGATTAAATCAATTTTGTCAAACTCATAATCTTCAGGAAAGAGGGAGCAAAAGATGAAACACTGCTTCAAAGGCGGTGGAAGGTCCTCGTAGCTCAAATAGATTGCCCGATGGACATCTCCCAGGAGCCCGTCCATAGACCACACGTTGCTTCTAAGAATTGCCTGCCAATTTTCTCTCAAATTACCCTTTTTGCTAAGTACACCGCCTATGCTTTTGATGGCAAGGGGCAGACCATCACATTTTTCAACAATTTGCATCCCGATTCCCCGGTGATCTTCAATCTCACTCTCAATCCCATATGGAAGTACCTATCATATAATTATATTAACATGAAGTTAGTAACTTTGAATGTTTCTATAACTGAAGTCTTCAAAATTAACGCCCAGTGTATTAGAAAATGTAGAGGTATAAAGATTAAAGAATATAGATCAAAATTAGGCAACTAGTTTTTCTCAAAAAAAAAAATTAGGCAACTAGTTGTGATACAGTTGAAACACTACATAGAACACATTAAAATTGTGGTCAGAAACGCTGCATCCAACACATTGTGATGGAGGAAATTGAATTTGGAAGTAGAGTATAGCTGAGTGTAAACAAAGGGAAACATTAGAGCTGAACCAATTGTTAAAGCTGATATCATTATCAGTCTTACCCGAGAAACATAGCAGAACCAGCTGAAGATATACTCTTAGTTTCGCTCACCTTAACTGCACTATGCACTATGTATACTTCTAGAGGTAAAAAATTTGTGGGAAAGTATGGTCGGAAGTCATTTATTTTGTTATAAACGTACGATATGGTGTGTTACTTTTTTTTTTCTATAACATGTACTCTGTTTGATGAACGGTATGAGTTAATTTTTGTTTAAAAATTAGTGGTAACTCTGTAAATAAAAGTCTTAAAGTCAACATCTAAAATAAAATTCAAAATAAAATTAAGGTCAGAACCTTTCTCTGGTCAGTTATTCAAAACAAACACTAATATCAAGAGGATGCAATATTACGCTGGGTTGTGGTCTTTGTTTGAATCAAATGGTTGAGACAAGGGACCATATGCTGGGGTCATGTATATATGCCAGAAATTTTTGGTCAAAGTTGTGTGGAGAACTCTGCGTACCAGTACCGATTACTGGTACGGTACCGCTGACTGGTACGAAGACCGCCCAGCACCACATGGTACTCACAGCAAACAACGGTTTCAGCAGATGTCAGATGGCCTCAGGAAACCTTTTTCGCAGCGGGGGCATCCGCTATATGGCGCGAGAGAAATAGGCGGTTCTTCTCAAATGAAACCAAACTGGCAGCACGGCTAGCACGAGAGACAGCGGCGCAAATACGTCAGTGGATGGAGCTGCTATGACAGGAAGGAACAGGGATACAGAGGAGTTTCTTTTGCAATTTTTATCTTCTTGTTAATTTAGTCGCGATGTATAGAGTAGAACTAGGGTGTTCCTGAGTTCACCAAGCCCCTTTGTGAACTCAACTCTAAAATCTATCGGATTGGCTTCAAACGAAGAATCCAAACCGTTAAAATCCTTCTACTTTACGAGTGATGCATTTACATGTGAACATTTTAAACTTTCAAATTAATTTAGTATAAAATCAAGTGGTCAAAATTAGAAGGTTTATAAATTAATTTTAATGCATTCATTTTTTTGACGTCTTTTGACCACTTGACTCTGTACAAAATTAATTTTATATTTTAATTTTTTTGCATGTAGACGCATCATTCGTAAGGTAGAAGGATTTCAACGGTTTGGATTCATCGTTTCAAACCAATTCGATAGGTTTTCGAGTTGAGTACACAAAGAGGCTTGGTGCACTTAGGAACACCATAGTTCTACTCCGATGTATATACTTTACTTAATGTGATGGCTACTCGTTAGCCAGAAAGTTGTACAGAATTTTTGTTTATCCCTGTTCCTTCCTCTCATAGCAGCTCCATCCACTGACATATATTGTGTATTGTGTATTGGAAAATCTTAAAAAATGCTATATTTGACTGTACGGAAAGAAAAAACTTGACTTGACGTGTCTATCACGTCGTGACTTGACTAAAATGGTGACATAACGTGTTACAAAATAAGTTGAAAGAAAATAATAGCAAAATATACAAAAAAATAAGAAATTGTTACAAAATAAATTATAATTAAGAAATAATGTTGAGAAAATTGACCACGTAACATGTCACATGATGTGACTGAGTCAATTTGCGTAACGTGACATGACAAAGATGGTGAAGGACAGTCACGTCATGCAACACGCGACTCACGTCACGTGATTGACACACATGCCGTGACGTTACTCATAACGGCACAACTAATTTTCTTTTCTATTTGACTGTATTTGTTTTCCATCAAGTATTTTTAAATTAGCACACATCAATATTAATTCAGTTTATGGAGATCTTATGCAACTTATGAACAAAATCTAAGCAAGTTAGCATCTAATATTATTTCAAAATTATGTGTAAATTATAAAGTACCATCTTAGTTTTCAGTAGTACCTGTTTAATTAATAAGGACCAGCCATCGTCGTTGGATAACTTCTCCACTCGATGTGATTTTGTTGCCCTCATTCCATTCACAACTCTTTCATCTCGAGTGGTAACAAGTAACCTACTCCCATGTGCTCCCCTACTCACAGGAGCCCGCAACAGGTCATCCCAAACTGCTTGGCTCTCGTCCCAAACATCATCGAGAACAAGAAAAAACTTTTTCCCCCTGACGTACCTCTCGAGTATAGGCACCAGCTCTGATCTTTCATTGGTGTACCCGGGCTCACCTCCTGCCCCCCGGATTACACATTTCAACACTTCTTCTCCTTTCACCTCCTTTGAGACACATACCCAAATTTTTAACTGAAATTCATCACCAATTCTCGGATCATTGAAAATCTTTTTAGCTAGAGTGCTCTTCCCAATTCCTCCCAATCCCATAATAGCAACAACACAAACATTTTCTCTAACCCCCTTCTCTTCTTCAGTCAGCCAGCTCACTAGCATCTCTGTATCTTCTTCAATTTTTTCTCCCACAATATCATCTACCACAATCAAGTGATCAGTCTTGCTGTGGATGATTGAGTCCACTCGACGAACTCGATCAGAAGGCCTATGAAAGATTTGTGATGCGGTCAAACCCAGATCAGCCCTTCTCTTGGCAATCCCCTCCAGCCTCGAATTGATATCCTTAATTTTAGTACCAATCTCATGAGCAATGTACGGGTTATCGAAGCAGGACAGCATGCCAAAGCATGACAGCAAAGGGCAGCCACAACGAGCATCACACAAACTGGAGCCGGTAAGGCTCTCCCTTGCCTTGATCTGACAGAGGTCGATTACGTCATCAGCATCATACATGACATCCTTGAGCTGCATGAGCCAGTGTTCAATGGTCCTGTCATTTCTCTGCTTCCTCTCGGCATCAGCAAGAAAACATTGAATGTCACGAATGGTCTCGCCGAGCTTCTCAATCTGGCCAGGGATGCCCAGCAGCATGCCCACCTCATCGGTCACCATTTGCACGAGATATTGGTTAAACTTTGATAGGAAGGCATCGAGTATCATTGCCATGTTTTCTTGAATGAGAGTTGCTGGTAGTGCTCAGAGGAAGAGATTTTGGAATTAATGGGGATAGTTGGAGAATGGGGTAATTTGGAACTAAATAGTTGGTGGTTGAGATGAGTTGGACAAGTAATATTAATTCGTTTCTTGCAACAGTGTAAAAGAAATTTGGATAAATAAATTCACACTGAGCTGGAAGACAGCCGTTGGAGAGCGATAGGATTGACCAGCTCTAATTCCACAAAAAATTAGTCTACTTTTGATTAAATTATTCATAACTAAACGTCGTAATGAAAATGAAAAGAAAAAATGGGCACCATCAAGTGATGAAAAATTTGAAAAGTAGCTAAGCTGGTACGGAAATTTACTGCCTAAGGGCCAGAGTTAAGGCAGAGACGATCCACCTTGAGTCAGGACGAATTATTGCCTCAGTTGGCTCAGTTCTTTCCACTCCACTCCTCTGCTATATTAATTTAAATTATTTTAATAAATCAATATATCATTTAGTTCGTTAATTTATTGTATTCAGTAATTTGTTTCAGTAACATTTGGTTTATTTACTGGTTCTCTAGCTGAGAGAGCTATTTATGGAGGCTCGGGTAATGAATATTTCTTCTGAAGATACTCTTTTATAGCTAAAAAAAATGATCTCAATATGACTCGATGATACTCGATCTTTTACTATCGCTAGAATAATCAATTTCTTTTATTAGTGTAATTGTCTATTATATAACTATAAATTAAGAGTTCAATTTTGATAAGTAAAAGAAATTGATGCCAAAGTTCATGATTTAATTAAAGTATCCTAACCAAATTTTATTGTGGGAATTTATATTAAGCAATAGTACTTATTTTAAAAGTTGTATATATTAATGGTTTCTGTAGAAAACAATTTACTTAATTATGAGTGGTGTATGATTGGTATGAAGTTCATGTTCATAATGGAATTTTTATGTCATTTATATAATACTTATATATAATATGAAATTTTGGATAAAAACGAAGCTGGTATTTTTTTTTTCTGCATTAAACATGAAAATTTGCATTGATTACTTTGGTGATTTAGTGGGATCCGAATCTGCTGCTATTCTTCTTAGAATAGCAGCTTCCTACTCTTCACTTTTCTCTCTATCTCTCTCTTCAAAAGAAGAGGAAAGAGAAAGAGGAGAGAGAGGATAGAGAAAGAAAGAGGAGAGAGATAGAGGATAGCATGGAATAGCAGCAAATTTGGAGAGCAGCGGAGTTCATTCCGATTTAGTGGATGCAGCATTGCTATCAGTGAGGCGTGATCTATTAAAAAATAAACGGGTAAGTTATATAAAAACAGACCATCAATTTCAATTTGATGGGACTTCATTAGTTTCATTTTTGTTGTTTGCTTATCAAACAAAGACGACTTTTTTTTTCTTAATGTGCGCAGAATAAAATGTTACCACAAGAGCAAATTAGAAAGAGATAAAAGGGCCAATAATTTTTCATAATTATTTATATTTATTTCATGGGAAGTGATATATTTGTTGTTTTACAAATAGATTTGATGAGATAGACTTATTCCTAATAAATGATGTACCATTTATGTAAATTTATATTTTAGTTTGTTCTTGATACACACACTCACACACTGAAAATTAGACAAGAAAATACACATATAAAAAGGCGTCAGGTTGCCATTAATTATGTGCTTGGAGACCAAATTTTACATTTTTTGAAATTTTTTACTATTTTTTTAGGAATTTTCAAAACAGTGTTTTTCAGATTTTTTTTTTTATTTTTTTTTAGATTTTTTTGTCATATTAAAACACTGTTTTGAGAATTAATTAGGATATTTTCAGAATGGGGTTTTGGAACTAAAGAGTTGGTGGCAGAGATGAGATTAAAGCATCCTTTGGCACATGTGAAGACTGTTAGGTCTCAATTGATTAATGGGTTTTTGTTATCTTCCCATCAAATGGGATAAAAAAAATTAATGCTGAGCTGGAAGATAGAAGTTGGAGAGCGATAGAACTCTAATCTAATGGCATGACACAATTATTGCAGAAGGAATTCAAACAAAGTTAGTCTACCTACGATTAAATTATTCATAAGGTCTCCCCACACCCCTTGAATATTAAAACAAAAATTAGTACATCAAGTGATGAAATTTTTGACAAGTAACTAAGCCGGTATGGAGATTTAGCTAATTAAGAGCTGGTATGAACCTTATCGGGCAGAGCTTAGGCCAGGACGATCCACCTTGAGGCAGAAAAAAAATTCTGCCTATATTAATTTAAATTACAGTAATATATATATCAATGTATTAATTAATTAGTTTATTATATATAATTAGAAATTTTTTTAGTTTCATTTTGTTTATTTGCCGGTTGTGGCTGAGATAGCTATTTAATTAT
This sequence comes from Carex parvula, assembly GCA_025461045.1. Lineage (NCBI taxonomy): Eukaryota > Viridiplantae > Streptophyta > Magnoliopsida > Poales > Cyperaceae > Carex > Carex parvula. Next base: position 1,737,258 of record JAJGRW010000467.1, read on the forward strand.
GAAGGCTCTCGGCTAATGAATATTTGTCCTTAAGATTCTCTTTTCGATCTAAAATATTTGATCTCAATACATCTCTATGAAATCCATCTCAACTAAAATATTTGTCCTTAATAATTTATTATTATTATTATTATTGTAATTGGCTGTTATATAACTATAAGAGTTCAATTTTGATAAGTATAAGAAATTGATGTCAGAGTACATGGTTTAATTATTATATCATAATATGATACGTTAATATATTGCAAAATTAAATTTCATTGTGAAAATTTAATTATATTATACAATATTACTTATTTTAAAAGGTGTATATATCATGAATGGTTTGTGTAGAGTAAAATTTACTTAATTTTTTATTAATATGAAGTTAGTGTTCATTAATGGAATTTTATGCCATGTATATAATACTCGTCGAACCTTGTGGTTTTTGTTTTGTTTTTTTCTAGGTTAAAACATGAAAATTAGTACTTAGTACAAAAGGATAACAACTCTTTTTTTTTTTTTTCAATTGATTAGTTGGTGGTTTGGAAACGTGCAAACTTTGGTAGATGGCACATCAAAGACCCACAACTTATACTAAGAAAAGAGATAACAAAATACAAGGCGGTGGATGCAACATTGCAATCAGTGAGGCGTGAGCTATGGAAAATTTTTTTTTTGACAAAGAAAAAGGGGTCAAGCCCCTATTTCATTAATCATTTTGCGGTTACAAAAGTTTTGTAACAAATATAGAAAAAACAATGCTGCTCAATAATTTTGAGCATAAAAAAGAAATTAACATAGAAATAAATTAAAAAGGAAAAATTAAAAAGAAAAAGAGACAAAACAGAAATCAGAAAACAGAAAGCGTAGATTAGCAGAATTTGTTGCGGTGATCGTCTTCCCTTTTTATGCGCCTGCTAACGTACTATATTTCCATTGTGCTTCGACTTGTTCGGCGAGTTGAAGCAAGTTGCATTGTTCTTCTCGAAAGGTTCTAGTGCAGCGTTCTCTCCAAATAATGAACTGTGTGATCAGCAAAATGGATCTCTCTTTTCTGCTGAATTTGAATTTCTTTAGACTTGCTACAGTGTTTATGCTTGCATTAGAGAATCCTCCTGGTAATTTAACTCCCATTCTGAGCTCTATCAATCTGTACAATATCTTTGCCTGTATGCATTCATTAAACAGGTGCTTAACCAATTCTGATTGCATCTTGCACATTATGCATCTGTTTGTGAGACACCATCCGCGCCTATTCAGATTGTCCACTGTCAAGATTTTATTGTTCGAAATCAACCATGCGAAAACCTTGAACCTTGGAGGCGCTTTCAATTTACAAATCCTGCTGATTGTATCTTTTATCCTTGGCCTATTCATGAATGATTGGTAAGCTGATTTGACAGTAAAGATCCCTGTTGAGTCCCATTTCCATATTATTCCATCTTGCGTATGGGACAGATGTATATCACATACTGCAATTTGTTCCTCCAAACTTGCCAGTTCACTTGCTGCCTCTGCTGATAGGTTATGTCGAAGCCTTTCCAACAATAAGTTTGAATGTAAAACTTCCAGCAGGGAAGCTTCATTATCCAAGACATATGTGTATAAGTTTGGATAACTAAAACACAGCAGCCCTATTCCCCAGCAGCCATATGTGTATAAGCTATGGAAAAATTAACGGGGAAATTATATTAAAACAGCCGACCAACTTCAGAGACACTACTGCATATATCAGTTGATGGGACTTTATTAGTTTCATTTATGTTGTTTTGCTTATCTAACAAAGAAGATTTTTTTTAATTTACTTTTGAACTTGCAAATAGAATAGATTAACAGAAAAGCAAATAGAAAGAGATATTCCGTAAGACTCTTGGGTTTCGGTCGGGTGCATTGTACAGATTCAGAGCACATCCTAGTGACTAGGGCAAAGGTTTGCAAGATCAGACCATGGTCTGGAAACTCGGCTGAGTCAGACCGGAATCGGACCAAACAGAGCCGATTTTGACCAAGTTACGCAGATTGCAAGATTCATGGAAAAACCAGGTTAAACAGTATTGAACTGACCGATTCAAGCAGTTCTTCACAGAGTTTTCCACTGTCGACCGAGTCAAGTTGACCTAGCTTCTTTTTTCTTTCCATTTTTTGTTTTGAGCTGTTGGAAAAGAAAGCCTCTCTTCATCTATTTAGACTTGCGGTGCATACACCATAAAGAGTCATGTAGCAAGATTTTTGTGAGCTGGGTACAAATTAAAAAATATGGAGAGATAGGCCATTGAATGAGACAAACAACGTTTTCAATACGTATTGCCCATTGAAGTCAATTTTGCTCCACCTTTTCCTTCACTCCATTTAGGTCCCCATTGGACCCATCCATTTCCATTGTTTTTTGTGTTTTAGCATTTGTTTTTCAATTGTTTTTTCATATTTTCTAGCTTCTTTTTGTTTCCTTTTCTTCTTTTATTTTTGTTCTATAAATTTATTTTTTTAGGGATAAAAAATAGTTAAACGTGACTAGTCACGTTTGGACATATCACGTGTGATCACGGCGTGATTACCGTGTTGTGACTATTCACGTGTCATGACTATCATTTCAAAATTTGATCACGACACGACACGTAATCCAAGTTGCGATGTGACTAGTCACGGCACGGTACATATTTATATCCTTAGTAGCGGATGTCTTTTTTCTCCTAACAAATCAACAATTCTTCTAAGTAGAGTAACGAATCGGACTACGCCTTTTTTTGTCTTTCTTTTACATGAATCAGTCTGGCCTGACTTTCTTTTCTGTGCAATTTTTTTCTACTGGACCGTGAATTAAATCCAGGAGTAGACATTATATCCATCCAGGAATAGGCACAAGTATAAAATATCACTGGGTCTAAATTTTTTTTCGAATCCAGGAGTAGGCACTTGCCTACCCCTGACCCTTCTTGGATCCACCACTGGATAGAGATTTACACTATAAAGAGTATTTTTCTAAAACAAGCACTTTACTCTCTAATGTGACGTTAGGGATGTAAAACAATCACAGCACGACATGATACATGTGCCCATTATGTGTTGTAATTCCGTGTAGCGTGTCGTGACCACATTTCAAAAAAATAGTACAAAAAAACATGACATATAAACCTGCCTTGGCACAATACAGAATTTTACGGAACACGACACGTCACCTGGTGAAATGTGACTGTACGTAACTTAAATAAAATAAAATTATGTCATTATTTATCCAAATAATCCATTTTTCCGACAATAAATTTATTTTAGTGCACAAATTATTTTTACAATATTATTTCGCTATTTAAAATATTTTCTCATTTCTGTCATTTTTTCTGATTTATTATTCTTAAATATACTTAAAGTTCGAAAAAAATCAGGGTTCTAAATAGCGCGTTATAGCGTTTTTGGACCAGAAAAGCTATGGCGCTATCGGCGCTATAGCACGTTATAGTGCGCTATAGCAGTGCAATATGGATAGAGCGTCATATTTTTAGCCGTTCCGCTATGACGCGATAAACGCTATTTAAACCTTTGAAAAAAATAGTTAAACATAATCAAACATTATAATCATACACGACTAATGGAACCAGTCTCGCCACAGTGGCATCAACTGATACACTTGTACATATTTTTTCTTTAAATTCGTGTTCTTTTTTGTTGTTGTAAAAAGTAATCATAAATTAATGTCCTTGTAGAAAATATATAGGAGATATATTCCAAGAGAACATGTTTTGAAATTATTCAAAACAAGTCGGGCTCGGCCCATTTGATGAGAAGTTCTTAATTTGAGAAACATATGTAGAAAATCTAAAATCACCAAGTGACAGGCTCTGGCCCATAATAACACAAGACCCGAAATCGGGAACAAATATACGGCCCAATTTTTGTTGTGATCTGTTTTATAGTTCTACTATTAATTTATACGCTCATGTTTACCGCTGGACATGGTAAAAAGACAACTAAATTAAATAGATTGGATTCTATTATATAGAAAAAAAGAAAGTCAAATATAGAGAATACTATTATACTAGAATATATCTTTCAAACAAATTAGAGAAATTGGATGCTACAAAAACTTGCGCAATTATTTGACAAGAACTGAAGTATCACAATAAAAATATATACTAACATTGTAGTTACATTTTTTTTTAATAGTTTAGATGAAGATGGTTCAAATGCCTCTATTTTTTTGTTTTTGTTTTTGATCATGTCATTAATTTTAGAACTATAATAACTTAATTTTTAAATTTAAATATCAAAATAAAACCGTTAGATATGATCTATATTATTTTCTCTATGTATACGTAAAAGATCATGACATTTAAATTTTGATTTGATTATTAGAACTTGCAAAAACACACCAATGTGGATAAAGTCTAGACATTTTTTCAACTTATTGATTTATATAAAATCAAAATCGAAAATAAATAACTTCTTTGCGCATGTACAGAAAATAATACATATCACATCTAATTAACAGTTTTATGTTGACATATACTTTTAGAATTTTTGTTATTAGAAAATTAAAATGTAGAGGCATGATGGAGAAACAAAAAATGATGGCATTTGAATCCTCTTAGATATGATATGCATTAAATTTGATGCAATCTACTAGTGAAGCATCATCGAACGATTTGAAAAATTAACAATTTAATTTTATCAACACTTAGATTTATGATAAATAAAAATTTATTTATAAATTGGAAACCGAAAATACACCAGGGAGAAGTAGAGAACGAACTAATAGGTTTAATGTTGACAAAAATATTTTTACCGAATATCATACTAAAAATTGACTAGTCAAGCATCATCCTGAAATTTTTATTGTTACCACGCCAGAAAATCGGAATTAAATCGTTACCACCCCGCTGACCTTTTATTGAATACACCACCTCCACTAACCCAGTTCGCGCACCAAATTGGCTGGTGTGCGGACTGAGTTGGCGCTTGGTGCGCCAACTGGGTTAGCGGGCTTCGTACTTGTTAGGTAACCTCGTCAAATTGTAACAACCAATTGCAATCCCAATTCCAAAAATCTGCGCATGAACACCTGTCACTTCTTTCTTTTAATTTTATTATATTGGCTGCCCCAAGGCAAATTAAAGTAGGCACAAATTGAATAATCCATAATATATATGTTCTACTTCATATACCTTACTTTGGGACGGTGAAATTATTTTTGGTTTTTTTTTCATTATATTAGAATTATTTATGGGACTTTGAGAAATATTTATTCAAGAAAAAAATAAATTTATGAAATAAAAATCATTTCCATCAAAAATCATTTATTGAATAAATGTTGGACTCAAGTGTGTGTGCGTGTGTATATTTTGAAATACTAAAGATCGATGTGAATAATTTAAAATAACATAATAATTTGCAGAATTTTCACAAAATGTACTAATCAAATTCCACCAGAAGCATCACTTTTATTTATTACGTACGTAGGATTATTTATTTTTATGTACTTGCAGGTACCACTTGTGTTCTACCAGATTGTCGAGCATTACTATCCTGGACGGGTGATGCGTCAGTTCGGTATGCGTCAGCCCTTTTCCGTCCCGGATCCCATCTCCAAGGACAATTTGGTGCGCGAACTGGGTTAGCGGGGTGGTAGTATTGAATAAAGGGTCAGCGGGATGGTAATGAATTAATTTTGATTTTTTTGAGTGGTAACAATAAAAATTTCGGTTGATATTTTCATGGTACATATTCCGATATTTTTAATCAAATTAAGTATATTATTTTATAATTTTGTAAAGTCTTGAAGAAGTGTAACCAGCCAAGCCAGCTTTCACTTATAGTCCTGTACTTTGATTACCAATCATAAAAATCTGGCGGAATTTGATTAGTACATTTTGTGAAAATTCTGCAAATTATTATGTTATTTTAAATTATTCACATCGATCTTTAGTATTTCAAAATATACACACGCACACACACTTGAGTCCAACATTTATTCAATAAATGATTTTTGATGGAAATGATTTTTATTTCATAAATTTATTTTTTTCTTGAATAAATATTTCTCAAAGTCCCATAAATAATTCTAATATAATGAAAAAAAACCAAAAATAATTTCACCGTCCCAAAGTAAGGTATATGAAGTAGAACATATATATTATGGACTATTCAATTTGTGCCTACTTTAATTTGCCTTGGGGCAGCCAATATAATAAAATTAAAAGAAAGAAGTGACAGGTGTTCATGCGCAGATTTTTGGAATTGGGATTGGGATTGCAATTGGTTGTTACAATTTGACGAGGTTACCTAACAAGTACGAAGTCCGCTAACCCAGTTGGCGCACCAAGCTGGTGCGCCAACCCAGTCCGCGCACCAGCCAATTTGGTGCGCGAACTGGGTTAGCGGGGGTGGTAGTATTCAATAAAGAGTCAGCGGGGTGGTAACGATTTAATTCCGATTTTCTGGCGTGGTAACAATAAAAATTTCGGAACATCATCGAGCTATTTGAAATTAAATTTAACGTTTTAATTTAATCAACAATATAATTTCTGACAAATATTTTTTGTTTATTAAGTTGCACACAAATTTTATACCATAGAAGGCAAAATCAGCCGTTCCGGAGCGGAATCGGCCGTTCTGGATCGGGATCGGATGGTACCGATCCAATTTCAGGTCGAGTTACGCGTTCCGGGTTGAGTTCGTCAATTTTCGTCCGTTCCGGATTGATTTCAGTCAAATTTCGGCCGTTCCAGACCGAAATAGGCTGATTCCACCGAAACAGTCGAAATGCGAATTAAACAAATTCCAAAATTTTATGAGCTCTCTGTGAATCGAACTCGTGTACTCTAGCTAAGCAACCAACTTCCACTACCACCACACCATCCAATCTTTGATGTTAAAAAATACAACTCATTTAAATATATAAGAATTTCACTTTGTACCATTTTGAGAGTAAAAAGTGTGTTTTTAGTTGTAATGCTTGTATTATATTGTATTAGTGGATTATTTGATTGAAATAATTTTTCTAAATTTTTTTATCAATTTTTTCTATTTTTTTAGTGTAAAACAAGCTTCTGGCAAAAAAGTCTGATTTTCCAATCCGATTCGGCTGATCCCGACCGATTTTTCCGATCCCGATACCGATTTTTCCTTCTATGTTTTATACCCTATGAAAACAATAGAGAATGCACTTCTAAATTTTATGTTGACAAACATATTATTATCTATCATCAATTCATCATTTATACCAGTCCAATAAATACACAGCTACTTGACTTGAATGCAATTTCGCAAGAAGGTCAACTTGGTGGTGCCTACTCTACCGTGAATTGCACGCTCTAATTAGCAAGGCTTAACCGGTCTAAGAAACCACCAAAGTTACACCAAGTCAAACTTCCCATACAACCAATTTTCCATGCATGACAGCACTCATCACATCCCTCATCAGACTTCTCTATATAAGCCCGGTCTCACTATGTGCTCTTTACAACACTTCATCAACTCCATATACAGAACAACCAGACAACCCTAAAAAATTAATGGCAACTCAAATAATTAAAAACAACCGTGAAGGTGCTGATATCACCGAAGGAGATGCCGAGTGCAAGAAGAAGTCTATTCAAGTGCTTGAAGAGCTCGACCTCCCAAAGGGTATCATTCCTCTTCAAAACATAGAAGAATTTGGTTACAACAGAAATGCCTGTTTCATATGGTTTGTTCAGAAGAAAAAGATAGAACACACTTTCAAGAAGATCAAGCAGGTGGTTTCGTATGCTGTTGAGGTGACGGCTTTTGTGGAGAAAGGAAAGTTGAAGAAGATAACTGGGGTTAAAACTAAAGAGCTGCTGCTCTGGCTTTCTGTTGTTGAGGTTTACATTCAAGAGGGTTCGAAAGAGAAGATTACATTCAAGACGGGCACTGGGCTTTCTGAGAGTTTCGACGTGTCTGCTTTCGAGATTTAAGTTTTGCTATTTGCTACCTTTTATGCACCTAAAGAAAAAAGAAGGTCAAATTATATTAATAATAATTTGTAGCAATTTGTAACATTTGAAGTTTATTATGTTAATGAATAAATGCTTCTTGTGAGATAAGATGGAATTTTATGACCTTATTATTGTCTGATATTCTTGATTGAGATGCCACTCTGGAGGCCATAATCCACCTGGACTAAACAAAGACAAGAAAGAAGTAGAATATCTTCATTAAACTGAACAAAAGAAATATCTAATGAAGAAGCATTTTCAGAAAACAAAATTATTATAGCATATTCATTTTCATGTTACTAAATATATTGTCTAGTCTCTATTATGATAAAGAATCATGGAGTTTTCAATCACATGATGGATAGCTTCCAGTATTTGATCTAAATATAATGCAACCTCTTAAGTAGTTCATATCTCCAATGCATCAATGCCAATTGCCAACCTCTGACCATACATTGCAAAACTGACTTATTTTAATATTGTTTAGAAATAATTAATGATGACCATGTGAGGTCCATATCACAACACATCAACGGTTATCCAACTGTATGGGATGTCCCGACCTTGATGAATGGAGAAATAATAGAAAAACTAAATCTTATTCAACAGAACAACAGAATCTATAGCATGGAAAATAATAGAAAAACTAAATCTTACTCAACTCTACTCGAAGGCAAGCATTATTTTGCAATTAAAAGTGTTTTATTTACAAACTTGAAAAAAATGACCAAGAGTCGCTACAAAACTCCATTTTGACACCCAAATATGCAAAAGGAGAACCAAAGAAAATGACAAATGAAAAATTAAGAAGGCAAGCCCAGACCAAAGAATTTCAAAACGGGAATGATAAAGCAGAAAAAGTAATTGAAAAAAAATATATAACCCATCTATCAAATTTGCTTAATTTGTGTTTCATGGTACCCTTTCATGTGCCGTTCTCAAGCTTTGACTTCTTTTGGTTGCAAAATCTACAAAACGCAAACTGAAGATAGTTCAGCATTTCAGTTCTGGAACATTTTGTATATTGTGCATTAATTTCCATAGTTATGAAAGCAGGCAAATTTGCAAATTTACACTACCTTGCTTTAGATAATCCTAATTTCTCTCTTATAGCTTAACTGAACACATGACTAAGAAATACAAATGTATGGAACTTGTGGATTGCTACATAGTAATAGTACTACTAAGTAACTGACTAGACCAATTCAAATTGTTCATACTATGTCTACACTCTATGGGGAATCAAAAGATCTGTTGAATTTACAATCAAATAAAGCATAAAATTAAGTATAAAAGTTTCTCTTGTATGGATACCAGAGGGGTGTACCAGTAAAACATTGTACGGTGTCTGTTAATTGAAATTGGTGGGAATTATCAAAAAAGAAAATTAGCTCATATACCCAGATACCATGAAGTATCATGGACATTTTATGAATACGACAAATGATATGATAAAGCTAGTTAGACCAAGCAAAGGAATAACAAACCTGAACGAAAAAATTACTACTCCAAGATCAAGCTTCATCTGAACTTGCATTGACGTTGGTGGTGAAACTGAATGGTGTCTTCTGGTAGGTAGCATGAAGCGATTCATCCTCTGTGCCAATCTTCACCTTGGAAATGTGCTTGAATTTGTTCCACTCAGAACCACTTTCTCCTTGGTTTACAATCTTCAGCAGCAGCTCCTCATCACACCAGATTATTAGCTTATGTGTGATTATGGTCGTCAAGTAATCTGGTAGGAATTTCATTTCATAATCACTTAACACCATGGTCTGCAAAGATTTAGGGTTCATTACATCTTTTAGATTTGGGCAGTTTTCGATATAAATATGCCCGATGCTGGGCAAATTTGAAATTCTCGCCAAGTTTGGATTGCTAACAACACGAATATCTTTGATTGACGGGATATTCTCTACGGTAATCAACTTATCAGCAACAAAAATTTGTAGGAACTCCAATGAAGTAGCATAGAGCAAAAGACCCGCTGGAAGAGATCTTAATTTGGGACAAGATTTAATAAATAATTTCTTCAGTCTGGGCATGGCTGGCTGTCCCTTATTCCACTGCCACTCTTTCCAATTGGGCATCTCTTGAAAGAATAGTTTATTTAGTTTGGGAAATGCCGGTCTAAAAGAACCAGTTATTGTATGGACTATTGGATCTCTGCTATTGGTATCTCCCTGCATGAACTCTTCTCCCACCCTCTCGACTGAATATGTACCATTTATTTGAAGTCTATGCAAATTGGGGAGTTGGCCTAACATGGGAAGCACCTCAAAGCAAGCACACTTAAAAATTACAACATCTTGCAAGTTTGGAAGGGTTGCTCCCAAATTCAACCAATTAGGAAGACATCTACCAAAGTAACCACGGATCGAAACCATTTTTAGAGAACGTGGAGGACAAAGTTCATTTAAAACATCCTCTGTTGATATCTTCTTCTCATCAGTTTGGGATAGTTGTCCTTCCGAGCTCAACGAGGTGTACCGAAGGTGCAATGTTTGCAACAGATTCTTGCTTCTAAGGTTAGCTCTTTCTGCTATGTTCCTATCAGATACTCTCTCTAAGCCCTCTAAGTCAAGATAATGAGTTTTGTTAAAAATTCTAACCCATCTAGGCTACTGAATTCCTCCAAACTATTCTTGTATGGAACAAAGCCAGCTAGATGGGATAGCTTTTCTAGATTATTTAATTCCATTGGGATTGCCTCGACCTTTGTATCTCTAAAATTAAGACACCTTAGTTCCCGTAGATTACCAATGCTTGGGGGGACATGTGACAACTCTTTACAGCGATAACAAGAAAAATAAACTAAATTTCTTAGATTTCCTATGGAATTTGGGATATTTACTAACTTTGTATTAGCGACATCTAAGTATCTCAGATGCAAAAGGTCACACAAAGAATCGGGTAGGCTTAACAAATTGGATTTGGGTGAACTTGAGATCTATGATGCGGAGGTTTGTAAAGGTTTTACACAGATCATCAAGTGCAATTTCAGGTTCAAAGGAAATCAATGTTCTCAATCCTTTTTCCTTTTTAATTACTTGAATGTTTACCTCATTTCTTTCTATTGATAGCCTTCGTAATTTCATGGAACCCTCAAACCTAGATACAACTTGTCCCCCCCGAAATACACAGTTCTCATCTTTTCCTAATTGATAGGCGAAAGACCACAAAATGTCATGCATTTTGCATTGTGTTTGATTAATGTATTTATGGGTATCTTCCAACATATTGCGCTGCAGTAATTCTGTATAATACTGATTTCCCAACTCCCAAGAATCTTCCTCACCTTGCAAAAATCCTTCTGCTAGCCACCCATAGATTAACTTGTCTTTGTCAAACTCATAATCTTCAAGAAAGAGGGAGCAAAAGATGAAACACTGCTTCAAAGGCGATGGAAGGTCCTCGTAGCTCAAATAGATTGCCCGATGGACATCTCCCGGGAGCCCGTCCATAGACCACACGTTGCTTCTAAGAATTGCCTGCCAATTTTCTCTCGAATTACTCTTTGTGCCAAGTACACCGCCTATGCTTTTGATGGCAAGGGGTAGACCATCACATTTTTCAACAATTTGCATCCCGATATCCCGGTGATCTTCAATCTCACTCCCAATCCCATTTGGAAGTACCTATCATATAATTATATGATCATGAAGTTAGTAACTTTGAATGTTTCTATAACTGAAGTCTTCAAAATTAACGCCCAGTGTATTAAAAAATGTAGAGGTACAAAGATTAAAGAATATAGATCAAAATTAGGCAACTAGTTGTGATACAGTTGAAACACTACATAGAACACATTAAAATTGTGGTCGGAAACGCTGTATCCAACACATTGTAATGGAGGAAATTGAATTGACTTCGAGTATGGCTGATTGTAAACAAAGGGAAACATTAGAGCTGAACCAATTGTTAAAGCTGATATTATTATCAGCCTTACCAGGGAAACATAGCAAACCAGCTTAAGACATACTCTTAGTTTCGCTCACCTTAACTGTGCTATGTATTATGTATACTTCTAGGGGTCAAAGAGATGTGGGAAAGTATGGTCTGAAGTCATTTTATTTTGTTATAAATGTAGTCTGTTTGATGAACTGCACGAGTTTGTTTTTTGTTTAAAAATCAGTGCTAACTCTGCAAATAAAAATCCTAAAGTCAACTTCTAAAATAAAATTCAAAATGAAATTAAGGTCAGAACCTTTCTCTGGTCTGTTATTCAAAATAAAGTTCTCACCCAAGAAACACTAATATCCAGAGGATGCAATATTATACCGTGGTGTGTTTGAATCAAATGGTGGACCATATGCTGGGATCATGTATATATTCCAGAAAATTTTGGAGAAAGTTGTGTGGAGAACTCAGTGTACCAGTACCGATTACTGGTATGATCCCGCTAACTGGTACAAAGACCGTCCAGCACAGCAAGGTACTCACAGCAAACAATGCTTTCAACAGGGGCATGGGCTATATGAAGCGAGAGGAATAGACATTTTTTCACAAATGAATCGAAACCGGCAGCACTGCTGGCACGAGAGACAGTGGCGCAAATATGTCAGTGGATGGAGCTGCTATGAAAGGAAGGAATGGGGATATAGAGGGGTTTCTTTTGCAATTTTTATCTCCTTGTTAATTTAGTGGTGATGTATATATTATAGTTAGTTTGACGGCTACTCGTTAGCCACAAACTTGTACAGAATTTTTGTTTATTAATACAAAATGTGGAAGAGCTTCTAGCTCACTGAATGCAGGGCCGACTAATTGGAGGGGCTAAAGTTAGCATTGTGCAATTTTAGTTTTATGAGAGGGGACAACAAACATTAGATTATTTTTCTTTTCTTTTCATTCAAGGACCCTTCTTCCCACCTTCCCTCCACTGCAGACTTGAAAAAATGCTACATTTGATTGTCACGCCGTGACTTGGTCACATCACCTCACGTCACGTGACAAAAATTTAACTTTACGTGACATGACTAAAATGGTGAATGGAAGTCACCTCACGTGATTAAAATTTAATTTTACGTGACGTGACAAAAATGGTGGAGGACAGTAACGTCACGTGTGGTGATTGATCATGCTTAATTATTATTTTCATGTTTAAATAAGTTTAAAGAAAATAATAACAAAATATACAAAAAATACAAGAAGTTGTTACAAAATAAATTCTTAAGAAATAATGTTGAGAAAATTAGTCACGTAACGTATCACATGATGTGACTGAATAAATTTACGTGACGTGACGTGACTAAGATGATGGAGGACAGTTACGTCATGCGACACGCGACTCACATCACGTTATCGACACACAAGCCGTGACGTTAATTATAATGGCATGACTAATTTTCTTCTCTATTTAACTGCATTTGTTTCCCATCCAGTATTTTTAAATTAGCACACATTAATATTAATTGAAAAAGATTAAGGAGATCTTATGCAACTTATGAACAAAATAGAAGTCGAAAAAATAAAATAATAGAGAATATCGAAGCAAGTTAACATATAATTTTAATCCAAATTATGTGAAATTATAAAATACCATCTTAGTTTTCAGCAATACCTGTTTAATTAATAAGGACCAGCCATCCTCGTCGGATAACTTCTCCACTCGATGTGATTTTGTTGCCCTCATTCCATTCGCGACTCTTTCATCTCGACTGGTAACAAGTAACCTACTCCCATGTGCTCCCCTACTCATGGGAGCCCGCAACAGTCCGTCCCAAACCGCTCGGCTCTCATACCAAACATCGTCGAGAACAAGAAAGAACTTTTTCCCCTTGACGCGCCTCTCGAGTATAGGCTCACCTCCTGCCCCCCGGATCAAACATTTCAACACTTCTTCTCCTTTCACCTCCTTTGAGACACATACCCAAATTTTTAACTGAAATTCATCCTCAATTCTTGGATCATTGAAAATCTTTTTAGCTAGAGTGCTCTTCCCAATTCCTCCCATTCCCAGAATAGCAACAACACAGACATTTTCTCTAACCCCCTTCTCTTCTTCAGTCAGCCAGCTCACTAGCATCTCTGTATCTTCTTCAATCTTTTCTCCCACAATATCATCTACCACAATCAAGTGATCAGTCTTGCGGTGGATGATTGAGTCCACTCGAGGAATGATTGGTGATTTGGTCAAACCCAGATCAGCCCTTCTCTTGGCAATCCCCTCTAGCCTCGAATTGATCTCCTTGATTTTTGAACCGATCTCACAAGAAAATAACGGGTTGCGGAAGCAAGACAGCAAAGGGCAGCCACAACTAGAATTTGAACAGGAATACGAACTGGAGCTGGCAAGGCGCCGCTCCTTCGCCTTGATCTGACAAAGGTCGATTACATCATCGGCATCATACATGACATCCTTGAGCTGCATGAGCCAGCGCTCAATGGCACTGCCCTTACTCTGCTTCCTCTCGGCATCAGCAAGAACGCATTGAATGTCACGAATGGTCTCGCCAAGCTTCTCAATCTGGCCAGGGATGCCAAGCAGCATGCCCACCTCATCGGTCACCATTTGCACGAGAAATTCGCTAAACTTTGATAGGAAGGCATCAAGTATCATCGCCATGTTTGCTTGAATTATGAGAGCGCAGCTAGTTCTTAGAGGAAGAGGGAGATTGGAATTAATGGGGATAGTTGGAGAATAGGGTATTTTGGAACTAAAGAGTTGGTGGCGGAGATGAGCTGGACAAGGAATATTATAGGTCTTTGAAGACAATCAGGTCTAAATTATTCGTTTCCTTGATTAATGGGATTTCAGTAGCCACTGTCAAATTTCTCTGAGGAGGAAAAAGAAAGCAATTAAAAACATAGAGAAAGAAAAAAAAAAAGATAAAGGAGATAATAATCAGTGCAAGCAAAGCATAAAGAAAAAAGAGAAAGGAAAAGAGGATGCTTTATTTGGCCACACCTTTGGTGCAAAGCATAAAGAAAAAAGAGAAAGAAAAAGAGAATGCTTTGTTTGTTCGCTATGCATGTAAAAAGCAGAAAAATATACAGCTCAGATGTACAGCTCAGATGATGTTAATACTGATTTTACTATCCACGTCACGATATTAAAATTAACTGAAATAAGTCTCACGTACATCTCATCGTTAATTTCATCATGACAAGGATGTCAATATGAATTTTCATCTACTTGACCGAGGTGGGACAAATTAAATAATTTAAAGGTATAAAACAAATACTTTAGTAATTTTAAGAATCAGAATGTTAATAAATATATAGTTCTTTTAGCCATCACGAAACATTGAAAATATAGGAAACCAACTTGATTGCATGAAGTTTTAGAAAAACCATCGGGACCGAACTTGCTGATGTGAAAACCTTTAATTAAATCAATACGTTTTTCCTGAAATCCACAAGGAGATAGGGAATATAATTGTATCGTTTTCATGAGGTACGGAGAGCTACTCACCTCACATGGTTTTGCCTTTTGTTGAGTAATACATCTTCTTCTTTTTTTACCTTGTTAGTTAAATTTTGTTTGCCTTTCTACTGTGCTCAAATAAAATTTGCATCATAATCAAGTGTAAGTGCTCCTCCGGATTTAAATGGATGCAGTCTTAAATGCGTATTATTTATTAATTGTAATAAATCTGTGGGGTCATACATTTTTACAATAGAGAAATATATATATATCATCAAAACTTCTCCTTTTAGATATATCCCCGTATAACTTATCAAAACTACCGAGTTAGTTATTAGTAATTTTATTTATTATTTTGATAATTATGTGAATGGTTGATCACTATTATCAAATTAAGTTAATGTTAATATAACATATATATCCATCTTTTATTCACCGTCACTGAATTGGAATTACAATTGAGATTCCATGTGCAGTCCAAAGTACTAAATGTAAGAATCTTTTATTGCTGTTACTGCTTAATTGACAAACCAAATTTCATTTCGGGTGCAGACATTGGTACAAGGCAATAAATTTTGCATAGTTATGAATATGTATTTGATGGGAAGAGATATATTTGATAAAGGGTAAAGCTTTCATAACTGTTAACATACTAATAAAAAAATTTAAAATTTTACGATTTTCTTCCTATGGTGTAGATACCACTTCTTTTCATCAGACTTCATCAAAGGTTGAGATATATCAGCAGAGGTGTCACGCTTTTCCTCCCACACCCCTGGAAAAGATCCTCTTGTTTTGGCTTCTTCCATTGGTTGTGTGGGACTTAGCTAGAATGCTTTCCCCACCTTCAATTTGAGACTTTGTGTAAACAATTTAGTAGGTCGGTTTGAGAGGATCTCGGATGATCTCGGTTAGAGACGGAGCTCCTTTGAATTTCACCTCCTCTTGTCGGGTAGAATTCACATCACCTCCGGTACCGTAATAGGGAATCTTTTACAATAATTCTTTTTAACTTGGCACGAATCTCAAAGTCCAATAATTCTGCCCCCTCTGTCAGCCCGAATCCCAAAGCGACTGGGAGTTAATTGTTGGAATTCATTTCAATTAATTACAACATATATGGGCTTATATGTGATATAAATATATATTGAATAATAGATTGTCAAATATCTAATTAGACCCGTTATGAAGTGATCAAATTAAGTATTATCGGATACAATATGTGTCATGAGAAGTGGGGCCTTTAATGTGTAGAATGCGTATTACTAACTTTATAATTTAGTGATGGTCTAAATTATATAAAGTTTGGTAATAATACAATTATGCTATTGGTCCCTGGAGAACACAATTAAATACGGCAATGTTCTGTAAATAAGGAAATACCCAATAAGACAAGTTCTGAATCAAGATCCGCTAAGGATCCAATAAGATAATAGGATACAGATCCAATAAGAAAAACAAGATTAATTAATTAATTAATTGATTAATTAATTGATTAATTTTGGATAAGAGGCGCCTATTCATTTTATGTGATCTGCGCCTATTCATTTTATGAGATCTATCTCCTCTTAAAAAAAAACAGAAAACATACGGCACTCCCTCTCTCTAATTTTCTCTCTCTAAATTAAGAAGTGAGATTGATATTGAGTGGTAGAGAAGAGGATTTTCAGTAAAGAATTAGAATCGGGTATTTCTCATTGTACAGAACAGAGCGTTGCCGCTGCCGCCTCTCTCGCTCTCTCTATCGGACTTGAGAGGGATTACTTGGAAATCTAAAGGCTTCCGGTGATCAACGGTGATTGTGTCTCTCTGGAAGATCATGGCTATGGACCAAGGTAATTTAGAATTTCAGATTAGAGTTCACTAGAGGATCATGGCAAATCTAGGGTTTATGAAGTGCGGTATAGTTTTGCATGAAATAAATCCAACATTAATCTCAAACCGTAAAGTGAAGGGAATCTTTTACGGTACCGGGTGAGGATATTTGCCCTTGTCGGGTAGGGGTGATGCAGCTAAACTCTTTGCTTCTATTTCCAATTGGTTCGGCCCAGCTAAACTCCAATGGGTTCGGCCCAGCTAACAATTCTTGTGATGCAGCTAAACTCCTTTGCTTCTATTTGCAATTGGTTCGGCCCAGCTGCACCTTAGTCCAATTCTTCTATTATTATTTTTTTGGAACAGAATCGTATTCACCTTTCAGCCCAATTGCAGCAGCTCATTTCATTTATTCTTCTAGGACTACCCGAAGCCCACTTGCATTTTAATTTCTCATTTGCACATTTGCACATGTTACAGCCGATGTACATAATTGACATTTTTAAGCACTTAAACATTCAAGAGTTTGCTAATTCATTTCTAAGAATAAATTAGAAACTTTTTAGGGTTCTACAATAATCTATTTATATAGGCTTATAGCTGCTGTGCTATAATACTATGTATGTTTTACTTAGGTTTTTTATTATTTCTTTTTTAGCTACCACATGAGTGCTAAAACTTATATTTTGTCATTTTTTTCATTTATTATTTCTCTAACTGAGATAGCTATTTAATTTTCAACGTTTGGCTAATGAATTATTCTCCTTAAGATTCTCTTTTTCGATCTAAATTTTTTTTATCTAAATTCATCTCTATGAAATCCATCTCAGCTAAATTGAATTGAAATCACGTCCCAAATTCATTTCGATCGGAAAGTATATTAAATGATTATTGCTGTTGATAACATTATTAGCTACTAATGATTTTATATATAATGGAATAACGCAAATACTCATGAAATTTAGTATTTAGTAATAAAGTATGACAACTTTTTATTCTTTATTTTTTAAATAAATTATTAGTTTGGTGATTTGAAAACGTGAAGACACCCAATTTTTTTTTTACCATCTGAAAAACAAATAAATCAAATAACTATCTTTTTCTCGAAATTTCATTTTCACCATGTCCGCCGTTTCAAACTACGGACTAAAATTGAATGTTTGCAGTTTGAAACTGTAAATTAATTATTTTTACCATTTAAAAAAACAAAATAACCATTTTTTCTGAAAATTTCATTTTCATCATATCCACAGTTTGAAACTACGGACTAATTATGTGTCCGCAGTTTGAAACTGGATTATTCTTTTTTTCTGTTGGTTCCAATTGAATTGGGAGAAATCGAAGTGTTCAGGCGGGTGTCTCTCGCTCTTGTGTCTCTCTCTCCTCGGGAACTCATTAATTAATTGATAGAATGACATAAATGGGGCCAATTTCTATAGATATTTACCAGTGTGCCACTGGAAAAGGGGAAAGCAGATATCCTGATTTTTGCGGGACCAACCTTGCACGTATATAATTCCCAACTATGGGCTTCAAATTGAATTTCTGCCTCAGGCCTCAACACCCAAAACTAAACAAAAAAAATAGTAATACAAACGTTAAATGTATGTGTACATAAATTAAAAAAAAATAATCAAGCAATAAAACTTTCAACAACAGTATGAAATATTAATTGAATTGCTATATTGAAATAAAATATATTCTCTATCAATTCTTATTTGGGTTACTCTTTTGTACTGTGTGTCACATGTCTTCTAATTGTAGTGTAATATTTGATGTAGTTAGATCATAAAGTAGCTTATTAGTAATAGCAATAATAATAACTATTGGGATCGACTAACAGTCTCCCCCATTCTGTCTCCTAAACGCTCTCCTGATTAACTGATGTGTAAAGTACAATGGGAACCACTAACTACATTAACAACTTGGGAGACCACTTATGGTTGAAAAAATTTATAACTAGCGCGCGTATGTATGGATACTTATGCGTGCAAGTATTACCATATAATATATTAAGTATTCATACTTAAGACATCAAGTATTAAAAAAAAAACTGGACATCAACTTTTTTTTCTCTCTAATTACACACTCATCTTTTACACGTTTTTAGAAGTGGGTTTTTTTTTCTCCGTTTAATCTCGTCAATATTTCTGACGATCTGTGAGAAATTTTGTGAATCTAAAACTACGGACATCTTCTACGTAATTTTCTCTTTCAAATGAGATCCATGATGAAGTACTTTCGGATTCTTCGTCGTTCAAGTATTCATACCTCGGTGTGCAAGTATTCATAACTTGTCAAGTATTCATCTCTAATATGTCAAGTATTATTCTCTAAAATGCCGAGTATTCATACTTACTCAGTAAAGTGTGAATATTTATGTTGTTAAGTATTTATGAGAAACTCACAGACGTGTCTTGCGCATTAACTACCTGGGGGATCACTACCGACCTGGGGGACAGCAAACGTCGCTTGAAAGCGACCACGATAAGAACCACACGCAGAAAACTAAGGATAAGCGGATGCGTAATGACCATCTCAAGTATCAGCGCTGTAATTGTTGTAAATGTTCATTTTTAAAATATCAAGTATTCATACTTACACATTGAAGTGTGAATTTTTATATTGTAAAATATTCCTGAAAAACCTCTAAATGTGCTCCATGCATTGACTACTTAGGGGAACCACCACCGCACAATCACCAGTATGGTAGTTTTAGTAAACTATTAATATCTAAAATATTAAGTATTCATACTTACGTATTGAAGTGTGAATTGTTATGGGGTAAAATAAATTAAATCAGTAAACCAATTAATCTATTTGGTGCTTGAATATATTGATAGGTACTGAAGAAAGTATTCATACTTATAACTGAAGTATGAATTGTTTACATATGACACTTGTATTTCTAAAAAAATATATAACATATCAAGTATTCATACCTAAGATATCAAATATTTCTAAAAAAAAATATTAATATCTAAAATTTTAAGTATTCATACTTAAACATTGAAGTGTAAAGTGTGAATTGTTATATGCATGGTAAAGTAACTTAAATTAATTAATTTGTTTGGTGCTTGAATATATTGATAGGTACCGAGAAAAGTATTCATACTTATAACTAATTTGTTTGGAGATTGATGGTATTAACATGTAATCTTGGAAGTATTCATACCTATAAGTTGATATGGAATATTTATATTATAAAATATGTTATAAAGTAATACTAATATTTAACAAATTAATATTTTTATACAAATACTAATATTATCAAGTTCATAAAATTGAAAATAATGTAAAGCCAGAGAACTATATCAACATGTAAAAATAACAAATTTTTACATACTGTCACAAAGAGGTTCCTACTCAGGGCTGTTTTCTAAACAAATTTATTTTCTAAGCCATATCTAATTGATCGGCAGTAGAGAGAACTTGAATTAATGCATAATAAGTGACTTTTGTCGGCCTAAAACCAAACTCTTTTAACTGGGCTAGTTCTTCTAATGTCCCATTCCATAATCCATTATGGCAACACTTGCCAATTAATACATTGAGCATTTTACCAAGCACCTCGTGGTCATCATCTCTGATCTCCTTAATGAACTCATAAGAGACCCTGGTTCTTTCATTATACCCTAGAATCTCAATAGGGCATCATATGTGGATCCCGTATGGACATACCCAATTTGCCGGCCAACCCAGATGAAGAACTTGATACATAATTTGGGGTTTTTGACACAATTAATCACCTCAATCACTAAAGAATCATTCAAATTTTTGGAGAGTCTGGAAGGCACTGCAGAGGAATGACATCAAAATCTTCTGGCAACCAATCTGAGAATAAGACTTGAACCTCCTCTTTAGTTCTTCCTGCCTAATAATCAACCAGAGAAACAATCATTAAAATAACATCCGATAACATAAATTGATGGAAATTAATAAAAAAATGGTATTGTGGTTTCAATTAGGTTGGAAATAAAAAACAACATGAGCTACTATAATACATGCCTTTTAACATAAAAAGGCATTCACAAATGCACAGTCAGGATGACAACTCTTTTTGTTTAACAATAACAAAATATAACCATTAACTAGTATCACTTTGCTAGCGGTACTGACCCAAGTGTTGTTGGAAATTAACATAAAATTGGTACTGAGACAATCTAGTGATGTTCATTTTGTAATGATTTCGACAAGAACAATGATTTCACTTTTCCAAAATCAAAGCATTCAAATGAGGTGTTTCAATATGTCTTAAACGGTGGAACAATTCAATTCTGCAGTGGTAGCAACAAGAACTTTCTCAATTAGTTTAATGATGTAGTGTATACCACTAAATAATACCAATACTATATAAAAACACACTAGTAGTGGTCAAGCTGTAACAATTTAAATGAAGTGTTGAATAAAAATCTCACATAATCTAATTGGCCACACATACTTCCACAATCCAATACAGACCTACCAACCACAAAAGTTCAAAAAAATTCACATGATCTGATTATGCATTTTATCATTAATTGTTAATAGTATAGTTAATATGTACATATTTCTATGGAATTGTTGAGAGAAGTACAGACCACTGCATACTTGATAGCTCGTTGAGGCAATTTAACAAACATCTGATATACGTGAAGCAATTGAAGCAAAAAGGAAAAAATCCAAATAAATTAACGTAAAGCAAGATCTACTGAATAAAGGGGAATGAACATAAGAATGTCACAGAGTACCTGGAGATGTCTAGATCTAGATCAAAATAATCAAGATCTTCATCTAAATGCACTTGAAAGCTTAAAACTACATTCAATGAGACCGACAGTTTCATTGTCTGGAGCAGCACTGGATCCTTTTGGTGATCCCAGCGAGGATCGTGACCTTCCCACCAGACTTCTCCTCGAAGAACTCGAACTTGCGCCACTGATACATCTTGTTCTTTCTGATTTATTTCTCTCCGTTAAAGAGCCTCTGCGTCCAGGTTAGAAGTTAGAGTCTCTGCGTCCAGATTTAGGGAGAGGAGCGAGAAGAGGAGGTGAGAGTGGCAAGAGAGAACCTTCGACTGGAGATTGCGGTTCAAGAGGTAGATCGACTCGTCGGCGCCCGAGCGGAGACCGAGGTGAGAGCAGCGGAGGAGGCAGAAAGGAATGAGACGTTGAGCCAGAGACGGATGTTGGAGAAATCAGAGAGTTCGGATGGGAAAAGCATGAGAGATCGTCAGCGGTGGAGCTGGAGGTGGAGTAGAGTGAGCTAGCATGATGTGATTTTGAAGAAGAAGGAATTTAATTTTCAGTGGTAATGAAAGTTTTATCGGATCAGACAGTTAAAAGTAGTTAAATAACTTGATTTGAGATGGGGGGACGTAACGGACGTTTACGAGACTAATATGCGGGGGACAATATAATTACTCATAACTATTTTATTGTACTTAATAATATTTTGTGATAAGAATACTGAGATTTACAAGGATGAAAGTATAAGTCGGGCTCCAAAACAATGCACCGCTTTGGGCCCCCAAAACAATGCACCGCTTTGGGCCCAATAAAGTACAATTTGTTTGCACCCGCACCCAGTGTACAAGTTAAGAGCTCTTTTCGTCAATTTTCTGCTCTTGTAGGACCAACATGCAGATATTCAATAGTTTAAACATCAATTAGTTCACGAACAATAAAATTTGTGGTCCAAGTCGAGGCAAAAATCAACAAATCGAGGGGTTTTGTCGGGATTAGGATTACGGTATTCTTGGTAGTGTTTTGAAAAAAACCGGCCAGTCCAGGACCGGACCGGAGACCACCCATGGAACCGACCCGGACCGTGGTAAAAACCTGGACCGGCCTGGACCGAGAAAAAAGAGGGTCTTAGCACGATTTTTGGTGTGTTTTTTCCACTGACCCGGACTAACCAGGGCGGTTCTAAACCCGTGGACCGGACCGGACCATATTCGGACTAAACCTGACCGGACCATGCTTAAACCGTGATAACCAGACTAAACCCGTTATAATCCGTGGTTAAAACCGTGCTAAACTCGTGGTCAAAACAGTGTAAAACCGTGCTAGACCATGCGCAATTTTTTTTATTTTTTTAACAATTTAACCTTTAAAAAAAATAGACCCGTGGACCAGTACGGACCGGACCGGACCAGACCGTGGTCAACTGGATCATGGTCCTAGCACGGGTTTGAACCAACCATTTCAAGTCGGACCCGGACCATGTTGACCTGTGGGAACCGTAGATTGTGCGTAACCGTGGTCCGGTCGGGTTAGGACCAGACCGGACCGGACCAGCCCGTTTGCAATACACTAATTCTTGGTGAGGAAAGGTCATACACCACCGGTCCAAATCCCAATTCAATTGTGGGGGTAAGTATGCAGCTTGAAAAACACTCAATTTTAATCCATAGTTTCAAACTGCGGACCACTTTATGGGTCCGACGTTTGAAACTGCAAACATTGAATTTTAGTCTGTAGTTTCAAACTGCGGATAGAATAATAATCGAATTTTCATAAAAAAAAAACATAGTTATTTGTTTCTCAAACTGCAGACTACTTTATGGGTCCACTGTTTGAAACTACGAACAAAATAATAATCGAATTTTCACAAAAAATGTAGTTATTTGGTTTATTTATTTTCTCAAGATGGTAAAATTAAATAAAAAATTTAGGTACTGACATTGGTAGAAGGCTCATCAAAGATACACATTTTCTTCAAAGAAAAGAGAAACAAATTACAAGGTGGTGTATGCAAGCAATGAGAGGCACGAGCTATAAAAAAATGAATGGGTAAACTATGTTAAAATAGCCGGCCAAACTCTTCAAAGCTACACATCTTTTTTTAATTTTTTTCCTATGTATTTGTGTTTGTCTTTTTTTTCTCTTATGTAACAAAGAAGATGTTCTTTTATCTTTTATTTTGTTTTCTGTACTTACACAGGATAAATTAACACCATAGCAAATTGAAAGAGATAAAAGGCAATAAATTTTGCATAATTATGAATATGTATTTGATGGGAAGAGATATATTTGATAAAGGGGAAAGCTTGCATAACTGTTAACATAATAATAAAAAAATTTAAAATTTTACGATTATCTTCCTATGATGTAGATAGGACGTGTATCAATTTTTGTGCAATAAAAATTAGTTAGTCATCGATTAATTAGTAATTCGATTAATTGTTGCTTTGAGATTTGTGCACAAAAGTTTTGAACGATCCAAATTTTTCACAGATCAACTCAGAAATTGAGATATTAATTTCATGGGATGTAAATTCAAGCATGCCTATAGTCAAACCAAAACAACAATATTCAGAGTTTAGACAAAATGCACACACGATTTTTTATTATACAACATCCTCACTATTTTAAAGTTAGATGGGCTCATTTTGGGCCAGGAAGCAAAAAAGATAGTGACCCGGATATGGGCCTTGCTTGCCTTTGACCCGGATATGGGCCAGTAAGCAAAAAGGCCAGGGAGACTGAGAAAGATAACAGTGGGTTTTGGGTTATATCAGAATCAAATTCTATAAATTAAGTGTAAGAGGTTTTTTGGGCCGCTTTCTAACGGAAAACTGATTCAAATTTGCATTCCGTATTCTATTTCATTCACTCTCTAATTAAATATCCTGATTTGTGGTGCATTGGTTTTCATCTCATCAATCTTAATGTGATTATTTTTTTTTGAGGGGAAAAATGAAAAAATGATTAAAAAAAAAATAGAAGGTTACCTTGTTATCTTCTGAGGAAGGAAATTATGCTTAATTTATCTTTGACGGAAAAAAATTACGCTGCAATACCTTTTGTTGAATTTCATGTTATGATTTTGTTCATTATGTATTGACTCAATTAGATTTTTTTTTTATTTAGGTTACTGATCTTCAATTTCAAGGGTCAGCTAAAAAACTATATTTGTTCCGGTGACTAGTATACTATTCCGTTGTTGTGGGAGAGTTAAACTTCACATCCATTATCTTAAAAATAAAAAAAACGAATAAAATTTATCCTTCTTATCTTTACAATTTGAAATTGTTTTTCAAATACTAAAAAACCTTTCAAAGAGTTGATATGTAGTAAATCCTTATTCTTCGGAACAACAAAATATATATCATGGAAATTAATAGAAAAACTAAATCTTACATAACTCTACTTGTAGGCAAGCACTATTTTGCAAAGGTGTTGTATTTAATAAATTAAAAAAAAAGAGTCGCTACTAAACTCCATTTTGACATCCAAGTATGCAAAAAGAAAATGACAAAAGAAAACTTAAGAAGGCAAGCGCCCAGACCAAAGAATTACAAAACGGGAATAACAAAGCAGAATAAATTATTGAAAAGAAAATATAACCCTTCTATCAAATTTGTTGGTACCCCCACCACTGCTTTGACTCCTTTTGGTTGCAAAATCTACAAACACAAACAGAAGATAGTTCAGCATTTCAGTTCTGGAACTTTTTGTATATTGTGCATTAATTTCCACAGTTATGAAATCTGGCAAATTTCCAAATTTATACTACCTTGCTTTAGATAATTCTAATTTCTCTCTAATAGCTTAACTGAACACAGGACTAAGAAATTAAAATGAATGAAAATTGTGGTGATTGCTTCGTAGTAATGGTACCAAGTAACAGACCAGAATAATTCAAATTGTTAATACTATATTTTTTTTTTTGAGAAAAGGCTGGAAGCCCGTTCATTTTACTGAAACCAAAAAGTTAAGTTACAAAACGATCCAACGAGTATTATTTTCCCAAAATGAGGCACCACAGCTGTGGCATGCACTACCAACACAAAATATCATGCACAATAAAATTAGTAGGAATTTGCCAAAAACCTCCATAGAACACTAAAACTAAGCCACTTCAAAGAAGGGCTGAGGTATATATCTAAAAGCAAAACGATGTAATAGGTGATCTTCATGAAGTTCATTCAACTCCAGGCTCATCTGAGCCTTGCATTGCTGGCATCTCGTCACCAGGAGCTACAGATTGCTGTGGTATTTCATCCAATGCGTCAGTAATCCACAGTGCTGCAACATCTTTGATCTCCTTGCTCACATTACCTGTCCAGTAGGTGACCAAGGAAATAATCAGCAACATTATAGATCTTGCAGTCTTTAAATTGGATTGTTTAAAACAAATATCATTTCTATACTTCCACATGGTCCAACATAAAGCACTATAGACCAACAAAAATCCAGTTCATACTGAAGAGAGTGAAGATGTGAAATTAATAATATCAGTGCATGTAAATCTTTATTCAACAGAACAACAGAATCTATAGCATGGAAAATAATAGAAAAACTAAATCTTACTCAATTCTACTCGAAGGCAAGCATTATTTTGCAATTAAAGGTGTTTTATTTACAAACTTTAAAAAAATGACCAAGAGTCGCTACAAAACTCCATTTTGACACCCAAATATGCAAAAGGAGAACCAAAGAAAATGACAAATGAAAAACTAAGAAGGCAAGCCCAGACCAAACAATTACAAAACGGGAATAATAAAGCAGAAAAAATAATTGGAAAAAAAAAATATATAACACTTCAATCAAATTTGCTTAATTTGTGTTTCATGGTACCCTTTCTTGTGCCGTTCTCACGCTTTGACTTCTTTTGGTTGCAAAATCTACAAAATGCAAACAGAATAGATTCACCATTTCAGTTCTGGAACATTTTGTATATTGTGCATTAATTTCCACAGTTATGAAAGCTGGCAAATTTGCAAATTTACACTACCTTGCTTTAGATAATCCTAATTTCTCTCTTACAGCTTAACTAAACACAGGACTAAGAAATACAAATGTATGGAAATTGTGGTGATTGCTTCGTAGTAATAGTACTACTAAGTAACAGACTAGACCAATTCAAATTGTTCATACTATGTCTATAATCAATGGGGTATCAAAAAATCTGTTGAATTTATAATCAAATAAAGCATAAAATAAAAACTATAAAAGGGTACCAGAGGGGTGTACCAGTAAAACTTTGTATGGTTTCTATTAATGGAAATTGGTGGGAATTATCCAAAAAAAAAAAAAATAGCATATACCCAAATAATATAAAGTATCATGGACATTTTATGAATACGACAAATGATATGATAAAGCTAGTTAGACCAAGCAAAGGAATAACATACCTGAACGGAAAAATTACGACACCAAGATCAAGCTTCATCTGAACTTGCATTGACGTTGGTGGTGAAACTGAATGGTGTCTTCTGGAAGGTAGCATGAAGCAATTCATCCTTTGTGCTAATCTTCACCTTGGAAATATGCTTGAATTTGTGCCACTCGGAACCACTTTCTCCTTGGTTTGCAATCTTCAGCAGCAGCTCCTCATCACAACGGATAATTAGCTTACGTGACATTGTGGTTGTCAAGTAATCTGGTAGGAGTTTCATTTTATAATCACCTAACCTCATGGTCCGTAAAGCTTTTGGGTTCATTACAGCTTTCAGATTTGGGCAGTGGTTGATTGAAATATTCGAGATGCTGGGCAAATTTGAAATTCTCGCCAAGTTTGGATTTCCACGAACACGAATATCTTTGATTGATGGGATATTCTCTACGGCAATCAGCTTATCAGCACCATTAATTTGTAGGAACTCCAAAGAAGTAGCATAGAGCAAAAGACCCTCTGGAAGAGATCTTAATTGGGGACAAGCTTCAATAAATAATTCCTTCAGATTGGGCATGGCTGGTTGTCCCTTATTCCACTGCCACTCTTTCCAATTGGGCATCTCATGAAAGATTAGTTGATTTAGTTTGGGAAATGCCGGTCTAACAGAACCAGTTATTGTATGAACTATTGGATCTCTGCTTCTGGTATCTCCTTGCATGAACTCTTCTCCCACCCTCTCGACTGAATATGCACCTATTATTTGAAGTCTATGCAAATTGGGGAGTTGGCCTAACATGGGAAGCACCTCAAAGCAAGCACAATTCAAAATGTCAACATCTTGCAAATTTGGAAGGGCTGCTCCTAAATTCAACCAATTAGGAAGGCATCTACCAAAGTAACCAGTAATCGCAACTCTTTTTAGAGAACGTGGAGGACAAAGTTCATTTAAAACATCCTCTGTTGATATCTTCTTCTCATCAGTTTGGGAAAGTTGTTCTTCCGAGTTCAACGAGGTGTAATGAAGTATTAATTCTCTCAATAGAATCTTGCACCTAAGGTTAGCTTTTTCTGCTATGTTCTTATCAGATACTCTCTCTAAGCCCTCTAACGCAAGTGCAATGAGTTTTGATAAAGATTCTAACCCATCTAGGCTACTGAATCCCTCCAAACTATTCTTGTATGGAACAAAGCCATATAGATGGGAGAGCTTTTCTAGATTATTTAATTCCTTTGGGATTGCCTCGACCTTTGTATCTCCAAAATGAAGATACCTCAGTTCCCGTAGATTACCGATGCTTGGGGGGACATGTGACAACTCTTCACAGCCATAACAACAAAAATATACTAAATTTCTTAGATTTCCTATGGAATTTGGAATTTTTACTAACTTTGATTTACTGACATTTAAGTATCTTAGATGCACGAGGTCACACAAAGAATCTGGTAAGCTTGACCAATTGGAATTGGACCAACCGAGATCTATGATGCGGAGGTTTGAAAAGGCTTTCCACAGATCATCAAGTGCAATTGCAGGTTCAAAGGAAATCAATGTTCTCAATCCTTTTTCCTTTTTAATTACTTGAATGTTTACCTCATGTCCTTCTAGTAATAGCCTTCGTACTTTCATTGAACCCTTAAACCTAGAAACAGCTTGTGCCCCCCGTAATAGACAGTTCTCATGTTTTCCTAATTGGCGGGTGAAAGACCACCAAATGTCATGCATTTTGCATTCTTGTTGATTGATGTAGTTCTGGGTATCTTCCAAAATATTGCGCTGTAGTAATTCTGTATAATACTCATTTCCCAATTCCCAAAAATCTTCCTTATCTTGCAAAAATCCTTCTGCTTGCCACATATAGATGAGATTTGTTTTTTGAAACACAAAATCTTTTGGAAAGAGAGAGCAAAAGATGAAACACGACTTCAAGGGAGGTGGAAGGTCCTCGTAGCTCAAATAAATTGCCCGATGGACATCTTCCGGGAGCCCGTCCATAGACCACACGTTGCTTCTAAGAATTGCCTACCAATTTTCTCTCGAATTAACCTTTGTGCAAAGTACACCACCTATGCTTTTGATGGCAAGGGGCAGACCATCACATTTTTCAACAATTTGCATCCCGATTTCCCAGTGAACTTCAATCTCACTCTCAGTCCCATTTGGAAGTACCTATCATATATGAACTTTTAGTTAGTAACTTTGAATATTTCTATAACTGAAATCTTCAAATTTAACGCCCCGTGTATTAAAAAATTTAGCTGTATACAAATTAAATATATATTTCAAAATTAGGCCATTTAACACCCATTTGAGAAAGTATAAATAATATATTTCAAAATTAGGCCATTTAATATATTTCAAAAAATAAATAATATATTTCAAAATAAATAAGAAAAAATTTAACACCCATTTGGGAAAGTATGGTCTGAAGTCATTTTATTTTGTTATAAACGTACGATGTGTATTACTCTTTTTTTATATCATATACCTATGCAAATAAAAATCCTAAAATCAACTTCTAAAATAAAATTGAAAATAAAATTAAGGTTAGAACCTTTCTCTGGTCGGTTATTGATAATAAAATTCTCGAATTTTTTTTATAAACCATAATTAAAAAAAATATTTTTATGAAACCAACATGATTATTTTTTTTTACAAAAACCATAAGAACCGAAATGCCATTTCGGTCCGCTATTTTTTTTTTCCGGACCGAAATGACATTTCGGTACGTACTGGTTTCACAAGTTTTCAAAAAAACAAGTGTAATCGTTGGTGTAACACCCATGGACCGAGATGCCATTTCGGTCCAGAGTTTTTTTAACCGGGACCGAAATGGCATTTCGGTCCGAACTTTTTTTTTTTTTGGATTTTCTTATAAATACCCTTATTCTCCCTCCAATTTCGGTCCAGCATTTCGGTCCGGTCCCCTTTTTGGATTTTCTGTGGCGGCTGATCTGAAAACTTGTGAAACCAGTATGGACCGAAATGGCATTTCGGTTCGGAATAAAAAAAAATGGCGGACCGAAATGGCATTTCGGTTCTTATGGTTTTTGTAAAAAAAAAAAGTAATCATGTTGGTTTCGTAAAAATATTTTTTTAATTATGATTTATAAAAAAATTTCAAAATTCTTACACAAGAAACACTAATATCCAGAGGATGCAAATTACGCTGGGCTGGGGCATTTGTTTGAGTCAAATGGTGGAGAGAAGGGACCCTATACTGGGATCATGTAGATGTACCAGAACCTTTTGGAGAAAGTTGCGTGGAGAACTCAGCGTATCAGTACCGATTACTAGTACGGTACTGCCATTGTTGACTGGTTCGAGAGAAATAGGCCTCAGGAAACCTTTTTGGCAGCAGGGCATGGGCTATATGGCCCGAGAGAAATAGGCAGTTTTTCTCAAATGAAAACAAACAAGCCACAGAGTTTAGTGGAAGAGATTCTCTTGCAATTTGACCCAGTATATTGATCCTCCATAAATGAAATCGGATCGGTACATTCCCAACAATGTACCGATCCTCCATAAATTTCTCCAAAAGGTTCTGGTACATCTACATGATCCCAGTATATGGTCCCTTCTCTCCACCATTTGACTCAAACAAATGCCCCAGCCCAGCGTAATATTGCATCCTCTGGATATTAGTGTTTCTTGGGTGAGAATTTTAAATTTTTTTTATAAATCATAATTAAAAGAAAATATTTTTACGAAACTCAGAGTTTTTGCCAGAAGCTTGTTGTATACTAAAAAGTGGGAAAAAATTGATAAAAAAATAATTTGTCAACAATTTCTGTTTAAACAAATGATTACAATCAAATAATCCACTAAAACAATATAATACAAGCATTTCAACACTTATATTTACACGTAGTTATGTATTGTAGTAACAAAAGATAGTGTAGTGTGGTGGTACTTGGTTTGGTTGATAACCAAGAAATCCTTTGTTCGATTCAAGCTGGAGGGAATTTTTTTTGGAGATTGTTATTTGCCCGTTTCGGCCAAAATTTGACTGGAATATGACCATTTTGGCCGAAATTGGACGGAAATTCATATACTTTGTAACTCGGTCTGAAATCGGATCGGTACATTGCCCTAGATATTAGAATCTCCTCGGTAAATTGCAAGAGAATCTCCTCCATATCCCAACAATATACCGATCCGATTTCAGAGGGGTCGTTGTAAATATAAGTGTTCAAATGTTTGTATTATATTGTTTTAGTGGATTATTTGATTGTAATCATTTGTCTAAACAGAAATTGTTGACAAATTATTTTTTTATCAATTTTTTCCCACTTTTAAGTATACAACAAGCTTCTGGCAAAAAAGTCCGAGTTTTCGATCTGATTTGGCCGATTCTAACCGATTCACCCGATTCCGATTCCATGGTCAAAAGACTAATCCCGATTCCCATTCCGATTTTTCCTTCTATGGTATTGATTGTTTACTGACATACAAAATGTTTTGGTCCACGAAACACTGAATGCAGGGCCGAAGATAGTTTTATGAGAGGGCCAACAAACATTAAATTATTTTTCTATTTTTTTATTCAACGACCCCTCTGCCCCCTAGCAGTGAATTTTACAATAATTGAATATTGTGTATTGGAAAATCTTAAAAAAAATGCTATATTTGACTGCATTTGTTTTTTCATCAAGTACATGTAAAACTATACTTTTAAATTAGCACACATGTAATATTAATTCAGATTAAGGAGATCTTAATCTTATGCAACTTGTGAACAAAATAGAAGTAAAAAACAAAAATAGAGAATATCTAAGCAAGTTAACAACATAACATCTAATATTAATTCAAAATTAGGTGTAAATTATAAAAGTACCATCTTAGTTTTTAGAAATACCTGTTTAATTAATAAGGACCAGCCATCCTCGTCGGATAACTTCTCCACTCGATGTGATTTTGTTGCCCTCATTCCATTTGCAACTCTTTCATCTCGAGTGGTAACTAGTAACCTACTCCCATGTGCTCCCCTACTCATGGGAGCCCGCAACAGGCCATCCCAAACTGCTCGGCTCTCGGCCCAAACATCATCGAGAACAAGAAAGAACTTTTTCCCGTTGACGTGCCTCTCGAGTATAGGCACAAGCTCCGATCTTTTATTGGTGTACCCGGGCTCACCTCCGGCCCCCCGGATCACACATTTCAACACTTCTTCTCCTTTCACCTCCTTTGAGACACAAACCCAAATTTTTAACTGAAATTCATCCTCAATTCTCAGATCATTGAAAATCTTTTTAGCTAGAGTGCTCTTCCCAATTCCTCCCATTCCTAGAATAGCAACAACACAGATGTTTTCTCTAACCCCCTTCTCTTCTTCAGTCAGCCAGCTCACTAGCATCTCTGTATCTTCTTCAATCTTTTCTCCCACAATATCATCTACCACAATCAAGTGATCAGTCTCGCGGCTGATGATTGAGTCCACTCGACGAACTCCATGCATAGGAATGGTTGGCGATTGGGTCAAACCCAGATCAGTCCGTCTCTTTGCAATACCCTCTAGCCTTGAATTGATATCCTTTATTTTGGAACCAATTTTATGAGCAAAGAAGGGATTCCCGAAGCAAGAGAGCAATGGGAAGCCACAGCGAGAATGCGAACTGGAGCCGGCGAGGCGCTCCTTTGCCTTGATCTGACAGAGGTCGATGACGTCATCGGCATCATACATGACATCCTTGAGCTGCATGAGCCAGCATTCAATGGTCTTGTCGTTGCTCTGCTTCCTTTCAGCATCAGCAAGGACACATTGAATGTCATGAACGGTCTCACCAAGCTTCTCAATCTGGCCAGGGATGCCCAGCAGCATGCCCACCTCTTCAGTCACCATTTGAACGAGAAATTCGCTAAACTTTGATAGGAAGGCATCGAGTATCATTGCCATGTTTTCTTGAATGAGAGTTGTAGCTAGTGTTCAGAGGAAGAGAGATTGGAATTAATGGGGATAGTTGGAGAATGGTGTAATTTGGAACTAAATAGTTGGTGGTTGAGATGAGCAGGACAAGTAATATTAATTATAGAATCGATCCTTTGGCACATGTGAAGGAAACAGTGTAAAATAAAATCAGATAAATAAATTCACGCTGAGCTGGAAGACAGAATGTTGGAGAGCTGGAAGACAGAATGTTGAACAAGTCTAATATATTGCAGTACTAATTAAAAAAATTTAGTCTACTTTCGATTAAATTATTCATAACTAAACGTCGTGATGAAAATGAAAAGAAAAAATCGGCACCATGAAGTAATGAAAAATATGAAAAATAGCTAGCTGGTATGGAAATTGACAGCCTAAGGGCCGGTACGAACCCTGGCCAGAGTTTAGGAAGAGACGATCCACCTTGAGTCGGGATGATTTCTTGCTACTCTTGGGCCATAATGTACCACAACGACCCGTGGGTTAATTTTGTATTTCGTGACAAAGGATCACATTTATTTTTAAAGATCCACATCTTATCCAAAAGAAACGAGGTAACCAAATTATTCAAGGCGGTGGATGCAACATTGCAATCAGTGAGGCGTGAGCTATTAAAAAATAAACGGGTAAATTATATAAAAACAGCCGATCAATTTCATAGACACTATTGTATATATCAGTTGATGGGACTTCATTAGTTTCATTTTGTTGTTTTGCTTATCAAACAAAAGACGACTTTTTTTTATTTTTTATTTTTAACTTGCGCAGAATAAAATATTAACACAAGAGCAAATAGAAAGATATAAAAGGGAAAATAATTTTGCATAATTATGTATATATATTTGTTGTTTTACTAATAGATTTGATGAGATTGACTTATTCCTAATAAATGATGTATCAATTAGGTAAATTTACATTTTAGTTTGTGCTTGATGCACATTTCACACACTGAAAATTAGACATGAAAATACACATATAAAAAGGCGTCAGGTTGCCATTAATTATGTATTTTAATATCCAAGTCGTTGGAGCATATTAATTAAGGTTCACTTTGCATAGAGTAAAAAGTTAGTCTTCATCTTGTGTATTTTACTATTTACTGGTTTTCATTTTTCCTTTTTAGTTTATGTAACTCTTGTACTTTTTTTTCTACTAAGAATCATTTATATATACATATATATATATATATATATATATATATATATATATATGTTTTTTTAAAAGAAGGTGACAAAAAAATTGGTTGGTGACTTTCGGGGGGAACCATCCCTCGTAACCCCAGACACATCTCGGCCCTCCTGTAAGCCAAAGGACATATCCATTCCTGGACACTAATATAATTAATAAGATATTCGCAACTAACAAGAGCATTGAGAAACAAATAAATTAATATATATATATCTTTCTCTTTCTCTCTCTAATGCGTGCTTCACATGAAATGATTCCTACGCTGTAGCATTCTCGTTGACAAAAGAGGTAGAAATTAATATAGTAAGATATTCACAGCTAACAAGAGCGTTGAGAAACAAAGAAATTAATCTCTCTCTCGCTCCAATGCGTGTTTCACAGGGAATGATCCACTTATTTATCCTTCCCGTTGACTGAAGCAATGCTATGTTTTTATATAATTTTGAATTGGTGAATAAAAAATTCGGCCCATAAAAACGATTTTGATTTTACATTTAGTATATTGCATAATATAAAGATTTAAATAATATATTGATTATTTATATTAAACTTCTATTACATACGTTATTATCCGTTCATATACCATCAAAAAATTATAATTTTCTTATGTAATTAAGCATATCACTCATGAAATATATTGATTTGAACGGTCTGGATCCATCTTTTGAAGCCTATCTGATATGTTTTGGAGGCCGATGACAAATGCAACCGATGTCGTAGTACTTGGACTCAAATTTTAACTATTATTTTGTTAGTTGTATAGACTATAAATATACAAAGATAGGCTCATAAATATGGAGGCTTAGGCGCGTTAGTGGGTAGCAGTACCTACTAATTAAAAAAATGTTGTTCATAATGTAGGTACCGCTACCTACTAATTATGAGTGCACATTCTCTACATTAATGCACCATCTGAGTTTATATCTGGTCCATCAAATTAAAATTCGGATCAATCGATCCGACCATGGCTGTAATACATGGGACCTCTTTAAATATGTGCGAATATATAACGAACGTATCGAGTCAAAACTCAAACGGTGCATCAATCAGAGGATATGAATTCGCAAATTATGGTCACGTTTTTTTTTCTTTGGTTTTATTTGGACGATTTGGAGAAGATGGAAATGTGAAGGTAAAATTAAGAGAAGATTTAGAAAGTGAAATATCATGAGAAATTAGAGGTTTACTTTGATACTACGTAAACAAATAATTAGATGTCCAGAGAAGTGGTTAAGCCGGATGTTACTGTATTTAGGTGATACATGATTTTGAGGTGATTGCATGATACCCAATGTAGTTGAGAATAGAATAGTATTTGTTGAGAAATAGGAATGATAGGCTCAGAATATTCATCATAGGCTGTAAATAGGAACAAATAAAGGCTAGCATCTATGATACAGCTGTCGAAGCTATACTTGGTACCTAGCTTGTAATTAGGATGTAATTAGGCAAAGGATCCAGCAAATTGTAATTTAGGAAACAGCCCAAACGGCTAGTAGAATTAGGCTATAAATAATCATGTACAGATAGCTTGTAAGAATCAGAAAATTAGCAATAAAACTAATTATTCATCATATTCTGTCTCTTTAGTTGACATAAACTGAAAGAGGACTTTGTAGTTATCCAAGGAATTCTGGGTCAGTGGGAGCACACAATGCGGATCATGTTCCCTGACCTTCGATTCATTATTATATTGGGACCAATCCACCAACCTCTAATAATTGATTAGTTGTAAAAATAAACCTTTATAATTTTCTTATGTAGTGATTATTTCATTCAAAAGGGTACCATTGACGGTAAATTTACTATGATTATTGCATTGCAATGTCAGCTGAAAGCCACTTCTAATTTTGATTAAATTTTTTCAGACAAAAAACTTTTAGAAGATTTGGGGGGAGAGTAGATTTAGCTATCCTTGACTTCATCTCAGCCGTTGGATTGAACTCAGGCGGTTGATATTATGTTGGATCAGTTGGACAGCTCTGCAGTAGGCCAATAGTGCTAGCTTATTCTAATTGCTAATATCATTATTAATTGATGCAAGTTAATTGTAAGCATGGTTAAAAAGAAATTTAACTGTAAGCAACATTAGAGATGTAAATGAGCTGAACAGGGCCGAGTTAGTCAGAATTTGAACTCGTTAACAGCTCGTTTGTGTTGTGTCACATGGAATTATTTTCGTCGATTTGATGCTGTGAGCTGTCCATTACCTACGAGCATGGAAAAAAATATCATCTTTTTCTTGTAACAAGTTTCATCCTCTCATGGTGGGCACAAAGAGAATAGTGAAAGAGTCAGAAAAAAAAAGTTTCATCTTCGCTTTTACAACATACTGAGTAACGAGCTGAGTTGGATCAAACCTTAACTCGCTAATCATAAGTCCAGCCATAATCAAACTAACTAAGAGACAAGATTTAGAATGTGAATGTAAAATTAAGAGACAAGATTTAGAAAGTGATATATCATGAGAAATAAGTACTCTATAATTTTAAATTTTAAATTTGATACTATGTAAACAAATAATTATGGTGTAAATTAGAGGTTTACTTTCGAAGTTTATCATTAGATGTTGAGAGAAGTGGGTAAGCCGGATGTTACTGCATTAGGTGATGCATCTACACATGGAAATCAGAATATTTAATACTGATTTGAACGTGATTATTGCATGATACCCAATGTAGTTGAGAATAGAAAATTATTAGTTATCATTTGCTCAAGGGCTGAATAACAAAAACTGGAAGAAGACTTTGAAGTTATCCGAGAAATTCTGCGTTAGTAGGTGCACACAATGCGGATCATGTTCCCTTGAACCTTGATTATTATATTTGGAACAATTCACCGACCTCTAATAATTGATTAGTGGTAAAATACACCTTTATAATTATCTTATGAGTGAGTCTATGATACTATCCATATCACGAGTTGGTCCGTAATATGGATCAATATTTTTGTTTTCAAAATTCTAACGTTCGATCCGAACCATTCAACATAATCCCCCATGTGAATATGTACTTACAGACCGAATTTTGTTTACCTACCACATGATTGCTAAACCTTATATTTTGTTCATTTCTCTAGCTGAGATAGCTATCTAATTATGAATGCTCGGCTAATTGATAATTCTCCTTGAGATACTCTTTTCGATCCAAAATAATTGATCTAAATTCATCTCAACTATACTGAATTGAACTCAAGTCCCTCCATCCCTCCATCGTTCCGAAAGTATAAAATGATAATTACTATTTAAAACTTTAACAAGTATTAATGATTTTATATAATGGAATTTTATGCAATGTATAAAATACTCATGGAATATTGGATAAAAATAAACTTGTGCCTTTTGCTTTTTTTTTTTTCCGCGTTATCACAAATTTAGTATTTTTATAATAAAGTTCGACCTTTGGGTAACCACCAGTTCTATAATTTTTTTTCTAGCCAACTGCCCATTCTCTAATAAAGTTGGAAATTAAGCCATGTAACTGGATTAATATTTGTAAAGAATCTTCATCTGAATTTTGAAACTGGAACGTAAATTTAGTTTTTAATAATAAATGATGACAATTTTTTTATTAGTTTGGTGGTTTGAAAACATGCACACATTGGTAAAAGGCGCTTCAAAGAAAATAGATATCCAAAGCAATGAGGCGTGAACTATGATAAAATAAACAGGTAAATTATATAAAAATAGCCGACCAACAACATATACACTATTGCATATATCAGTTGTTGGAAGTTTAATAAATTTCATTTTTGTTGTTTTGCTTATCTAACAAAGAAGATTTTTTGTTTTCTTACTTTTGATTTTGATCTCTTATATTTGTCCATTATATATTGTTGCGTTAAATAAAAAAACTCAAGACTCAATTACGTTTTGTTTTTATTTAGGTTACTGATTTCAATTTTTAGGGTGAACTGAAAAAATAATATTTAATCCAGAGACTAAAATTAAATTTTCCGGTATTTACAATTGGATGACTTAATAATATTTGTATCTAAAATAATATTGGAGTTAATTAAAAAGTAAAACCACATAATCGATAATAAATTAATGAATTCAATTGCTTATTGTGATAATACTGCATTTCGGAAAAAAATATGTACACATATTTTTCGCGCAGATCTAATTTACAAAACTTTACATCCAATACAAATATATTAAAAATAACAAACGAATATTTTTTTTTCCTTCTTAACCCTCCAAATTTTGGAATTTATTTTTCTAAGGCTAAAAAATCTTTGAATGAGTTTTCATGGAAAATAACAGAGCAGAATCAATTGGCATGGAAAATAATACAGCAGAATCAATGGCATGGAAAATAATAGAGCAGAATCAATTGGGTGAAATACATAATTTTGAAGTTTTTGAAGGGTATACATGAAATTTCCCCAAAGTGGTCTACCTATGATTAAATTATTCATAACTAAACATCATTCTCCTTACCCCGTAATAAGAGAGCATGCGCAGAGAGCATTGAGGTGGGGTTGATGTGTGAGAGAGAGAGAGCGAGCATCAAAGAGAAGATAGGGGAAAGTGAGAATGGAGATTCGAAGTTCAAAATTTATATATAAAACGCAGCAAAGAGTGGAGAATAGAAATAGTTAGAGAAATAAAAGAGAGATCAAAGGAAAAGAGAAAAAGCGCAGGGTGTTAATGATACTATTTTTTACTATTTACGCCATGGTTTGTAAAATCAGAACTGGAATCGGTTGTATATACTATTTGAAAGTTCAAAAATATTTAAAAAAATTATATTAAGGCAAACGAATATTTCTAATGTTGATTACATTGATAAGTTGGTCATGCATGTTATATTTTTAACTACAAATGCAATAAATTATATGAAAAATTATAATTATAATTATAATTGAAAATAATAATAATCTTCGGTATAATGTGTGATTTAGATAATTCAATAAGTTGAAACGAATCAATTCATCAAAATGATAACTAAGATGCAACATAAAATCTTTTTTATTGTTGTCTCCTGGAAATTATGCCTGTATCGCGATTTACTAATTATGCGTCCGCATCCTCCGTTTATATCTGAACCGTACGATCATAATTTATGCTAATCCATCCACGGCTGTAATGGATGGGACCCATTTATTGTTTGTGCGAATATGTAATGTATGAATCAGATCTAAACTCAAATGGTGCGTTAATGCATAGGATATGAATTCTCTAATTATGGTCACTTTTCTTTTTCTTTGGTTTCATTTGGTCGATTAGGAGAAGGTAATGTGAAGGTAAACTTAAGACACAAGTTGATCAGAAAGTGATATCTCATGAGAAATGAGTACACTATCGTTGGAGATTCGGGTACGAAACCACTAGGTGTATTATTTGTTTCATAAATTCGGTACTATCTAAACACATAAATCCAGTGTAACTTAGAGGTTTAGTTTTAAAATTATCACGTGATGTCGAGAGAAAACGTTATGCATGTGCGCCTGGTCACATTTCCTAAAGGGCTGAATAACAAAAAATGTAAGAAGAGTATTTTGTAGTAATCCAAAAAATTCCGCGTCAGTGGCATGGGAGCACACAAAGCTGTTCACGTGCCCTTGAACCTTGATTACCCCGTAGCATTAATAAGATATCCCCAGCTAAGAAGAGCTTTATAAGAAAGAAATATATCAAAAGAAACATATGTTCATTTGGTAGACTTGTTTTAACAAAAATTCAAGATTTTACAAAAAGTAACGGCAGCATTGTTTAATTTTTTTTAATGCAAATTAAAGTTTATATATATATATATATAAATAATCTACTCTAAATCTTGAAAATGATGGGCGTCCAAATTTACGTTAAATAAAAGTCTCTCTTATATTTGTCCATTATATATTGTTGCGTTAAATAAAAAACTCAAGACTCAATTACGTTTTGTTTTTATTTAGGTTACTGATTTCAATTTTTAGGGTGAACAGAAAAATTAATATTTAATCCAGCGACTAAAAATAAATTTTCCGGTATTTACAATTGGATGACTTAATAATATTTGTATCTAAAATAATATTGGAGTTAATTAAAAAATAAAACCGCATAATCGATAATAAATTAATGAATTCAATTGCTTATTAGATAATACTGCATTTCGGAAAAAATATGTACACATATTTTTCGCAACAAATCTAATTTAAAAAAACTTTACATCCAATACAAATATATTAGAAATAACAAACGAATATTTTTTTTCCTTCTTAACCCTCCAATTTTGGAATTTATTTTTCCAATACGGCCCGTAACAGTGACTAGTAAAACTCCAAAATGGCCCCGAAAACACGAGGTCTTCTCAAAGCTTTAACAGGTAGAGGCAAGAAGAAGATGGGAGAATCTTCTTCTCAAATTCCACCACTTGAATTACCTGAACAACGAAGTCCGAACGGGAAGAATTGCCAGAATCTCCTCACAAGACGAACCACAACCAATGGAGGAGCAACAATACAACCCCATGGGCATAAAATTTTCGAGGAGAACACACGCCAATGTGTTCGAAAAAATAGAAGACAACAAAATCATCAGCCACAAGGCCATCCATACCGAAACCCTCGAAGAGCTCGGCCTTCTATCCCAATTCAAAACCTTAGCCAAAAGGGTTCACATCTGGGACTTTCTCAACAAGCTGGTTGATGTCCCGGTCTATGACAACCTCACCCGCGAATTCATTGCCACCTTCTCCTCTGAAAATGACATAATAAAATTTCAGCTGATGAACAGAGAACATGAGGTGTCAATGCGTGACTTCTGCGACATTTTCGGATTTAAAAATGAAGGCATGCAAGCATACAATGAAGAGCAGGAATTTTGGAAACTAATCACCAATGACCGCAACTGCGACCCCAGAGCTGCCAGCCACATTGTCCATTCCGTACTCCGGTACATGCAGGCAGCTCTCAGCAACTCTCTCTTTGCTCGAGGAGATACCTGCGCGAATGTCACCTTCCTCGAGCTATACATCCTCAAATGTATGCTCGTCACACCAGAAGAACCTCCACACATCGGCCACTTCCTTTGCAACCACATCCACTCAATCGGCCAAAACAAACGGCCCAAAGGAAACATCTCCATCGGTGCCATCGCGACGATCCTCGCTCGCCAACTAAGAATCGAGGTAGATTTCTTGAAAGAAGGCACCGGTATGAAATTCTTAAATATCGAGTGCCTCACTGCGATGAGGATGATCAGTGACAGACCTCCTGAGCCATACTTATACAACATCGAGAGAAGGAGGGTCCAAATGCCTTGCAAACCACTACCTCTCAAAAACCAGCAGAGATGGAAGCAAGTGGCCCCTATCGGCAGATAGGCCGCTTAGGAGGATGATGATGAGGTTGATTTCGAGGCCCTAGAGGCCGAAGCTGAAGAAGAGGATCGGGCTGAAACCGCAGCAGCCGCCGCATACATGCAAGAAATGGCGGCAAATGAACAAAGGGCTCGGCAAGACGCGCTCGCGGCAGAAGCAGCGCGACAAGGGGCGGGACCATCTGATGCCCCTCAAAGTGGATACATTTGCATAATTAGCGTCACATTTGCATAATTCAAAATTTACTAAATAACACAATAAAAACATTATTAAAATGA
Organism: Carex parvula; assembly: GCA_025461045.1. NCBI lineage: Eukaryota > Viridiplantae > Streptophyta > Magnoliopsida > Poales > Cyperaceae > Carex > Carex parvula. Next base: position 1,779,171 of record JAJGRW010000467.1, read on the forward strand.
AAGAAAAAAGTCTTAAATATTTAAGATAACTTGCATGCAACCCGGAGTCAAGTAATTATAATGCCTCCTGAAAAAAATTTAATAAACCCATTAAGTCTTGAATATTGAAGATTTTTCTCATTTTGGAAAAGATTAAAAAAGTCTATATATGACATACCAATAAAACATTGAAAATCAATTTTATTCAATCCATTCTCCTTCATTATGATCATTGCGCATGTGACTTGTTTCATTATCCACAACAGTTGGTAAAGATGCCATGCCAATGGAAAAGGAGGTATATCATCAAAATGATCGTACGCTTCTTCGTCGTCCACATTATCAATCTCGACAATACGTTTTTTTCCGGAGAGGACAACATGTCTTGAACGATTGATCGGATCAGTTATGTAGAACACTTGTGTGGCTTGTCTTGCAAGTATAAATGGATCATCCTTGTATCCAACCTTATTGAAATCCACCAAAAAGAAACCATTGTTATCAACTTTAACGCCCTTACGGTTGTCGACTCATTTACACTGAAATATCGGGATCTTAAATTTTCTGTAATCTAGCTCCCAAATTTCTTCGATAAACCCGTAATACGACATCGATGCATGCGATGGTCCGGCACCTTTAGCTCCTGAAAAATCATTTGACACGGCTACCACTGTCACTCCGCTGTTTTGCACGGTACTCTTTAAATCTTGAATTCTTGTGTAAAATGTATACCCGTTGATGTCAAATCCTTGGAAGGTTTTCACGACATGAACTGGACCGAGAGACAACATTTTGACAATTTCTTTAATGTTTTCTCCCTCCGGAGCTTTCATGACTCTATGTGTAAACCATCCTTCGAACTTTTCATTGTGTTCTCCAATCAACCACTTATCGGATTTCTTAGGATTTTGTTGACGCAAGAAAGTCATGTGCTCGTCCAAATAAGGATGAACGTCTGATCAGAGTCAAAATAATGATAATTTACGTAGGGTTTTGGCTTAGGTTTTGCATATTTTCTCATATTTATGTTTAATTAATTAGAGAAAAGGCTACTGTCACCCTTCTTTATGTTTTATTGCAGAAAACAGATTTTGGGACTATTTTACACCAAATGGAGCTAGAATCGGGTCAATCGAATCAGCGACACTTATCGACGAAGTCTCTGTTACGGTCCATATTGCCTAATACGGACCAGGCCTAGCACAGACCAGGAGATAGCACTGGAAGCATTAAAACCCTAACCGACAAGGTCCTAATACGGACCGTATCACCTGATATAGTCCGTAACCAAGGGGCCTCTTGGGGAATAACTGCCGACAGCTGTATCCAGATTAGTTTCTTAGCCCCTACTCAATCTCCAGACGTCCCTCCACTCCTATATAAGGCCCCTGGGCAGAAGAAGTAGTATCTTTGTAATTATGGTTAGATTTGATTAAAAAGATAAGAGAGGAGTGCTTGTAACAATGCCGTTCTGTGGCTAAGTTTCTTTTCTTAGGGCTAGGCAGTAAATCTTGTTACACTTAATATTTTGATATATATATATTTTCTGTTGATTATGGTTTCTTGTTGTTGAATCGAAATGCTTTTGTGATTTACTATCTCTTCATCTAATTTCAATGATCTAGTTTAGTCTGTTAGGGTAGTGATAGTACTTTAATGGTAAGAGAAACTATTTGCATGAATTAGCCTCGTTGAGATCTATTATGTTTATGTGAAGAAAACCTTAGCGGGGAAACCATAAACCAGAACAACAAAACGCGAACCAAGTTCCATCACTTGTATAAGGAAACTCATAGTGATCTGTGTAGTAATTTGAGGTATTTAAGAGATCAGTCATTTGCGTAAGAAAACTCGCAGTGTCCTATGTAGAATCTCGATGAAAGATCTGTCATTCTTGCATAACATAAATCGCAGTGACCTATGTGGTGTCTTTCATAAAACAACAACAGGAAATCAGACGCAACATGAATATATTATCAAGGCGGATTGAGTAGCAATGGTGTGCCGAAACCCTAGGAATTCTCATCTCTATCTTTATTTTAATTACTTTTAATTGTTTCCTAATTTACATTGATCACAACAACATCTCTCAATTTTCAGATTTCGTCTAGCCTTTCGAAAGATTGTGATTCGATCGCTCAAAACTCTGAACCAATATTCCCTGTGGATCGACCTCGAATATACTACTCGATAGGATTGTACGCTTACAGTCCGAACCGATAGCATTTTTGAGTTTATAAATATTAAAAGAAACATCGCTCTCTTTTGAGTGATCAATGTCGGTGAGGTGCTGCAAAACATGTAAATGTGCTAGTGCCATCATTTTATGTTCGGGCACGATTAATTTCGAACCGATTGTGCCTACCCCGTGAAGTCTTTTGTCGTGCCGAGGTTTAGGGATGCCGATGGCTTTTAAATCATCCAGATAATTAACCGATCCTGATACTCAAGTGGCACTTAAAATGAGGAGTCTTCCCTCTTTCCTCTCAAACCGATCAACTTCCATTCAAAAATCTGGATTTTTCGCTCCTTCAACAATCGTCATTTCTTGCAGTAGGTTTTCTTTGATCACTTTGTCAAGGCTTGAATGTCCTTCCTTTCTTTGATCACTTTATTTTCATTATTTTTTATGTTGTCTATTTTCTCGAATTAGAAATGCCTCCTCTCCTATAACCAGCAAGGGCGATGACTTTGCAAGGCACTTCACCAAGCAAGAGTTGAAGGAGTTCTTCAACAATGATGACCCGGGCTTGGCACTCACAGCTGAATGCATTCTTGATTCCGATCCTTACCTCGATCCGGATAGTGACGGTGAGGATAGTGACGGCCGGGGTGAAGAAATTGAGCTCGAGGTGAAGGAACGACAAACATTTGCTGAGACAGTGGAGTGTTTCGAGTGCCTCTTGTTGGCCAAGGAGGATGTCATGCTTCGTTGTGAGACATGTCGCAACACATTCCATCCGGAATGTATTGACAAGGAGGTCAACAAGGACCTACGACTTGTCAAATGGAGATGCCCAACATGCATCGACGGGCCATCAAAGTCTCTTGAAGACTAAGTTAATTTAGTTTTGCAACTAATTAAGTTTATTTTGAGATCTATATGATCTAAACTTCTTTTGGATGAATTTGTTAATTTACTTCTTTTGGATGAACTTGTTATTTTGAGATCTATATGATCTAACTTAATTCTATTGAACTTGTTGAATGGTAAGTTAACTTATTTATATTATGGTTGTTTTTATTTATGATTGTGTGATGCTTGATTAAATTGTGATTTGTTTGGCATAATTGTTTTAATTGCATATTGGTATGTCATGTGTGAATAATGGGTGTGAATCACAAATGAGTTGCTTGAATAATTGGTGTGGATCACAAATTATATGTTTTTCAATATACATATATATCTATATATGCCTGAATTGGAAAAAAAAATGGTAGAAAGACAAAGTATCAGGATCGGTTAATTACTAGTTAACCGCTCCTGATAACCATCCATATCGGTTATTACTATAAAACCGATCCTGATACATAACAATCACGATCGGTTATTTTCAAACCAATCTTGATGGTTATCAGGACGGTTAACAAGTAATAACCGATCCTGATTGTCTTTTTGCAAATTTTTTTTAAAGCAACACATTCGCCAAAACGATTATTTATTCAAATTTTTATTTTTTCTGCTTATTATATGGTTTTATATTGAAAATGCCAAATCTGAACAAATTGACGCTCCTTTAGGTTGTCGCAAGTCGGTTTCCTACTTAGGTCTGGAAGAGAGGTAAAGTGGGTGGTTCTTCTCTTTTGGTGCCATTAGAGTTTACCGAACCTAACATAAAGATACATGTTTTAATAAATAATATTTCATGTTCAAGAGTTGAATGAAGGATGAAGGACCTTAAAAAAAAAGCAAGAGTCCGATGAAAAGTTCGACAAATCATATGTTTCTTCTATGGAATTGAAAAAATTTGAATGTTATTCTATGGAATCAAAAAATTCATATAGAACCGATCAACAATCAAGATCGTTTATTTGTTAACCGATCTTGAATGTTATCAGGATCGGTTTTATTTGAAAAGCCGATCCTGATTGTCTTTCAGCAAATTTTTTTTTAAAGCAACACATATAAAAAAGAATTATTTGTTCAAATTTTTATTTTTTTGGCTTATTATATGACTTTATATTGAAAATACCAAATCTGGACAAACTTGACATGCTAGGTAAAGTGCGTGGTTCTTCCCTACTTAGGTCTAGAAGAGAGGTAAAGTGGGTGGTTCTTCTCTTTTGGTGCCATTAGAATTTACCGAGCCTAACATGAAGATACATGTTTTAATAAATTATATTTCATGCCGAGACACCGAGTGCAGGAGAGAGTCGAGAAGAGTGAGTCAAAAGAGGGTGGTAGCTAGTGTGTTTAATAAAATTAACTCATTTACTAAAATTTGAAAGTCGTTATTAAAATGCCATTCTATGGAAGAGCCTAATATGAAGATACATGTTTTAATAAATTATATTTCATGTTCAAGAGTTGAATGAAAGATGAAGGACCTTCAAAAAAAGAAAGAGTCCGATGAAAAGTGCGACAAATCATATGTTTCTTCTATGGAATCGAAAAAATTTATATGTTATTCTATGGAATCAAAAAATTCATATGTTCCTTCGATATAGTGGAAAAAAATTATATTATCAGGAACGACCTTTAATAAACCGATCCTGATAACCATCAGGATCGGTTCTACAATTAGCCGATCTTGACTGTTAGCTATCAGGATCGGTTATTTAAACAACCGATCCTGATACTTAACCATCAAGATCAGTGACCTTTTTAACCGATCTTGATTATTATCCGGATCGGTTAATTAATTACCCGATCCTGATACTCATTATCAAGATCGGTTAAATAGGTAACCGATCTTGATACCTAACAATCAAGATAGGTTAAGTTATTTATCCGATCCTAAAGGTATTAGTGTCAGTTTTTTAATTTAACCGATCCTGATGAGGCGATACTGTTTGCACATTTTCCACTAGTACATATCTGATATGTTTTGGAGGCCGATGACAAATGCAACCGATGTCGTAGTACTTGGATTCAAATTTTAACTATTATTTTGTTAGTTGTATAGACTATAAATATAAAAAGAAAATATATAACAATGGCTAAAAAAAGATAAGTAAAAAAAATGTTCTTCATAATGTAGGTACACCGCTACCTACTAATTATGAGCCAAATTCTCCGACCATAGCTGTAATACATGGGAGCTCTTTAAATATGTGCGAATATATAACGAACGTATCATATGTGCGAATATATAACGAACGTATCCGACCATAGCTGTAATACATGGGACCTCTTTAAATATGTGCATCAATCAGAGGATATGAATTCGCAAATTATGGTCACATTTTCTTTTTCTTTGGTTTTATTTGGACGATTTGGAGAAGATGGAAATGTGAAGGTAAAATTAAGAGACAAGATTTAGAAAGTGAAATATCATGAGAAATTAGAGGTTTACTTTCATACTATGTAAACAAATAATTAGATGTCGAGAGAAAGTGATACATCATGAGAAATTAGAGGTTAAGCCGGATGTTACTGTATTATAGGTGATTGCATGATACCCAATGTAGATTTGATGTCGCATGGAATTATTTTTGTCAAAATTTGATGCTGTGAGCTGGTCAAAATTTGAACTAGTTAACAGCTCGTTTGTGTTGTGTCGCATGGAATTGTTTTTGTCGATTTGATGCTGTGAGCTGTCCATTACCTGCGAGCATGGAAAAAAAAAATCATCTTTTTCTTGTAACAAGTTTCATCCTCTCATGGTGGGTGCAAAGAGAATAGTGAAAGAGTCAGAAAAAAAAAGTTTCATCTTCGCTTTTACATCATACTAAGTAACGAGCCGAGCTGGATCAAACCTTTAACTCGCTAATAATAAGCCCAGCCATAATCAAACTAACTATGAGACAAGATTTAGAAAGTGAATGTAAAATTAAGAGACAAGATTTAGAAAGTGATATATCATGAGAAATAAGTACTCTATAATTTTAAATTTTAAATTTGATACTATGTGAACAAATAATTATGGTGTAAATTAGAGGTTTACTTTTGAAGTTTATCATTAGATGTTGAGAGAAGTGGGTAAGCCGGATGTTACTGTATTAGGTGATGCATCTACACATGGAAATCAGAATATTTAATACTGATTTGAACGTGATTGCATGATACCCAATGTAGTTGAGAATAGAAAATTATTAGTTCACATTTGCTCAAGGGCTGAATAACAAAAACTGGAAGAAGACTTTGAAGTTATCCGAGAAATTCTGCGTTAGTAGGTGCACACAATGCGGATCATGTTCCCTTGAACCTTGATTATTATATTTGGACCAATTCACCGACCTCTAATAATTGATTAGTGGTAAAATAAACCTTTATAATTATGCATATCACGGGTTGGTCCGTAATATGGATCAATATTTTTGTTTTCAAAATCTTAACGGTCGATCCGAACAGTTCAACATAATCCGCATGTGAATATGTACTTACAGACCGAATTTTACATTTTTTAGAATTTATTTACTGTTAATTTGTTAAGATAGATAGAAAATCACTTGATCTGAAAATTCTAGACCATCCAAAAACAGTGATTTTCTATCTATCTTAAAAAATAGTAAAAAAAATTCTAAAAAATATAAAATTCGATATGAAAGTACATGTTCATATGAAAATCATGTTGAACTGTTTGGATCGACCAATAAGATTTTGAAAATGAAAATATTGATCCGTATTACGGACCAAATCGTGATATGCATAGTACCATAGACTCACTCTTATCTTATCAATTGACGGTAATTTTGATTCAGCTTTTTCAGACAAAATACTTTTAGAAGATTTGGGGGGAGAGTAGATTTAGCTATCCTTGACTTCATCTCAGCCGTTGGATTGAACTCAGGGTGCTAGCTATAATTTATCACCAATATTATTATTGATGCAATAACTGCATGCAACCATGTTTTAAAATAAAAATAATCAACATTATGCAACAGTGTTATAAATAGTCTTCTAGACTCATAGCTGCTGTGCTCAGTGGCGGATTTAAGGGGTCCGGATCCCCTGAAGTAACCCAAACTTTTAGTTTGTATCTGGACCGTTCGATTTGTTTTGGCACGAATATTAAAGGGGCCCGTGTATTCCAACTCAGGCCAAATTGGCATCAAGCTTTATCCTCTCGGTGGGCACAAAGAGGATATTGAAAGAGTCGGAAAATAAATTGTCTTCCTTTTAGAACGAGCTGAGAAACGAGTTGAACTAGCACGATTTGAGCTGGGTCAAACACAAACTTGCTAATGATGAGTCGAATCATAATTATGAACGAGATAATTACAAACTTCTTCTGACCGATCCCGAACGAGCCACGTAGTACAATATTTTTTGCTTGATCGAATAAGCAACAGTGTTATAAATAATCAATTATAGGCTACCACATGATTGCTAAAACTTATATTTTGTTCATTTCTCTAGCTGAGATAGCTATCTAATTATGAAGGCTCGGCTAATTGATAATTCTCCTCAAGATACTCTTTTCGATCCAAAACAATTGATCTAAATTCATCTCAACTAAATTGAATTGAATTGACGTCCCTCCTTCGTCCCTCCTCAAGTACTAATGATTTTATATAATGGAATTTTATGCAATGTATAAAATACTCATGGAATATTGGTTAAAAAAGAAACTTGTGCCTTTTGTTTTTTTTTTCCTGCGTAATCACAAATTTATTATCTTTATAATGAAGTTCGACCTTTGGGTAACCACTAGTTCTATAATTTTTTTCCTAGTCAACTGCCCATTCTCTAATAAAGTTGGAAATTATGCTATGTAACTGGATTAATATTTGTAAAGGATCTTCATCTGAATTTCAAACTGGAACATAAATTTAGTTTTTAATAATAAATGATGATAATTTTTTTATTAGTTTGGTGGTTTGAAAACATGCACACATTGGTAAAAGGCTCTTCAAAGAAAAGAGATATCCAAAGCAATGAGGCGTGAACTATGATAAAATAAACAGGTAAATTATATAAAAATAGCCGACCAACCACATATACACTATTGCATATATCAGTTGTTGGAACTTTTATTAATTTTTTTTTTGTTGTTTTGCTTATCTAACAAAGAAGATTTTTTGTTTTCTTTCTTTTGTTTTCATGGGATAATATAACATCAGGACCAAATAGAAAGAGATAACAGGGCCAATAATTTTGCATAATTATGTATATCTATTTGATGGGAAGGGATATATTTGATAGCTGTACTCATATGATAAATATTATTTTATTTAATATTATATATTTATGATTTTGTTCTCTCTCATATTTGTCCATTATATATTGTTGCGTTAGATAAAAAACTCAAGACTCAATTACGTTTTGTTTTTATTTAGGTTACTCATGATTTCAATTTTTAGGGTGAACTGAAAAAATAATATTTAATTCAGCGACTAAAAATAAAAATTTTCCGGTATTTACAATTGGATGACTTAATAATATTTGTATCTAAAATAATATTGGAGTTAATTAAAAAATAAAACCACATAATCGATAATAAATTAATGAATTCAATTGCTTATTCGATAATACTGCATTTCGGAAAAAAATATGTACACATATTTTTCGCACAGATCTAATTTAAAAAACTTTACATCCAATACAAATATATTAAAAATAACAAACGAATATTTTTTTTCCTTCTTAACCCTCCAATTTTGGAATTTATTTTTCTAAGGCTAAAAAATCTTTGAATGAGTTTACATCTAGTAAATCCTTATTCAACAGAACAGCAGAATCAATGGCATGGAAAATAATAGAGCAGAATCAATTTGGTGAAATACGTAATTTTGAAGTTTTTGAGGGGTATACATGAAATTCCCCCAAAGTGGTCTACCTATGATTAAATTATTCATAACTAAACATCATTCTCCTTACCCCATAATTAGAGAGCATGCGCAGAGAGCAACGAGGTGGGGTTGATGTGTGAGAGAGAGAGCGAGCGTCAAAGAGAAGATAGGGAAAAGTGAGAATGGAGGTTCAAAGTTTAAAATTTATATATAAAACGCAGCAAAGAGTGGAGAATAGAAATAGTTAGAGAAATAAAAGAGAGATCAAAGGAAAATAGAAAAAGCGCATGGTATTAATGATACTATTTTTTACTATTTACGCCATGGTTTGTAAAATCAGAACTGGAATCGGTTGTATTACTATTTGAAAGTTCAAAAATATTTAAAAAGAATTATATTATGGCAAACGAATATTTCTAATGTTGATTACATTGATAAGTTAGTCATGCATAATATACATGTTATATTTTTAACTACAAATGCAATAAATTATATGAAAAATTATAATTATAATTATAATTGAAATAATAATAATTAATCTTTGGTATAATGTGTGATTTAGATAATTCAATAAGTTGAAACGAATGAATTCATCAAAATGATAACTAAGATGCAACATAAAATCTTTTTTTATAGTTTTCTCCTGAAAATTATGCCTGTATCGCGATTTACTAATTATGCATCCGCATCCTCTGCATTAACACACTGTTTGAGTTTATATCTGAACCGTACGATCATAATTCATGCTAATCCGTCCACGGCTGTAATGCATGGGACCCATTTATTGTTCGTGCGAATATGTAATGTATGAATCAGATCTAAACTCAAATGGTGCGTTAATGCAGAGGATATGAATTAACTAATTATGGTCACTTTCCTTTTTCTGTGGTTTCATTTGGTCGATTAGGAGAAGGAAATGTGAAGGTAAAATTAAGACACAAGTTCAGAAAGTGATATCTCATGAGAAATGAGTACACTATATCGTTGGAGATTCGGGTACGAAATCACTAGGTGTATTATTTTTTTTTTCTAAATTTGGTACTATCTAAACACATAAATCTAGTGTAAATTAGAGGTTTAGTTTTGAAATTATTTGTTCACATTTCCTAAAGGGCTGAATAACAAAAATGTAAGAAGAGTAGTTTGTAGTTATCCAAAAAATTCTGCGTCAGTGGCATGGGAGCACACAAAGCGGATCACGTGCCCTTGAACCTTGATTACCCCGTAGCATTAATAAGATATCCCCAGCTAAGAAGAGCTTTATAAGAAAGAAAGATATCAAAACAAACATATATTCATTTGGTAGACTTGTTTTAACAAAAATTCAAGATTTTACAAAAAGTAACGGCAGCTTTGTTTTAATTTTTTTTGAATGCAAATTAAAGTTTCTATATATATATATATATAATCTACTCTAAATCTTGAAAATGATGGGCGTCCAAATTCAAGATTCTCCCTACTCCGTAATAAATCTGAACACACTAGCAGATCTCGTGCAGATATAAACAAAATAAGAGAGAATCGAGGTGGGGTTGATGTGTGTGTGAGAGAGAGAGAGAGCGAGCGTCAAAGAGAAGATAGGGAAAAGTGAGAATGGAGGTTCAAAGTTCAAAATTTGTATATAAAACGCAGCAAAAAGTGGAGATTAGAAATAGTTAGAGAAATAAAAGAGATCAAAGGAAAAGAGTGAGGAAGAGAATGGGTGTTAATGATACTATTTTAAGCCATGGTTTGTAAAATCAGAACTGGAATCGGAATCACAAATCTAGTGAATTAATAAGAATAGACCGAATTGAATCGAGAATTCATATTTTTTAGACTGAAGTTTAATTTGTACTTACAAAATAGAAAAAAATATTATATTAAGGCAAACGAATATTTCTAATGTTGATTACATTGATAAGTTAGTCATGCATAATATACATGTTATATTTTTAAAATAATAATAGTAATTCAATCTTCGGTATAATGTATGATTTAGATAATTCAATAAGTTGAAACCAATGAATTCATAAAAAATGATAACTAAGATGCAACATAAAATCGAATGAAGAGTATCCTACTTAAAGCAAGCTTTCCTAGGCCATGTTACTCTTGACTCGATTGTTCATTATTTTTGTGCTCCAATCATATCCCACATCCTTCTTTTTGTACTTGGAGACCAAATTTTATGTTTTTTTAGATTTTTTTTTTCACAAATTATTTAGATTGGTACAAAATCATTGTTTCTCCCCCACCCCCTTCCTATATTTTTTTTCATAGCAACATTAAAAGAAATCCATTATTTTCTTGTAGTAGATAAATCTATCTGTAAATGTTTTTCAAAGATAATTGCGCATGCGCGCGTCCATACATTAATGTACTTCTTTTTAGACAGATTAATAATTATGCTTAGCATATCAATACACAATAATGTACATTTTTTTAGAAAGACAAAAAATAAAAGTAAATAACCAATTCAAAAATATTTGTTAATAAATAGTACAAAAAGTAGCAATAATTGTAAATTCCATTTACCCTCCTATATTACTTTCAAATTTTAAACACAATGTATTTTTGGACATCATTGGTTCGTGATTAATAAAACTTATGGAACTTATGGACTATAATAGCTTCCCATAGTAAATAAACATGTCCTTTTACATAAAAAGTAAAAATAGAGTTGGCATTTTGTAAAGTGGACTTATAATTTGTTATTCTTTCTCTGTTTACATGGGCATGGGTCAACAATAATGCATGAAGCGCTACTCTTTAGAATCAACTTGGCTTCACCTTTCTTTTTAATCCTCTTTGAATGAATTTAGAGTCCACTACTTTTCTTGAATACCTTGCCTCCAGAACTTATCTTTAGCTTCTTATTATAATAGTGGTAAAAAGGCATAAAAGGATTAATCAGAATCAGAATCGGAATTAATTGGTCACTTGACTGTATAATAGGAATCAGATGAATCGGTAGGAATCGGTGGAATCGGATCGGAAACTCAGATTTTTTTGCCAGAAGTTCTTTTGTACTAAAAAATACGAATAAATTGATAAAAAAATAATCTATCAACAATATATGTTTAGACAAATAATTACACTCAAATAATTCACTAATATAATATAATACAAACATTCAAAAAAATAATAGAGTTAATTTTAAATTAAAAAACATATAAAACAAAAAAGTTAAGAAATAGTAATTTATAAATAATGCGGTACAAAAATAAATTCAACTACTATAAATAATTTTTTTTATAAAATATCGAAACATATATTCAAGCACTCACACCATTGACAACACAATTATTGTAACAATCAATTCCAACAGTAAATCTGAATTTTCGATCCGATTTAACAAAAGAAAATATTATTATGGAAGAGTAATTAAAATAAAAAAATCCAGATGGTCCCAATGAGGGATTAGTTCGAAACCCAAGAGTAATGTAAATATTGTTGTTACATTTTATAGCAACAAAATTGAGCTATTGTAGTGGTAAAGCTTTTTGTTGTCACCCCAGTGACTTTGGTTGAAGCCCCACATGTCACAATTATTAGAGAAATTTTGGGAGAAAAAATATTGGAAGCTGGAACGAGTGGAATTTCCGGAAAACAGCCGTTTTGGTCGAAACTTGACGGGAATCGACCATCTCTCGAAATTTAACTGGAATTTGACTGAAATCAGCTGCAATCAGAAATTTGACTGGAATTTTACTTATTGGCTGAAATTTAACTGGAATTTTACTTATCAAATGTTTCAGCTGAAATTTGACTGAAATCAGACCGATTTGGCCAGAAATCGTGTCGGTACCGGCCGATTCCGGTCCGAAACGGCCGATTTTTCCTTGTATCTTAAAAAGTTTGGTGTGTGAGTTTGTCTAGTCGGCAACACCTGTTTTAGCCTCCTTAAGTGTCTTATGGCTTCCTTAGTTGCTTATACTTCCGAACATCGATTCTTTGTGAATATTAAGGTCACCTCCTTTAACCTTCTATTACTCGAAATCCTATTCCATGGCTTGGTCTTAACGCACCTTAAGACAATCGAGCAAGGAGCTGCAAAATTTACAGTATTGTGCAAGTTTATACCAGTTGATTTTCTCAAGCAATAACCAGAAACAATTCTTCATGAATTACACAATAAAAAAGCTGCTAAACAACAAACAAACACACATAAATAAACCACCAAAAAGAAAGAAATAATATAAGTGAGGCTATTTTAAGTCTAAACTTAGGAGACATCAATTAAAATAAACCTCTATTTCGTCTTATTTGAATTTAATCTTGTATTGTTCTTTCCTGAAAATTATGCCCGTTTGAGTTTATATATGAACCATATATACTATCAGAATTCATGCTAATCCGTCCACAAATGTAATGCACGGGACCCCTTTATGATTCATGCAAATATGTAACAAACAAATCAGATATAAACTCAAACGGTGCGTTAATGCAGAGGATATGAATTCACTAATTATTGTCAATATTTTTTTCTGTGGTTGGAAATGAGTACAATATATTGTTGGAGGTTCGGGTACGTAGCAACTGGGTGTATTAAATTTTTATAAATTTGATACTATCTAAACAAATAAATCTGGTGATGTTGAGTGAAGTGGTTATGCATGATACCCAATGTAGTTAGAAAATAAAAAATTATTTGGTCACATTTCCTAAAGGGCTGAATAACAAAAATGTAAGAAGAGTAGTTTGTAGTTATCCAAAAAATTCTGCGTCAGTGGCATGGGAGCACACAAAGGGGGTCACGTGCCCTTGAACCTTGATTACCCCGTAGCATTAATAAGATATCCCCAGCTAAGAAGAACTTTATAAGAAGAAAGATACCAAAACAAACGTATATTCATTTGGTAGACTTATCATTCCGACCAAAATTCAAGATTTTACAGAAAGTAATGACAGCTTTAATTTGAATTTATACTTTTTTTAATTGCTAATTAAAGTTTCTATAATCTACTATAAATCTTGAAAATTATGGGCGAATAAATTTTATTTTATCGTTTAATTTTGAATTAGTAATTAATCTTAGCATGTGTAATGGATCTGTTAAGTTCGAAACATTTCTCATATGTGTTATGTACCATGAAGAATGTTAATTGTCAAATGACTAGTAACATCTCTCTAGTATTTTTTCCTTGTGTAATATATCTTTTTAATCATAAATATAATATAATGATCATTTGAACAAATACATACTAGCTAGTCTTGTTGCTGAATAGAATAGGTCGAAAATATAGTTATGTATGAGCAAAATGGATATTTTGTTAAGTACTTTTATTATCTACCAATATTACGTTCATTTTTTTTTTAATAATATGCGAAGAGGAGAATCAATTCGGCTGGATCATCAACTACAGCCTTCCTAATTTTATTTTGGCAATTATTGTAACCCTTCCCTTTCAAAAAAAAAAAAAAATATCATTCGGTCTATGGTTAATTACTTTTATATATTACTTGTTGGAGTTGATGTATCCAAAAAAAAAAATTTCTGAACCATCATTATCTTATTAAAGTATTGGGCCCTTGATAACACGTCCCATATTAAACTTGGTAGCACTACTAAGTCTTAAAAAAAAAAAAATATGGTTATTATATATATAAAGGTTTTCATAAACTGAAACCCAATCAAACTATTAGTTGGCTTGAATAACATCCTTATAATTAAAACCTCCATCTTTGTACCCAGAAAGATATTGAGGTTACTAACATGGGACAGTTCTTACCCGGCCTGATTGTTTTTAGATTGAAATAGGTTCTTTAAATTATATTATTTGGTCATTTTAACAGTGACATCATGATAGAATATAGTCTATATTTTTGTGGCAATATTTTGAGGAGTTAATTAATTTTAAGTATTCCTTAATGTATTATAATTTTAATGACAAAATCCGAAACACATACATAATGTTATATAAATAATATTTTATAACAATTAACCTATGACTACAAGAATTGCTAAAGCTTGTTGGAATTTGTAATTTAAATTGCTCGTATTTATTGTAGGAACTGTAAGGCTTCCGCTTTTGTAGAATCCCCAATCCTCCTAACATTACTCAAAAATTGGTTGTTGTATATGTCTCTTATCTTACAATTTATTATTTTCTATTTTTATAGAGTTACTAGTATTGTACCCATGCGTTGCAACGGGAACATATTATAAGAGAATAAATAAAAATTCTCATACAAAATAACTTCTCTCTTATATTAAGCATGTAGATTCGTAAAAACATTTTATTTTGGTATTAAAAATGAACATCTAATAAACTTAATTTGTTGATTAGTTATTTTAGACGCTACTATATAAAATGAAATAAATTTTGAAAATATTACAGCTCTACACCTGTTTTACATACCTTAATGAATTGAATACTTGGTGCATACACCTGTTTTTGTTGCGTGTATTAGGGAATGAATTGAATTTATTTGTTGGTACTTGGAAATAAATGATGTACAGAGTCATTTAGTGAAGAAACAAATTGTATCTGTGAATAAATTTTGTAACTAGACGCAAGAAACTAAAAAACTATAAAGTGCTTATTATGAGCAGGAATAAGGATGCTTCAAATATACAATGTTTTCCCTATACTTGGAGGAGTCAAAATATGACTCGGTTAGAAAATTCCACTGGACCTGCCAAAACCTAAACCTGACCCAACATCATTAGTAATGACCAAAAATCCGATTGACCAACTCGAACTGACCCGAATCCAATTGACCAAAACCCGAGGAAACCTGGACTTCAGATGACTGGAAACAAACTAGACTCGAACTCAAATCTGGCTAGGCTAACATTATCCCTAACCCAACTGATAACACAGTTCTGAGATAAATAAAAAAAAAGTTGCAATCATCACAAATCCAATTTACCCCTGACCCTACAACTCTAATGAACCAAGATCCAAAGTGGTATAAAGTATAAACCCAAATGACTTGTACTAAAAAAAAATTGAACCTAAATACTCCATCAAACCAAAAAAAAAATAACCTGAATGACTCCACGGCAGAAATAACTCAAGTCTGAAATGATCAATGGCCTAAACCCAAAATGGTCACTTTTTCTAAACCAATGGCCTATTTTTTAATTTAATTTGTGACAGCAAAAAGACCATCTGTTCAAAAGAAAAGTTACCTTTTGTTTTTACAATAAATGTACAAATCTCTTAGGTATTACTTTAGCTCTTTTCAATCCTTCAATCATTGTCTAACACAAAAGGTCTATTTTTAAGACAAACTAAAAACAATCCACAACCATATAAGTATAACTAAAGATATTGAGTTATTGACTATTGGGAGAATTTATCACAACTGGAGCTAATTTGGACCTCGGTTCAGCTTTCAATTCCCCTTAAAACTAAATTACTGAATGAAAACTTACAAAATTTGGCTAAAAATATAAATTAATGCGAAGATTCAGTACCTCATTGCGATAGCGATCGCCAAAAGCTAGGCTGATAGCATCTCTGGTGTACTTGGGAGAAGAGCAACTCGTTTTTATTTTTACAGTATACGTGCATCCCCATGCGTTTTCAACTTCCTACGATACCCACAATTAGATGGACATTAGAGATAATAGAGAAAGGGAGAGAACTATTAGATGGACATTAGAGATAATGAAAAACTATCTAAATTAATTCTAATAATAAATGAAGAAGTGAATTTTTGGAAATAAGTTGAGATCATTAATGTTGGGAGTTACAAAATAAAAGAGTTGTGACATCCACATTCATATAATTTATTCATAACAAAATCCTCCTTATTTAACTATGGAAATCCGGATTGGATCTTTTCTAAAGAAATATTTTCTTAAGGAATCTGTTACATATATCCCAGTCTTTGACTGTTTGGGCCTCAAAGTACCTATGTGGGCTTTAGTGTCCCAAAAGTTGCCCAAGCCCATATATTGTTTCTTTTTTTTCAATAGAAATTTTAGTTCTTTCTTCTCCATTTCTAAGATGGTTGGTGTTGAATAAAGTCTACACAGGCGGCTATTGCCATGACACTACTGACACAATGGCAATTTTATATCCAAATTCTTGATTGTGTTGGTGTTGGGGGTCCAAACCACGGGCATATAATGCATTCTCCATAATTAAAATATGAAAAGTATTTGAGTATTAGAAAACATTCTCCATACTTCAATATTGACTATCCAGATTGAAATAGACATAAAATTAATGGACGGATGGACAGTGTAAGCAGGAGATTTGGTTCAAAAAAAAAGAGGTATAGGAAATAATTTATTGTGGTAGAGAAGCAGTGTAGTTTATTAGAGTTAAGGAATCAAATTATTGATTCGGTTTACTAAAATTTATCTAAAAAACCGAATTAATGATTCAGTTCCTTCTAATGCATGAAAATAATCCAGTCATCTTTCTCCTTCTCGACATAAATATTTAACATACTTCCAAAAATTAAAAGTATGAAAAAATTGAATTTGATTATTTGTTAATAGCATGATATATATATCATTATTTCTTAATAGACCACTAAGCCAGTGTTTCAGACCAGGAAGGGTTCTTTTATTCTTACATCTCAAATGTTGTTCAGTCAGCAATGGCTATTGGCTAATGACTGCCATAACCAAGTATGACCCATTTGCCCATTTTTTATTTTTTTTAAAAACAATGATTACAATTATACTGTCCTATCGTGATCACAAGAACTTTATTTATTAGTATTCGAACTTCAAATTTAAAATAATAAAAGTTATTTTTTAATGATAATGGGTATACCACTGATGTCATTCATGTAATCATTGAACAGAGAAGGTACCAAGCAGCTGGTATTCAATAAAACTGAATTATTGATCTTGTATTATTTGTAAAATATTGCTTCATGACAAAACTTTATTTATTAGTAATCTAATTTCAAATTTTAAAATAATAAAAGTGAATCATTGATCTTGTCGTATTAGTTAAATAATGCTTGATTATAAAATTTTATTTATTAGCGCTATAATTTCAAATTTTAAATTATGAAAGTGATTCATTGATCTTGTCGTATTTGTAAATAATGCTTGATCAATAATATTTTTTTTTTCCAAGATCAAAGAGGGTGAAATTAAAGGTCAACGATTTTTGTGATTCATTTTTGCATTCAATCCTTTGATCTTGTATAAAGTGAACTCGAAGTTTTACAATTTGGACTTGTACGTTTTACTTCAGATGAAGACATATAAAAAAATATCATTAATTAATAATTATCATTTAAGATTTAAACTTTGAACAATTAAAAAGAAAGAAAGAGATTTGATGAATGATGATCCTGAGTTTGCTGTTATGGGGATAGAAATACCTAGTGTCCCATAGTTGTTTTATGCCGGAATCGGAAGCTTTTCGATGATATCGGATCAAATTTGTTATGATATTAGAACTGTCCGGTTCCCGTCAAGATACGCACAAACAATTACAAAATTTGTGTGAATCAGATTCACACTAATCTTAATGCGGATCAGACATTTAAAAAAAAACTTGTTGACATCATGCATTGATATGCATTCAATATTAAAAAAAACTCATGTAGCGTGTCTTTTTTTGTTAGTTTTAAATACGTAAGAATTATATATTCTCAAGATAAATTCTATACATACGAAGATAGAATAATATTTTTTTTAAATCAATAGTATCTTTTTGTGATTTATAAATGATACATAATAGAAGTGCCTAAATACTTTTATTATTAAGCGTCAGATCAAAATTAAACTGTTATTTAAATCCTGTAATTCAAAAATTATCAATCAATTATTACTTTTTATTGAAAGGTTATTTAAATTCTGCAATCTAAAAATAAACTACCAACAAAAGAAAAGTAAAGAGTCCAGGATCGGTGGAGCGGAGATCAACCTAATTCTATACTCGAAATCTCGATAAGTTACTCGTAACTCTATTTTTTGTCCGCCCTTGATCAAATTTCTGGGCGGTTTTGTTTTTGTGCTCCAATTCGGTCTATGAACTTGATTTGTATTATTATAATCATTGCATTGTAGTTTTGATCAAAGTTGGATCACCGTAGACAATTCGGTCTTTATCCTTCAAGAGGAGGGATGAAGGGTTTTTCACTCGTGTGATTGTATGTTTGTATTTAAATAATAATTCTCTAAACAAAAAAGCGAACGATTTATATCTCCATTCTTATATTAAGCACGTTGATGTCCTGATCCGTCAACGGCTGCGATTGAAAGATGAAATTTTGGATTTAATATCAGCCTTTAAATCAAATAATTTGTCTTCTTTTGATTAAATACATCTTTATTACGTGTAGAAGTATAAATTTAATTAAAAATATACTTGCCACACATACAATCACAGCAGTTACAATTAAGATTGAACCAGAATTGGTATGTATATTAGGATGATACACTTGCTTGTAAGACAATTTTCAAATTTGTGCCAAGATGCGGGGGCCACTGTTTTGGCGATGCTAGGCCGTTGATGGCGCAGATATATTTGGCGATTGCTTTCCATAAATATAAAATTAATAACACCAATGAAAACAGGAGAACATGATCTTTGATCAATATTTCGATATGTATAAGATCCACCGAATACATATCACCTGAGGTAACATAATATCTATGTTTAGATTTGGACTGTCCGATCAAAGCACACGAATATTAAAGAGATTTCGTACATTCCATCTCGGATTAATTCCAATTTTAGTTGAACGGTCTGGATGTAAACAGGAATATTCTGTTACCTCAGAGTATTTGGACTCTAAATCCACCCCCAAATCAACATAAGATATGTTCTTCATCTATTCGCAAAGATACAGTAGCCCTAATAAAGATTATTTCTCCTCTTCAAACATTGAATATAGCATATCGAAAAAATTGATTTTCAGATTCGGAAAGATTGAATAATTTCTATTTTCATTGTCGAAAATATAGAGGAAGAGGTGAAATGAAATAGAGGAAACGAAGAAATAAGGAAATAATTTAATTGCAGGACTCAGAGATAGTTGTAAAGAGAAATAAGGAAATTGATCGCTAGGGATTCATTCAATTTTAATTGTGACAAACCATGTAGCAGTCTGTGTAGCGAGTATGTTTTTCACTAAATTTAGACTTCTATACATAAAACAGATGTACTTAATCAAAAGAAGACAAATTATGTGATTGGAGGGTGGATATTCAATCCGAAAATTCATCTTTCAATCTCAAGATAAATTCTATACATACAAATTTTGGGTTATGGCAAGTACGGATGAAAGCAATTTTTGTCTATTTTGGATGTTAAGGTTGCCATAACGGGTCGGCCTAAGGATTTAGAAGCAGATGAGAAAAGTAAGGAGTGGGAGACAATGGATGATAAGGCTCTCTCAACTATTCAATTGTGTTTGAGTGATTCAACACTTCAAGAAATTCTCTCAGAAACAACGGCAGCTGATCCTTGGAAGAAGTTAGAGGAAATATTTATGAAGAAATCGGTTACAAACCGGTTGAGATTAAAACAAAGGTTTCACTCTTTGCGAATGGAAGAAAACATCTCCGTTAAGACTCATGTTTCCGAGTATACCGCTCTTCTCAATGACATGGAGAGGGTTGGTATTAAGGTGGAGGATGAAGACAAGGCCATTGTTTTGCTTGTTGGCTGCCCAAGTCATATCAGGGATTAAGGAGACCATGCTTCATGTAGGGTTTCACTCACCCTTGAGGATGTGAAGAACAATCTGTTGGTTAAGTTCGACAATGAAAATAACTTGACCACATCTGAGAGAAGTCATGCCGCAGTGGCATCAACTGATACACTTGTACATAAATTTCAATAAATTTCTATTTGTTTTTGTAAAAATGAATATTATATTAATGTCCTCAGAGAAAATATACAGGAGATATATCCAAAAGATATTACATGTTTGGAAATTATGCAAAACAAGCCTGGCCTATTCCATTTTCTTATCAAAGGCCCAGCCCATTTTGTGTGAAGTTTTTAATTTGGGAATCGTCAAGTGTCAGGCTTCGGCCCATAATAATATAAGACACGAAATTGGAAACAAATATAGGGCCTAGTTTCTGTTGTGATCTCTTTTATAGTTTTACCATTAATTTATTTCGTGTGTTTCTTGACCGGTGGACTTGGGTTTGTTGGTCCACTTTGGGCACCAGCATTCTTTATAGAAGGACAACTAAATAAAATATATTGGATTCATCTAGGGTCGGTATAGAAAATAAAAAGTCAAATATAGCGAATACTATTATACTAGAATATATTTTTCAAACAAATTAGAGAAATTGGATGCATCTTACAAAAACTATACACAAATATTTGACAACAACTGATAGTATGACAAAGAAAAATATATACTAACATTGCAGTTATATAATTTTTAGAGCATCTACATATCTGATATTATGAGAGTTTCTAATCTGATGTGGCAGTTTCTAATTCAATTTCAGAGATGTGGAAGAGTTTCTTATTTAGAAACTGTACATGAAAGTTTCTTATTAAAAAACTGTTTATAAACTCCACCCTGACTAAATGATTGGCTCAAATTATTTCTCCTTTTTAATTTATTGCTGATGTGGCTTAATAGAAACTCTAAAATTAATTTCAGAGATGTGAGAGTTAGAAACTTTAGAGACCTTAATTTCTAAAAAATAGTTAACAGTTATTTAGAAAAAATATCTTTATTTTTTTTTCCATGATGCTTTTACTTTTAGAATTACAATAACATAAAATTTAAAATGTAAATGTCAAACTAAAACCGTTAGGTATGATCTATAGCATTTCAATTTTTATTTGATTAGTATCAGAACTTGCAAAAAATATACACTGATGTGAATAAATTTTAGATGTTAATTTTTCAACTTATTGATTCATATAAATTAAAATTGAAATGCAATAATTTTTATGCGCATGTAGAGAAAATAACATATATCACATCTAATTAACGGTTTTATGTTGGTATATAAATTTTAGAATTTTGTTATCAAAAGAATAGGATCCTGGTAACAGTCTCCGCACTAAAATCCCCGCATCATCTCCGCACCATAACTGCATGGGGGACCATAACTATCTGGGGGGCCGCAAAACTCCAGCACTAGAATTTTAGAAATAGTAATAATATTGGTATTCTCAACTATTTAACCCTATACAGGAAAATATTTATACCTATGAGGTGAACAATTTTTATGTAAATAATTGTCCACCAACCAAATCCCTCAAACGTTCCCGCACCATAAATGCCTGGGGAGGACCACTCAAACTACCTAGGGGGGACCACTCAAACGTTTTTGGAGGTGGTTTTTTTTTTTCTCCGTTCATTCTCGTACATATTTCTGACGATCTGTGAGAAATTTTGTGAATCTAAAACCACGAACATCTTTTACACAATTTTCTCTTTCAAATGAGATACATGATGAAGTACTTTTGGTCTCGTCGTCACACAAGTATTTATACCATGTTGTGCAAGTATTTATACCTATACATGCAAGTATTTTTTTATATATGACACTGGATGATGTATGAACGTATTAATATCAAGTATTGCAAGCATTTGTACCTTTGCACTAAAATATTTATACCTATGAGGTCAACTAATTTTGTTAGGATGGTTGACGCGGGGACGATTGGGGGACTGAAAAAGAGAGATGATCATATCAAGTTATGCATTAAAGTATTAATATCTTATTTTTCAAATATTAATATTTTGTTTTCTAAGTATTTATACCTTTGAAGGTTGACACAGGGACGAGTGCGGGGACTGAAAAAGGAAGACCATAGTTTATGTGGCAAAAATAAGAGCTAATTAGTCAACCAATTTTTCTAGATAAGAAGATATAAAAAGAAAATGAATCTCTGCCAACATTATATGAACTAGTATAACACCAATCGTTTCCCTTTTTCTTTCTCTTAAAAAAAAAAAATTCAGTACACAATGGAAAAAAATAAGTAACATAGATGAGACAAGAACAACAAACATCTTCTAAATTGGGCATTTGATGTAGATTTCAATACATAAAATATAGACATTTCAAGAAAAGAGACCGTTCCACCTCCAATCGAAATATGGCACAACTAATAAAAGCGAAATTTTTAGCAGAAGCTGTTCAATAAAAAGTATATTGTAACTATCAGGAAAAGGTAAACTGTCAGTAGCCGATAGTGAAGAAAATGCCAGTACAGCAGCTACTGAGAATGAGCGGATGGCTATTGCATTTGCATTTTCCCAGGTTCTTGCTAAGCTGGCAATATTATACCAGAAAAGACCGAAGTAACCGAAAAATGCAACTAGTAGCACCGCAAACGCAACTATATTGAAAATAGCAAAGGCTAAGGCAATGATTCCAGCAAAAACCAGATATATAACTTGCACAAGATGCAAAGCTTGTATGATAGAGGATGTATCTCCAATTGTCACAACAGGTGAGTTGTCTTGGTGCATAGTCTCCATCGTTGACTGTTCTTGGAAAGTTTAATGATAAACGTTAAAACATCATATTATTGTATGATTTTACAGTAGTTATGTTTGATTATTTGGACATAAGTACAATCCAAAGCTCCAAGGCACAGTAATATCTTTTCTTCAACAAGACAGGCTTAATTATACTGTTTCAACAATTCAACTGCACTAGACATAGGGGTGTCAACGGGTATGGTACGGATCTAGTGAAAGTATTTTTATACCCATCCCCATTAAGCTCATGAAAAAAAAAAATCTTTACCCATATTTATACCCGTCTTATTGAATATGATACGGGTCGGGTAAATGGATAAAAGAGTGCCATTGACACCCATTACTAGTGAGGAACCAGACTTCATTTAAAAAGAGAAATAGGTGAAATTATCTGAAACATCTAGAGAAAAGCATGCATTTACCAGAGAAGCTGCACTAGCAATCGCTGCTTCTCCCATTACCGGCTTCTGCAGGTCTTCAATTCCGGTTGAATCCATTGGCAATAGCAAGAAGAAAGAGTAGAAGAGGGGCTTCTGTGAATGCAGTGAATCCGCATCCCTTCACTTGAACGAAGCATATGATATAGAAAAAAAAGGAGGAATAGTCAACAAGTCAATTGTGGAGGTATAATTCGTCGTTCTCGTCAACTGGTCTTTGAATAAACAAAATTAATGTATAAAATATCTCAACAACAGAGACAGTAACGTCATATATTCGTGAGTTTTACAATTAAATGTTAGCTTAATAATTAGAATGGCACCTCAATTTATCAGAATATTAACGCCAAGGAGCATTTGCCGATTTATAATTATTATCACAACCTTTGCCGAGTTATAATTACAATCTCTCTCTGTTTTTTTTCTTCTTTTAATCCAGAACACTTGTTCTTCTTATAATTACAACCTGTAATTATTTTTTCTTATTAAACTAATTTATCCTTTCCTTGTACGTGTCTAAGGTGGTCAATGGTAACAATTTTTGTAAGGTGAACAGTGTAACAAAGACTCGGAAAAAAATAAAAATAAGAAAACCAAGGCTGGTACAAAACAGAGCATATTGAACTATATTTTTAAGTAATGACAAATATGACAATTTATTTTTTTATTAATATTAAACAATTTAAGTGATTTAATTAAAAATGGGGGTGTTAATAAAATTAATGAATTTAGATGGAAAATAATTAGTTTAAAATTTTTTCTTGAGAAATATCTAAATGATAAAATTATGATGAGTACATGTATATATATAAATTCTCTAACATTTATTAAGTAGGATTCAAATTGCTGGAGTTCATTACTATTTTTCTTCATAGTTGAACAGGCAAATATGCAACCGCATAGGCCCCGAAATTTTTATTTTTACCATTCAGAAAAAAAACAACCAAAAATAACCACGAATTTAGAAAATTTTCATTTTTAACACGACCGCAACGACAGGTGATGGACATAAATGAAGTGTTCGCCATGTGAAATGAGGGACAACAAATTTTTTTTTCCTAACAAAAGCTGTTGCTTTTTCTCTTGGTCAAAACAAATTGTGGCAATCAAACGACGTTGAAAAAAAATGGTCAAAACAGCTGGACAAACTGAATTGGTTGTCCGCCATTTAATGTGGCGAACAGAAATGATATGTCCACCATCTGATATTGCGGCCGTTTCAAAAATTGAATTTCTCAGATTAGTAGTTATTTTTTTTTTCTTGAATGGTAAAATTAAAAATTTCGGGCACAAGCCCTCAGAGGCCAAGCTACAGTAGCAGGGGCTGCATAATCATGCATTTTGAAAAAATAAAATTAGATCCGTAGTTTTGGACTATTGCTTATCTCCATTCGAAATTTTTGTTTATCCTTGTTGTAGCCCAACACATTTTCGCTGCCGCAACCCAATTTTTATTTCGCAGTCTACAGGCCACAGCTCTGATTGCTACTCGCTACCCGATAATCCGATGAGCTCAGGCAGGACTCGTGCGAGGCGGCTTAGCCTGATAACTCTAATTTTTATTCTGAACTACAATTAAATTTTTCTTTGAGCTGATATTTCTTTGCTTGATCAATGAACCTGATACATGAGTTGAAGGGAGAGACGAACAGGAAAACTATGGCTGAAGCATTGGGTTTAGGTTAACTACATAAAAAAACTATGTCTCTTGACATGAGTTTGCAAAAGTATACAAAAAAAACACCAGAATTTTTAATTGGAAATTCATTTTCTCAAATAAGGCCAACCTGAAGTTGAGATTGTTTTTAAAATGATCAAATTTGTTAATTTATCAAATTAATAAGAACATGACAGAAAAACATAGCAATGGGATACAAAGTTAACAAAATAACTGAGAAAGCTCACTTCTCTAGATAAATTAGCACAGATGATTTTTATGGACCGTACATCGCATAATTACAGAGAGGTGAAGAGATCCGAATGTTGTTAGATATATCAACGCTATATTGATGAATTTGCTTGGAAATTATTTAGACCAGAATTGATGTTTTGATAGCATAGTTGACTCCTCTTAAGTTTCTAAATTGTGATTTGGGATCTGTCCCTTGCCGTTATCATTGATTTGAGTACTAATTAATTGGGTTATAGTCTTAGGTTAGGCTGTTTAGAAGGGAACTATACTTTAACCGAAACAGATACGGTATCTGAGATTGAGAAAGGTTCATACAATCATACTAATATTAATTTTTTATTTTTTTCTGTAAATTTGTCAATCAGAATATAAAAAAAGGATAAATATTTTAATAATGCATCTAAACTTTCAATTAATTCCTCATCACAAAAATCATGACAAATCGAGTCTAGTTTAGACTCTAATCGTTCTCATGAGTCATGAGTTTGGTATTGTTGAACAAGACATTCCTTCTGATCCTGCTCTAAGACCACTTGTCTTAATAATCCAAATGAAGATTCGCAGAGGAAGAATTACAGAGGAAGAATGAATCAACGAATCTTGCCTACGGGCTTTCAACCAAAAAAAAAAAATATCAGTTTTGTTGTTTATCAAAGAAACCTTATGTTAGGTCTGAATTATTCGTTTCCCGTTTCCTTGATTAATGGGTTTTTGTTATCTTCCCTTCAAATGGGATAAAAGAATTAATGCTGAGCTGGAAGATAGAAGTTGGAGAGCGATAGGACCTTCACCACCTCTAATCTAATGGCATGATACAATTATTGCAAGAGGAATTCAAACAAAGTTACTTAATTATGAAGGCTCTCGGCTAATGAATATTTGTCCTTAAGATTCTCTTTTCGATCTAAAATATTTGATCGCAATACATCTCTATGAAATCCATCTCAACTAAAATATTTGATCTATAATATTTGTCCTTAATAATTTATTATTATTATTATTGTAATTGGCTGTTATATAACTATAAGTGTTCAATTTTGATATGTATAAGAAATTGATGTCAGAGTCCTTATTGTATCATAATATGATACGTTAATATATTGCAAATTATATTTCATTCTGAAAATTCATTTATATTATACAATAGTACTTATTTTAAAAGGTGTATAGGAATGGTTTGTGAAGAGTAAAATTTACTTAATTTTTGATTAATATGAAGTTAGTGTTCTTTAGTGGAATTTTTTGACATGTATATAATACTCGTCGAACCATGTGGTTTTTGTTTTTTTTTTCTACGCTACAACATGAAATTTAGTATTTAGTACAAAAGGATAACAACTCCTTTTTTTTCAATTGATTAGTTTGGTGGTTTGGAAACGTGCAGACTTTGGTAGATGGCACATCAAAGACCCACAACTTATACTAAGAAAAGAGATAACAAAATACAAGGCGGTGGATGCAACATTGCAATAAGTGAGGCGTGGGCTATGGAAAACTTAACGGGGAAATTATATTAAAACAGCCGACCAACTTCAGAGACACTATTGCATATATCAGTTGATGGGACATTATTAGTTTCATTTTTTGTTGTTTTTCTTATTAAACAAAGAATTATTATTTTTTTTTTATTTTGTACTAGCAAAGAATAAATTAACACAAAAGAAATAGAAAGAGATAAAAGGACAAATATTTTTCCATAATTAAGTATATATATTTATTTGATGGGAACGCATTGAATGTCACGAACGGTCTCACTGAGCTTCTCAATCTGGCCAGGAATGCCAAGCAGCATGCCCACTTCATCGGTCACCATTTGCAAGAGAAATTCGCTAAACTTTTATAGGAAGGCATCAAATATCATCGCTATGATTGAGTTGAATGAGAGCTGCAGCTAGTGCTCAGAATAAGTTGGAGAATGGGGTTTTGGATCTAAAAAGTTGGTGGGGCGAGATGAGCTGGACAAGGAATATTATAGTATCCTTTATCACATGCGAAGGCAATGAGATCTGAACAAGTTTCCTTGATTGATGAGATTTTAGTAGCTTTCCTGCAAGGCTGCAACAGTGTAAAAAAATTCGATAAAAAAATTCATGCTGAGCTGGAAGATTGAATTTCGAGACCTAATCTAGTGGCATGACCTAATTTTTGTCCAAGGAGCTAAAAATTATTCATAACTAAACATCATTCTCCTCACCCTGTAATAAATAACTTATCTAAAAGAACTAAAGCTGAACACTAGCAGATCACACTAGCAGATATAAACAAAATGTGAGAGAGAGAGCGAGCGTCACAGAGAAGAAAGGTGAAAGTGAGAATGGAGTTCCAAAGTTCAAAATTTGTATATAAAACACAGCAAAGAGTGGAGATTAGAAATAGTTAGAGAAATGAATGAGAGATCAAAGGAAAAGAGTGAGGAGGAGAAAAAGCGCAGGTTTGTAAAATTAGAACTGGCATCGGAATCGCAAATCTAGTGAATCAATAAGAATAGACCGAATTGAATCGACTCAGATTTTTTAGACTGAAGTTTAATATGTACTTAAAAAATAGAAAAAAAATTAGCTGTGTTTACATGAAAAATCTGTCCATAAATGTTTTGTAAAGATAATTGGTTCTTAGTAAAGTGGGGCTTTTGTTTTGTGTGTAGATTAGTATTAAATTGCACATGCGCGCGTCCATACATTAATGTACTTCTTTTCAGACAGATTAATAATTATGCTTGGCATATCAATACACAATAATGTACATTATTTTAGAAAACGTGAAGACAAATTTTTATTCTTATATTTTAAATAAATTATTAGTTTGGTGATTTGAGAACGTGAAGACACCCAATTTTTCTTTTACCATCTTAAAAACAAATAAACCAAATAACTATCTTTCCACCATCTCCGCAGTTTCAAACTACGGACTAAAATTGAATGTTTGCAGTTTCAAACTATAAATTAATTTTTTTTTTACCATTTAAAAAAAAAATAACTATCTTTTTCTGAAAAATTTCATTTTCATCATATCCACAGTTTGAAACTACGAACTAATTAAGTGTCCGCAGTTTGAAACTGGATTATTTTTTTTTTCTGTTGATTCCAATTGAATTGGGAGAAATCGAAGTGTTCAGGCGGGTGTCTCTCGCTCTTGTCTCTCTCTCCTCGGGAACTCATTAATTAATTGATAGAATGACATAAATGGGACCAATTCTTTAGATATTTACCAGTGTGCCACCGGAAAAGTGGAAAGCAGATATCCTGTTTTTTGCGGGACCAACCTTGCACGTATATAATTTCCAACTATGGGCTTCAAATTGAATTTCTGCCTCAGGCCTCAACACCCAAAACTAAACAAAACAAAATAGTAATACAAACGTTAAATGTATGTGTACATGAATTAAAAAAAAATTAATCAAGCAATAAAACTTTCAACAACAGTATGAAATATTAATTGAATTGATATATTGAAATAAAATATATTCTCTATCAATTCTTATTTGGGTTACTCTTTTGTACTGTGTGTCACATGTCTTCTAATTGTAGTGTAATATTTGATGTAGCTTATTAGTAATAGCAATAATAATAACTATTTTATTATACTTCATAATATTTTGTGATAAGAATACTGAGATTTACAAGGATGAAAGTATAAGTCGGGCTCCAAAATAATGCACCGCTTTGGGCCCAATAAAGTTATTTGTTTGCACCCAGTGTACAAGTTAAGAGCTCTTTTCGTCAATTTCTGCTCTTGTAGGACCAACATGCAGAGATTCAATAGTTTAAACATCAATTAGTTCACGAACAATAAAATTTGTGGTCCAAGTCGAGACAAAGATCAACAAATCGAGGAGTTTTGTCGGGATTGGGATTACGATATTCTTGGTAGTGTTTTGCAAAAAACCAGCTGGTCCAGGACCGGACCGGACCATCCATGGAAACAACACGGACCGTGGTAAAAACCCGGACCAGCCTGGACCAAGAAAAAAGAGGGTCTTAGCACGGTTTTTGGTGTGTTTTTTCCACTAGACCCAGACTTACCCGCATGGTTCTAAACCGGTGAACTGGACCAAACCATAACCAGACTAAAACCGGACTGGACCGTGCCTAAACCGTGATAACCAGACTAAACCCGTGATTATCCGTGGTCAAAACTGTGCTAAACCCGTGGTTAAACCGTGTAAAACCGTGCTAGACCATGGACAATTTTTTTTATTTTTTTAACAATTTAACCTTTAAAAAAATAGACCCGTGGACCAGTACGGACCGGACCGGACCGTGGTCAACTGGATCATGGTCCTAGCACGAGTTTGGGCCAGCCATTTCAAGTCGGACACACTGGACTCGGACCGTGTAGACCCGTGAACCCGTGAGAACCGTAAACTGTGCATAACCGTGGCCCGTCCGGGTTTGAACCGGACTGGACCAGACCGGCCCGTTTGCAATACACTAATTCTTGGTGAGGAAAGGTCGTACACCACAGGTCCAAATCCCAATTCAATTGTGGGGGTACATACGTACGCAGCTTGAAAAACACTCTAATTTTAATCCATAGTTTCAAACTGCAGACCACTTTATGAGTCCGATGTTTGAAACTGCAAACATTCAATTTTAGTCTGTAGTTTCAAACTGCAGATAGAATAATAATCGAATTTTCGGAAAAAAAATGTGGTTATTCGTTTCTCAAACTGCAGACTACTTTATGGGTCCACTGTTTGAAACTACGGACACTCAATTTTAATCCACAGTTTCAAACTACGGACAAAATAATAATCGAATTTTCATAAAAATGTAGTTATTTGTTTTATTTATTTTCTCAAGATGGTAAAAATAAAAATTTTAGGTACAGACATGGTAGAAGGCTCATCAAACATACACATTTTCTTCAAAGAAAGAGAAACAAATTACAAGGTGGTGTATGCAAGCAATGAGAGGCATGAGCTATAAAAAAATGAATGGGTAAACTATGTAAAAACAGCCGGCCAAACTCTTCAAAGGTACACTTTTTTTTTTTTTTTTTTTTTTTTCCTTATGTATTTGTGTTTTTGTTTTTCTTATGTAACAAAGAAGATGTTCTTTATCTTTCTTTTTTTCTGTACTTGCACAGGATAAATTAACACCAAGGCAAATTGAAAGAAATAAAAGGGCAACAAATTTTGCGTAATTAATTATGTATATGTATTTGATGGGAAGAGATATATTTGAAAAGGGGAAAGCTTGCATAACTGTTAACATAATAATAAAAAAATTTAAAATTTTACGATTATCTTCATATGGTGTAACAATTTTTGTGCAATTTGAAAATTAGTTAGTCATCGATTAATTAGTACAATTTGGTGCTTATTCGGGGTGAACAGGACAATATTAATTGTTGCTTTGAGATTTGTGCACAAAAGTTTTGAACGATCCAAATTTTCCACAGATCAACTCAGAAATTGAGATATTATATAATTTCATGGGATGTAAATTCAAGCATGCCTATAGTCAAACCTAAACAACAATATGCAGAGTTTAGACAAAATGCACACACGATTTATTATACAATTTTAAAGTTAGATGGGCTCATTTTGGGCCAGGAAGCAAATACGATAGTGACCCGGATATGGGCCTTGAATGCCTTTGACCTTTACTTCCAAAAAGGGAAGTCTTCAAAAGGCCAGGGAGACTGAGAATAGGCTAATTTGCTTCATATTTTGGTGGACTTCAATAGTGGCATTTGTTATATCAGAATCCAATTCTTAAATAGAAAACTGATCCAAATTTGAATTTCGTATCCTATTAACTATCCTGATTTGTGGTGCAGTGGTTTCCTCTCATGTATCTTAATGTTGTTATTTTTTTTTTGAGAGGAAAAATGAAAAAATGATTATATAAAAAAATAAAAGGTTACCATATTATCTTCTGAGGAAGGAAATTATTTTTAATTTATCTTTCACGGAAAAAAACTAGGCTGCAATACCTTTTGTTGAATTTTATGTTATGATTTTGTTCTCAATTATATTTCTTAATTATGTATTGACTCAATTAGGTTTATTTTTATTTAGGTTACTGATCTTCAATTTTAAGGGTGAACTAAAAAACTAATATTTGTTCCGTTGTTGCGTTGTTGTGGGAGAGTTAATAATATTTTATCTAAAAAAATATGACAGTTTATTGAAAAATAAAACCACAGTCCATTTTTTATATCAATAATAAAATATAGTATTTTTCCTATTTAAAATAAATGAATTGAATTGCTTATACGATAATACTGAAATTAGTTTTTCTAATGCTAACAAATCTTTCAAAGAGTCGATATCAAGTAAATCCTTATTGAACAAAACAACAGAGTCTATAGGATGGAAAATAATAGAAAAACCGAATCTTACATAACTCTACTGGTAGGCAAGCACTATTTTGCAAAGCTGTTCTATTAACAAACTTGTAAAAAGCAACCAAGAGTCGCTACTAAACTCCATTTCGACATCCAAATATGCAAAAGGAGAACCAAAGAAAATAACAAATGAAAAATTACGAAGGCAAGCCATACCAAAAGAACTACAGAACGAGAAATAACAAAGCAGAATAAACATTTGAAAAAAAAAAAAAAAATATATGAACCTTCTATCAAATTTGCCTAATTTGTGTTTCATGGTACCCCCAGCACTGGCTTTTCTTGTGCAGTTCTCAATCTTTGACACCTTTTGATTGCAAAATCTACAAAACGCAAACAGAAGATAGTTCAGCATTTCAATTAAGAACATTTCGTACATTGTGCATTAATTTCGACAGTTATGGAAGCTGGCAAATTTCCAGAACTTTTCTGTTTCTAACGTCTCTTTTAACTCTTTTAATTAATTCTTTTATATTTACACTACGTACCTTGCTTTAGATAATCGTAATAGTACATACTAAGAAATTCAAATGTATGGAAATTGTAGTGATTGCTTCATAGTAATGGTACATAATATGTAACAGACCAGACTAACTCAAATCTATGGGGTTTCAAAACATTTGCTGATCAATTTACAATCAAATAGAGAACAAAATAAAAAAAATAAAATTAGCTCATATATGCGGCTGCCAATATACCATAGAAGTATCATGGACGTTTGATGAAATCCCAATAGAATGCATGATATGGTAAAGATAGATAGACCAAGCAGAGGAATAACATACCTGAATGAGAAAATAACTATGCCAAGATCAAGCTCCTACTTTTCTTGTCAGGTCATCTGAACTCGATCTGCATTGACGTTGGTGGTGAAACTGAATGGTGTCTTCTGGTAGGTAGCATGGAGCGATTCATCCTTTGTGGAAATCTTCACTTTGGAAATGTGCTTGAATTTGTGCCACTCAAAACCACTTTCTCCTTGGTTTGCAATCTTCAGCAGCAGCTCCTCATCACAACGGATAATTAGCTTACGTGACATTGTGGTTGTCAAGTAATCTGGTAAGAATTTCATTTCATAATCAGTTAACACCATGGTCTGTAAAGGTTTAGGGTTCATTACAGCTTTTAGATTTGGGCAGTGGTTGATTGCAATACGCGAGATGCTGGGCATATTTGAAATTCTTGCCAAGTTTGGATTTCTAAGAACACGAATATCTTTGATTGATGGGATATTCTCTACGGTAATCAGCTTATCAGCACCACTAATTTGTAGGAACTCCAAAGAAGTAGCATAGAGCAAAAGACCCTCTGGAAGAGATCTCAATTGGGGACAAGCTTCAATAAATAATTCCTTCAGTTTGGGCATGGCTGGCTGTCCCTTATTCCACTGCCACTCTTTCCAATTGGGCATCTCTTGAAAGATTAGGTCATTTAGTTTGGGAAATGCCGGTCTAGCAGAACCACTTATGGCATGAACTATTGGATCTTTGCTTTTGGTATCTCCCTGCATGAACTCTTCTCCCACCCTCTTGACTGAAAATGCACCTATTATTCTAAGTCTATGCAAATTGGGGAGTTGGCCTAACATGGGAAGCACCTCAAAGCAAGCACACTCCACAATATGAATCTCTAGCAAGTTGGGAAGGGTTGCTGCTCCCAAATTCAACCAATTAGGAAGACATCTACCAAAGTAACTATTAATCTCAACTGTTTTTAGAGAACGTGGAGGACAAAGTTCATTTAAAACATCCTCTGTTGATATCTTCTTCTCATCAGTTTGGGATAGTTGTTCTTCCGAGCTCAACGAGGTGTACCTAAGGTCTAATTCTCGCAACCGATTCTTGCTCCTAAGGTTAGCTCTTTCTGCTATGTTCCTATCAGATACTCTCTCTAAGCCCTCTAACACAAGATCAATGAGTTTTGATAAAGATTCTAACCCATCTAGGCTACTGAATCCCTCCAAACTATTCTTGTATGGAACAAAGCCAAATAGATGGGAGAGCTTTTCTAGATTATTTAATTCCTTTGGGATTGCCTCGACCTTTGTATTTCCAAAATTAAGATACCTTAGTTCCCGTAGATTACCAATGCTTGGGGGGACATGTGACAACTCTTCACAGCCAAAACAACAAAAATATACTAAATTCCTTAGATTTCCTATGGCATTTGGAATACTTATTAAATCTGTATTAGTAAGATCTAAGTATCTCAGATGCACAAGGTCACATAAAGAATCTGGTACGCTTGACAAATTGGATTTGGACGAACTGAGATCTAGTATGCGGAGATTAGAAAAGGCTTTACACAGATCATCAAGTGCAATTTCAGGTTCAAAATAAATCAATGTTCTCAATCCTTTTTCCTTTTTAATTACTTCAATGTTTACCTCATTTCGTGCTATTGATAGCCTTCGTACTTTCATTGAACCCTCAAACCTAACAGCTTGTGCCTCCCGTAATTGACAGTTCTCATCTTTTCCTAATTGACCAGCAAAAGACCACAAAAGGTCATGCATTTTGCATTCATCTTGATTATAGTATGCATGGGTATCTTCCAAAATATTGCGCTGTAGTAATTCTGTGTAATACTCATTTCCCAACGCCCAAAAATCTTCCTTATCTTGCAAAAATCCTTCTGCTAGCCACCTATAGATTAAATCGATTTTGTTAAACTCAAAATCTTCAGGAAAGAGGGAGCAAAAGATGAAACACTGCTTCAAAGGCGGTGGAAGGTCCTCGTAGCTCAAATAAATTGCCCTATGGACATCTCGCGGGAGCCCGTCCATAGACCACACGTTGCTTCTAAGAATTGCCTGCCAATTTTCTCTCAAATTATCCTTTGTGCAAAGTACACCGCCTATGCTTTTGATGGCAAGGGGCAGACCATCACATTTTTCAACAATTTGAATCCCGATTTCCCTATGATATTCAATCTCACTCTCAGTCCCATTTGGAAGCACCTATGATATATGAACTTTTAGTTAGTAACTTTGAATGTTTCTATAACTGAAATCTTCAAATTTAACGCCCAGTGTATTAAAAAATTTAGCTGTATAAAAAATAAATAATATATTTCAAAATTAGGCCACTAGTTGTGATACAGCTTAAACACTACATAGAACACATTAAAATTATGGTCGGAAGCGCTGCATCCAACACATTGTAATGGAGCAAATTGAATTTGAAAGTATGGTCTGAAGTCATTTTATTTTGTTATAAACGTACTCTTTTTTTATATCATATACCTATGCAAATAAAAATCCTAAAGTCAACTTCTAAAATAAAATTGAAAATAAAATTAAGGTAAGAACCTTTCTCTGGTCGGTTATTGATAATAAAATTCTCGAATTTTTTTTATAAACCATAATTAAAAAAATACTTTTATGAAACAAACATGATTATTTTTATTTTACAAAAACCATAAGAACCAAAATGCCATTTAGGTCCGCTATTTTTTTTTCCGGACCGAAATGGCATTTCGGTACGTACTGGTTTCACATGTTTTCAAAAAAATAAGTGTAATCGTTGGTGTAACACCCATGGACCGAGATGCCATTTCGGTCCAGAGTTTTTTTAACCGGGACCGAAATGACATTTCGGTCCGAACTTATTTTTTTTTGGATTTTCTTATAAATACCCTTCTTCTCCCTCCAATTTTGGTCCAGCATTTCGGTCCGGTCCCTTTTTGAATTTTCTGTGGCGGCTGATCTGAAAACTTGTGAAACCAGTATGGACCGAAATGGCATTTCGGTTCTTATGGTTTTTGTAAAAAAAAAGTAATCATGTTGGTTTCGTAAAAATATTTTTTTTAATTATGATTTATAAAAAAAATTCAAAATTCTCACCCAAGAAACACTAATATCCAGAGGATGCAATATTACGCTGGGCTGGGGCATTTGTTTGAGTCAAATGGTGGAGAGAAGGGACCATATACTGGGATCATGTAGATGTACCAGAACCTTTTGGAGAAAGTTGCGTGGAGAACTCAGCATATCAGTACCGATTACTGGTATGGTACTGCTGACTGGTTCGAGAGAAATAGGCCTCAGGAAACCTTTTTGGCAGCAGGGGCATGGGCTATATGGCGCGAGAGAAATAGGCAGTTTTTCTCAAATGAAAACAAACAAGCAGCACTGCTATTGTTGGGATATGGAGGAGATTCTCTTGCAATTTTTATGTATATATTTTAGTAGCGATGTATATATTTTAGTTAATTTGATGGCTACTTTATCGATAGCCACAGAGTTGTACATAATTTTTATGTATTAATCATAGAAGGAAAAATCGGTAGTTACGGACCGGAATCAGCCGATTCAGATCGGAATCGGAATGTACCGATCTGATTTCAGACTGAGTTACAAAGTATATGAATTTTTCGTCCCATTTTGGCCGAAACGGTCATATTCCAGTCAAATTTCGAACAGAACGATCATATTCCAGCCAAATTTCGGCCGAAATGGGCAAATAACAATCTCCAAAATAAATTCCCTCCAGCTTGAATCGAACCAAGGATCTCTTGGTTATCAATACATAACTACCACCACACTACACTACCTTTTTTACTACAATACATAACTACATCTAAATATAAGTGTTCAAACGCTTGTATTATATTGTTTTAGTGGATTATTTGATTGTAATCATTTGTCTAAACAGAAATTGTTTGATTGTAATCATTTGTCTAAACAGAAATTGTTGACAAATTATTTTTTTATCAATTTTTTCCTACTTTTTAGTATAAAACAAGCTTCTGGCAAAAAAGTCCGAGTTTCCGATCCGATTCGACGGATTCTAACCGATTCACCCGATTCCGATTCCACGGTCAAAAGACTGATATCGGTTCCCATTCCGATTTTTCCTTCTATGGTATTGATTGTTTAATACAAAATGTCGGAGAGCTTGTAGCTCACTGACCTTCAAAATGTTTTGGTCCACGAAACACTGAATGCAGGGCCGAATAATGAAACAAGAATTGGAAGGGCCAAAGGCAGTTTTATGAGGGGGCCAACAAACATTAAATTATTTTTCTATTTTTTTATTCAACGACCCCTCTGCCCCCTAGCAGTGAATTTTTACAATAATTGAATATTGTGTATTGGAAAATCTTTAAAAAAAAATTCTATATTTGAAATTAGGTGTAAATAATAAAGTAAAAAACATGTAATCGAAGTAAGGAGATCTTAATCTTATGCAACTTGTGAACAATATAGAAGTAAAAAACAAAAATAGAGAATGTATAAGCAAGTTAACAACATAACGATCTAATATTAATTTAAAATTAGGTGTAAATAATAAAGTACCATCTTAGTTTTTAGAAATACCTGTTTAATTAATAAGGACCAGCCATCCTCGTCGGATAACTTCTCCACTCGATGTGATTTTGTTGCCCTCATTCCATTTGCAACTCTTTCATCTCGACTGGTAACAAGTAACCTACTCCCATGTGCTCCCCTACTCATGGGAGCCCGCAACAGGCCGTCCCAAACTGCTCGGCTCTCGTCCCAAACATCATCGAGAATAAGAAAGAATTTTTTCCCCTTGACGAGACTCTCGACTTTAGGCACCAACACCGATCTTTCATTGGTGTTAGCAGGCTCTTCTCCTGCCCCCCGGATCACACATTTCAACACTTCTTCTCCTTTCACCTCCTTTGAGACACATACCCAAATTTTTAACTGAAATTCATCCTCAATTCTCCGATCATTGAAAATCTTTTTAGCTAGAGTGGTCTTCCCAATTCCTCCCATTCCCAGAATAGCAACAACACAGATGTTTTCTCTAACCCCTTTCTCTTCTTCAGTCAGCCAGCTCACTAGCATCTCTGTATCTTCTTCAATCTTTTCTCCCACAATATCATCTACTACAATCAGGTGATCAGTCTTTTGGTGGATGATTGAGGTCCACTCAAGGAATGATTGGTGATTCGGTCAAACCCAGATCAGCCCTTCTCTGGCAATCCCCTCTAGCCTCAAATTGATCTCCTTGATTTTTGAACCGATCTCACGAGAAAATAACGGGTTGCGGAAGCAAGACAGCAAAGGGCAGCCACAACTAGCATTTGAAGAGGAATACGAACTGGAGCGGGCAAGGCGCTCCTTTGCCTTGATCTGACAGAGGTCGATTACATCATCGGCATCATACATGACATCCTTGAGCTGCATGAGCCAGCG
This sequence comes from Carex parvula, assembly GCA_025461045.1. Classification (NCBI taxonomy): domain Eukaryota; kingdom Viridiplantae; phylum Streptophyta; class Magnoliopsida; order Poales; family Cyperaceae; genus Carex; species Carex parvula. Next base: position 1,817,302 of record JAJGRW010000467.1, read on the forward strand.
CTCAATGGCACTCCCCTTACTCTGCTTCCTCTCGGCATCAGC
>JAJGRW010000467.1:1821843-1847303 GCA_025461045.1 Carex parvula
ACCAATAATTTGTAGGAACTCCAAAGAAGTAGCATAGAGCAAAAGACCCTCTGGAAGAGATCTCAATTGGGGACAAGCTTCAATAAATAATTTCTTCAGATTGGGCATGGCCGGTTGTCCCTTATTCCACTGCCACTCTTTCCAATTGGGCATCTCTAGAAAGATTAGTTCATTTAGTTTGGGAAATGCCGGTCTAGCAGAACCACTTATTGTATGAACTATTGGATCTTTGCTTTTGGTATCTCCCTGCATGAACTCTTCTCCCACCCTCTCGACTGAAAATGCACCTCTTATTTTAAGTCTATGCAAATTGGGGAGTAGGCCTAACATGGGAAGCACCTCAAAGCAAGCACAATAAAAAATGTCAATATGTGTCAAGTTGGGAAGGGCTGCTGCTCCCAAATTCAACCAATTAGGAAGGCATCTACCACAGTAACCATTAATCTGAACTATTTTTATAGAACGTGGAGGACAAAGTTCATTTAATACATCCTCTGCCGATATCTTCTTCTCATCAGTTTGGGAAAGTTGTTCTTCGGAGTTCAACGTGGTCCACCAAAGGTATAAATCTCGCAACAGATTCTTGCTTTTAAGGTTAGCTCTTTCTGCTATGGTCCTATCAGATACTCTCTCTAAGCCCCCTAACGCAAGTGCAATGAATTTAGATAAAGATTCTAACCCATCTAGGCTACTGAATCCCTCCAAACTATTCTTGTATGGAACAAAGCCATATAGATGGGAGAGCTTTTCTAGATTATTTAATTCCTTTGGGATTGCCTCGACCTTTGTATCCTCAAAATTAAGATACCTCAGTTCCCGTAGATTACCAATGCTTCGGGGGACATGTGACAACTCTTCACAGCCACAACAACAAAAATATACCAAATTTCTTAGATTTCCTATGGAATTTGGAATATTTAATAACTTTGTATTAGCGACATCTAAGTATCTCAGATGCACAAGGTCACACAAAGAATCTGGTAGGCTTGACAAATTGGATTTGGACGAATGGAGATCTATGATGCGGAGGTTTGAAAAGGATTTATACAGATCATCTAGTGCAATTTCAGGTTCAAAATAAGTCAATGTTCTCAATCCTTTTTCCTTTTTAATTACTTCAATGTTTACCTCAGTTCCTTTTATTGATAGCCTTCGTACTTTCGTTGAACCCTCAAACCTAGACACAGTTTGTCCCCCTAGACAGTTCTCACCTTTTCCTAATTGACAGGCGAAAGACCACAAAAGATCATGCATTTTGCATTCTGTTTGATTATAGTATTTACGGGTATCTTCCAAAATATTGCGCTGCAGTAATTCTGTATAATACTCATTTCCCAACTCCCAAAAATCTTCCTTATCTTGCAAAAATCCTTCTGCTAGCCACCTATAGATTAAATTGATTTTTTCAAACTCAAAATCTTCAGGAAAGAGGGAGCAATAAATGAAACATTGCTTCAAAGGCGGTGTAAGGTCCTTGTAGCTCAAATAGATTGCCCGATGGACATCTCCCGGGAGCCCATCCATAGACCACACGTTGCTTCTAAGAATTGCCTGCCAATTTTCTCTCGAATTACCCATTGTGCAAAGTACACCGCCTATGCTTTTGATGGCAAGGGGCAGACCATCACATTTTTCAACAATTTGCATCCCGATTTCCCTATGATCTTCAATCTCACTCTCAGTCCCATTTGGAAGTACCTATCATATATGAACTTTTAGTTAGTAACTTTGAATGTTTCTATAACTGAAATCTTCAAATTTAACGCCCAGTGTATTAAAAAATTTAGCTGTATAAAAATTAAATAATATATTTTCAAAATTAGGCCACTAGTTGTGATATAGTTGAAACAAACATAGAACACATTAAAAATTGTGGTCTGAAACGCTGCATCCAACACATTGTAATGGAGGATATTGAATAATGTATACTTCTAGATGAGTGTAAACAAAGGGAAATATTAGAGCTGAACCAATTGTTAAAGCAGGTATCATTCTCAGCATTTCCAGATAAACATAGCAAAACCAGCTTAAGACATACTCTTAGTTTTGCTCACCTTAACTGCGCTATGTATACATGTGGCCATGTGGGAAAGTATTGTCTGAAGTCATTTTATTTTGTTATAAATGTATGATGTCTATTACTTTTTTTTTATATCATATATGTACTCTGTTTGATGAACGGTACGAGTTTTTTTGGTTTAAAAATCAGTGGTACCTCTCCAAATAAAATCCAAATTAAAGTCAACTTCTAAAATAAAATTCAAAATAAAATTAAGGTCAGAACCTTTCTCTGGCTATATCCAGAGACTATATTCTGGGATCATGTATATATGCCAGAACCTTTTGGAGAAAGTTGTGTGGAGAACTCAGCGTGGTATATACGGAAACCGCCGGGCTATAACGGTACCGCTGACTGGTCCAGAAACCGCCCATTACGGCATGGTACTCAGATGAAACAGCGGCTTCCTCACATGTCAGACAGCCTCAGAAACCTTTTTGGCAGCTGGGGCATGGGATATATGGCACGAGAGAAATGGGAGGTTTTTCTCAAATGAAAACAAACCGGCAGCACTGCTATTCTTACAATTTTACAAACCTTTTTAATTAATTTGATGGCTACTCATTAGCCACTAAGTTGTACATAATTTTTATTTATTAATAGTTTAACACAAAATGTCAGTGAGCTTCTAGCTCACTGACCTTCCAAAAATAAACTTCTAAAAATGTTTTGGTCCACGGATAATGAAAGAAGAATTGGAAGGGCCAAAGATAGCATTGTACAATTTGAGTTTTATGAGGGGCCAAAAGACATTATATAATTTTTCTATCCCTCTGCCCACCTACCCTCCGCCACAGACTTAGCAGTGAATTTTACAATAATTGAATATTGTCTATTGGAAAATCTTAAAAAATGCTATATTTGACTGCATTTGTTTTCCATCAAGTACATGTAAAACTATACTTTTAAATTAGCACACATCTAATATTAATTCAGATTAAGGAGATCTTATGCAACTTGTGAAAAAAATAGAAGTCAAAAACAAAAATAGAGAATATCTAAGCAAGTTAACAACATAACATCTAATATTAATTCAAAATTAGGTGTAAATTAAAAAAGTACCATCTTAGTTTTTAGAAATACCTGTTTAATTAATAACGACCAGCCATCCTCGTCGGATAACTTCTCCACTCGTCGGATAACTTCTCCTCGTCGGATAACGACCAGCCATCCTCGTCGGATACCTTGTTTATTTGCCGGTTGTAGCTGAAATAGATATTTAACTATTAAGGCTCACGGCTAATGAATATTTCATCTTAAGATTCTCTTTTGGATCTAAAACATTTGACATCAATACATCTCTATGAAATCCATCTCAACTAAATTGAATTGAAATCATGTCCCTCCTTCGTTCCGAATCTACAATTGACCTATTACTATTGTTAATATTATTATTGTAATTGTCTATTATATAGCTATAAGAGTTCATTTTTTATAAGTATAAGAAATTGATGCCAGAGTACATGATTTAATTATTATATTCTAATATGATGCGTTAATATATTGCAAATTAAATATCATTGTGAAAATTTAATTATATTATACAATACTACTTATTTTAAAAAGTGGATATATTAATTGTTTGTGTAGAGTAAAATTTACTTAATTTATGATTAGTATGCAGTTAGTGTTCATTAATGGAATTTGATGCCATGTATATATGTGATACTCGTCGAACCTTGTGGTTCTTCTATTTTCTACGTTACAACATGAAATTAAGTATTTAGTAAAAAAGGATGACAACTCTCTTTTTTTAATTGATTATACTAAGAAAAGTGATAACAAAATTCAAGGCGGTGGATATAACATTGCAATCAGTGAGGTGTGAGCTATGATAAAATAAACAGGTAAATTATATAAAAACAGCCAACCAACTTCATAGACAGGATTGCATATGTCAGTTGATGGGACATTATTAGTTTCATTTTTGTTGTTTTGCTCATCAAACAATGAATTATTTATTTTATTTTTATTTTGTACAAGCACAGAATAAATTAACGCAAAAGAAATAGAAAGAGATAAAAGGGCAAATATTTTCCCATAATTATGTATATATATTTATTTGATGGGAAGGGATATATTTGATAGCCGTCACTAGTATAGAAATGTAGTATTCTAACGGGTTAAATATGAATATATTATTGGCTCCCTACCGCTAGTGATCAACACCATAGAAAAAATTTGAATGTCATTTATCCATCTTCTATTGGTACATAGCACATTACTGATAGAAGCAGGGGCGGATCCAAGTAGAGCCAGGAGTGAGGGGGCAACTGTCCCCCTCTGTATTTTGAAATTTTATGGACCATCTTTGTCTCTCTCTGGAAATTTTTTTGCTTCTCTCTTGAATTCTGATATGTAATTTTGGTTAAATTTAGGGTTAAAATTAGAATAAATTTCTTGAATTCGGATTGGTAATTAGGATTAGAATTCAGAACATTGGAATTAGAAGTCAAAACATTGAAAATTATTAGAAGTCAAAACGAAAAATATAAGCATTGGCAAAAAAATTTCCATAATTTTTCATAATTCTGTATTTTTATTTAAATTAATGACAAATAGAAGGCGGTGGATGCAACGTTGCAATCAGTTGATGGGACTTTATTGGTTTAAAATTATATAAAAATAGCCGGCCAACTTCATGCACAACGTGAGCTATGATAAAATAAACGGGTAAATTATATAAAAATAGCCGGCCAACTTCATGCACAATAATGCATATATCAGTTGATGGGACTTTATTGGTTTAATTTTTTGTGGTTTTGCTTATTGAAAAAGAAGATTTTTTATTTATTTTTGTACATGCAAATAGAATAGATTAACACAAAAGCAAATAGAAAGAAATATTCGGTAAGACTCTTGGGTTCAGGTCTGGTGCATTATACAGATTCAGAGAACTTCCTCGTGACAAGGGCATAGGTTTGGCAGATCAAACCATGGTCTGGAAACTTGGCCGAGTCAGACCGAAATCGGACCAAACAGAGCCGATTTTCGACCGAGTTACACGGATTGCAAGATTCATGGAAAAACCAGGTTAAACAGTATTGAACTGACCAATTCTTCACAGAGTTCTCCACTGTGGACCGAATCAAGTTGAGCCCTTCACCGTTTCTCTCCCGCCATAATTTTTTTTTTCTGTGTCGGACCTAGCCTCTCTTCGTCTATTTAGACTTGGTGTGCATACACCATAAAGAGTGTTGTAGTAAGATTTTTGTGAGCTGGGTACAAATAAAAAAATATGGAGACAGGCCATTGAATGAGACAAACAACGTTTTCAATACGTAGTGCCCATTGAACTCAATTTTGCTCCACCTTTTCCTTCACTCCATTTAGGTCCCCATTGGACCCATCCATTTCCATTGTTTTTTGTGTTTTAGCATTTGTTTTTCAATTGTTTTTCCATATTTTCTAGCTTCTTTTTGTTTTCTTTTCTTGTTTTATTTTTGTTCTATATATTTATTTTTTAGGGATAAAAAGTAGTTAAACGTGACTGGTCACGTTTGGACACGTCACATGTGATCACGGCATGATTACTGTGTTGTGACTATTCGCGTGCCATGACTATCATTTCAAATTTGATCACGACACGACATGTAATCCAAGTTACGACATGACTAGTCACAGCACGGTACATATTTATATCCTTAGTAGCGGACGTCTTTTTTCTCCTAACAAATCAACGATTTTTCTAAGCAGAGTAACGAATTGGACTACGTCTTTTTTTGTCTTTCTTTTACGTGAATCAGTCTGGACTGACTATCTTTTCTGCGCAATTTTTTTCTACTGGACCGTGAATTAAATCCAGGAGTAGGGTTTATATCCATCCAAGGATAGGCACAAGTATAAAATATCACTAGATCTAAAAATAATTTCGAATCCAGGAGTTTGCACTTGCCTACCCCTGACCCTTCTTGGATCCACCACTGGATAGAGATCTACACTATAAAGAGTATTTTTCTAAAACAAGCACTTTACTCTCTAATGTGACGTTAGGGATGTAAAACAATCAGAGCACAACATGATACATGTGCCCATTATGTGTTGTAATTCCGTGTAGCGTGTCGTGACCACATTTCAGAAAAATAGTACAAAAAAACATGACATATAAACCAGCCTTTTCACAATACTGAATTTTATGGAACACGACACGTCACCTGGTGAAACGTGACTATACGTAACTTAACAAAAATAAAATTTCTGTCATTATTTATCCAAATAATCTATTTTTTCCGAGAATAAATTTATTTGCTTGCACAAATTATTTTTACAATATTATTTCGCTATTTAAAATATTTTCTCATTTTTGTCATTTTTTTTTCTGATTTATTATTCTTAATTAAACTTAAAGTTTGAAAAAAATCAGGGTTCTAAATAGCGTGCTATAGCGGCGTTATAGCGTTTTCAGACCATAAAAGCTATGGCGCTATCAGCGCTATAGCACATTATAGTGCGCTATAGCAGTGCAATATGGATATAGCGTCGTTTTTCTAGCCATTCTGCTATGACGCGATAAACGTTATTTAAATCTTTGAAAAAAATAGTTAAACATGATCAAACATAATTAACACGACTAATGGAACCAGTCTCGCCACAGTGGCATCAACTAATAGACTTGTACATGATTTTTCTTTAAATTCGTGTTCTTTTTTGTTGTTGTAAAAAGTAATCATAAATTAATGTCCTTAGAGAAAATATACAGGAGATATGTTCCAAGAGAACATGTTTTGAAATTATTCAAAACAAGTCGGGCTGGCCTATTTCATTTTCGTATCTATGGCTCGGCCCATTTTATGAGAAGTTCTTAATTTGAGAAACATATGTAGGAAATCTAAAGTCACCAAGTGACAGGCTCTGGCCCATAATAATATAAGACACGAAATCGGAAACAAATATACGGCCCAATTTTTGTTGTGATCTGTTTTATAGTTCTACTATTAATTTATACGCTCATGTTTCTTGACCGCTGGACATGGTAAAAAGACAACTAAATTAAATAGATTGGATTCTATTATAAAGAAAAAAGAAAGTCAAATATAGAGAATACTATTATACTAGAATATCTCTTTCAAACAAATTAGAGAACTTGGATGCTACAAAAACTTGCGCAATTATTTGACAAGAACTGAAGTATCACAATAAAAATATATACTAACATTGTAGTTATATTTTTTTTATAATTTAGATAAAGATGGTTCAAATGCCTCTATTTTTTTTTTTTCTGTTTTTTCATCATGTAATTATTTTTAGAACTATAATAACTTAAATTTTAAATTTAAATATCAAAATAAAACCATTGCAAAAAGATATTAATGTGGATAAAGTCTAGATGTTGTTTTTTCAACTTATTGATGCATATAAAATCAAAACTGAAAATAAATAACTTCTTTGCGCATGTAGAGAAAATAATATAGATCACATCTAATTAACGGTTTTATGTTGACATATACTTTTATAGAAATTTTGTTATTATAAAAATAAAATGTAGAGACTTGATGGAGAAACAAAAAATGATGGCATTTGAATCCTCTTAGATATGATATGCATTAAATTTGATGCAATCTACTAGTCAAGCATCATCGAACGATTTGAAATTAAAATTAACGCTTTAATCAACAATATAATTTATGACAAATATTTTTTATTTCTGAAGTTGCACACAAATTTTATACCCTATGAAAAAAAGACCCGTAATCGGAAGCAAATATACGGCCCAATTTCTGTTGTGATTGTTTTATAGTTCTACTATTAATTTATACGCTCATGTTTCTTGACCGCTGGACATGGTAAAAAGACAACTAAATTAAATAGATTGGATTCTATTATAGAAAAAAGAAAGTCAAATATAGAGAATACTATTATACTAGAATATCTCTTTCAAACATTTGAATCCTCTTAGATATGATATGCATTAAATTTGATGCAATCTACTAGTCAAGCATCATCGAACGATTTGAAAAATTAGCAAATTAATTTTATCAACACTTAGATTTATGATAAATATTTTTTTTTTATAAATTGCAACCGAAAATACACCATGGAGATGTAGAGAACGAACTAATAGGTTTACTGTTGACAAAACTATTTTTACCGAATATCATACTAAAAATTGACTAGTCAAACATCATGGAGCTATTTGAAATTAAAATTAACGTTTTAATTTAATCAACAATATAATTTATGACAAATATTTTTTATTTTTTAAGTTGCACAAAAATTTTAGACCCTATGAAAAAATAGAGAATGCACTTCTAAATTTAATGTTGACAAACACATTATTATCTATCATCAATTTATCATACCAGCCCAATAAATACAGCTACTTGACTTGAATGTAATTTTGCAAGAAGGTCAACTTGGTGCTGCCTACTTGACTTAAATGTGAATTGCATGGTCTAGCTAGCCAGGCCCGCCTAAAATTCCATTATGGCTTAAACGTCTCACTGAAGTTCCTTCATTTATTGTGGCTTTTATCTTTGTCATTGGTAATTTATGTATATATATGATTGTATTTGATGATTGAATCAACTTGCGCGGTTGAGCGCGGCGGGTTGTCAGTCTTGTTGTCAGGACGTGACACGTAATCATTCTTGATTGATTACGAGAGAGTGGGAAAGGAAATAGGAAGATATTTGAATACGGAAGGAATTAGACAATAAGCGAGAAAGAAGAGAACTTGATTAAAATTGATGCAACAAAAATCAATACAAACGAATAAGTAAAATGTTGTAACCTCTCCTTGCTTGAAACAAAAATAACACTGGGTTTTTGGACTTCAATAGTAGGGCCCTGATGTTACAACAGAATCCAATTCTTCAAGGGTTTGAAATGTTGGGTTAGCGGCTCTTTTGAACACTGGATTAGTCGCTAACCTCGCTAACCGCATCATTCATCCAAATGCGCCCATATCCAATTCTTCAAGGGTTTATGGGCCGTTTTTAATGGAAAACAGACATCCAAATTGTGGCTACTGGTTGACACAATTGGCTGCCCTTATTTGTGGTGCAGTGGTCGTTTCATGAATCTTGAGTGCCGTTATTTCTTTTGTCTGAGGGAAAAAAAATGAAGAAATTGATTATAAAAGTAAATAAAAAGTTACCTTATCTGGCCAGGCAGGAAATTTTGTTCCCTATTATATTTGTCCATCATTTATTGTAGCGGTAAATAAAATACTCAAGACCTAATTACGGCTGATAATAAATTTTAATTTAGGTTACTGATATTAACTTTTAGGCTGAACTGAAAAACTAATCTTTAATTTAGTGACTAGGAGGTTGTAGGTTTACAATTCTATTAAAAGATTTCTTATAGGTACTTAAAGTTGGATGAATTAATAATATATGTATCTCATAAAAAGTATATTTTTTAATTGACAAAAAACCACAGTTCATTATTTCTAATATTAATCCTAAAAATATACAATTTGACCTAATTTAAAATAAGTGAATTTAAATTACATATTCAATGTTACTGCAATCTGGAAAATATAGACACATTTTCGCACAAATCTAATTTAATAAAATAACAAACGAATAATTTTTTTCCTTTTATGTCTACAATTTTGCAAATTTTTGTTCTACGGCTCACAAATCTTTCAAAGAGTTCAGGTACACATGTGAGATCTTGTAAATCTTTATTCAACAGAACAACAGAATCTATAGCATGGAAAATAATAGAAAAACTAAATCTTACTCAACTCTACTCGAAGGCAAGCATTATTTTGCAATTAAAGGTGTTTTATTTACAAACTTGAAAAAAATAACCAAGAGTCGCTACAAAACTCCATTTTGACACGCAAATATGCAAAAAGAGAACCAAAGAAAATGACAAATGAAAAATTAAGAAGGCAAGCCCAGACCAAAGAATTACAAAACGGGAATAATAAAGCAGAAAAAATAATTGAAAAAAAATATATATGACCCTTCTATCAAATTTGCTTAATTTGGGTTTCATGGTACCCTTTCTTGTGCGGTTCTCAAGCTTTGACTTCTTTTGGGTGCAAAATCTACAAAACGCAAACAGAAGATCGTTCAGCATTTCAGTTCTGGAACATTTTGTATATTGTGCATTAATTTCCACAGTTATGAAAGCTGGCAAATTTGCAAATTTACACTACCTTGCTTAACTGAACACAGGACTAAGAAATACAAATATATGGAAATTGTGGTGATTGCTTCATAGTAATAGTATTCCTAAGTAACAGACTAGATCAATTCAAATTGTTCATACCATGTCTATACTCTATGGTGTATCAAAAGATCTGTTGAATTTATAATGAAATAAAGCATAAAATGAAAACTATAAAAGTTTCTCTTGTATGGGTACCAGAGGGGTGTACCAGTAAAACTATGTATGGTTTCTATTAATGGAAATTGGTGGGAATAATAAAAAAAAAGATTTGCTCATATACCCAGATACCATAAAGTATCATGGACATTTTATGAATACAACAAATGATATGATAAAGCTAGTTAGACCAAGCAAAGGAATAACAAACCTGAACCAAAAAATTACTACACCAAGATCAAGCTTCATCTGAACTTGCATTGACGTTGGTGGTGAAACTGAATGGTGTCTTCTGGTAGGTAGCATGAAGCGATTCACCCCATGTGGTAATCTTCACCTTGGAAATGTGCTTGAATTTGTGCCACTCAGAACCACTTTCTCTTTGGTTTGCAATCTTCAGCAGCAGCTCCTCATCACAATAGATAATTAGCTTACGTGACATTGTGGTTGTCAAGTAATCTGGTAGGAGTTTCATTTTATAATCACTTAACCTCATGGTCTGTAAAGCTTTTGGGTTCATTACAGCTTTTAGATTTGGGCAGTGGTTGATTGCAATATTCGAGATGCTGGGCAAATTTGAAATTCTCGCCAAGTTTGGATTTCTAAAAACACGAATATCTTTGATTGACGGGATATTCTCTACGGTAATCAGCTTATCAGCACCATCAATTTGTAGGAACTCCAAAGAAGTAGCATAGAGCAAAAGACCCTCTGGAAGAGATCTCAATTGGGGACAAGCTTCAATAAATAATTCCTTTAGTTTGGGCATGGCTGGCTGTCCCTTATTCCACTGCCACTCTTTCCAATTGGGCATCTCTTCAAAGATTAGATCATTTAGTTTGGGAAATGCCGGTCTAACAGAACCAGTTATTGTATGAACTATTGGATCTCTGCTTTTGGTATCTCCCTGCATGAACTCTTCTCCCACCCTCTCGACTGAATATGCACCTTTTATTTGAAGTCTATGCAAATTGGGGAGTTGGCCTAACATGGGAAGCACCTCAAAGCAAGCACAATTCAAAATTTCAACATCTCGCAAATTTGGAAGGGCTGCTCCCAAATTCAACCAATTAGAAAGGCATCTACCAAAGTAACCCTTAATCTGAACTCTTTTTATAGAACGTGGAGGACAAAGTTCTTTTAAAACATCCTCTGTTGATATCTTCTTCTCATCAGTTTGGGAAAGTTGTTCTTCCGAGCTCAGTGAGGTGTACTCAAGGATTAATTCTCGCATGCTCCTAAGGTTAGCTTTTTCTGCTATGATCCTATCAGATACTCTCTCTAAGCCCTCTAATTCAAGATGAATGAGTTCTGATAAAGATTCTAACCCATCTAGGCTACTGAATCCCTCCAAACTATTCTTGTATGGAACAAAACCATATAGATGGGAGAGCTTTTCTAGATTATTTAATTCCATTGGGATTGCCTCGATCTTTGTATCCAAAAAATTAAGAAGCCTTAGTTCCCGTAGATTACCAATGCTATGGGGGACATGTGACAACTCTTCACAGCCATAACAACAAAAATATACTAAATTTCTTAGATTTCCTATGGAATTTGGAATTTTTACTAACTTCGTATTACTGACATTTAAGTATCTTAAATGCACGAGGTTACACAAAGAATCTGGTAGGCTTGACAAGTTGGAATGGGAGAAACCGAGATCGATGATGCGGAGGTTTGAAAAGGCTTTACACAAATCATCAAGTGGAATTTCAGGTTCAGAATAAATCAATGTTCTCAATCCTTTTTCCTTTTTAATTACTTCAATGTTTACCTCACTTCCTTTTATTGATAGCCTTCGTACTTTCATTGAACCCTCAAACCTAGACACAGTTTGTCCACCTAGACAGTTCTCACCTTTTCCTAATTGACAGGCGAAAGACCACAAAAGATCATGCATTTTGCATTGATGTTGATTATCGGTATCTTCTAAAAGATTTCGCTGCAGTAATTCAGTATAGTATTCATTACCTGACTCCCAAAATTCTTTCTTATCTTGCAAAAATCCTTCTGCAAGCCACTTATAGATTAAATCGGTTTTGCCAAATTCATAATCTTCAGGAAAGAGAGAGCAAAAGATGAAACACTGCTTTAAAGGCGGTGGAAGGTCCTCGTAGCTCAAATAGATTGCTCGATGGACATCTCCCGGGAGCCCGTCCATAGACCACATGTTGCTTCTAAGAATTGCTTGCCAATTTTCTCTCGAATTAACCTTTGTGCAAAGCACACCTCCTATGCTTTTGATGGCAATAGGCAGACCATCACATTTTTCAACAATTTGCATCCCGATTTCCCGGTGATCTTCAATCTCACTCTCAGTCCCATTTGGAAGTACCTATCATATAATTATATGAACATGAAGTTAGTAACTTTGAATGTTTCTATAACTGAAGTCTTCAAAATTAACTCCCAGTGTATTAAAAAATTTAGAGGTATAAAGATGAAAGAATATATATCAAAATTAGGCCACTAGTTCAAAACACTACATAGAACACATTAAAATTGTGGTCTGAAGTACAGTATAGCAGAGTGTAACCAAAGTGAAACATTAGAGCTGAACCAATTGTTAAAGCTGATATCATTATCAGCCTTACCAGAGAAAAATAGCAAAACCAGCTTAAGACATACTCTTAGTTTCGCTCACCTTAAGTGAGCTATGTATAATGGCTTGGAAAATCAGCCGAGTCCGAGTTGACTCGGCCGAGTTCGAACGGTATCGTCAGGTCCGAGCCGAGATTTAAAATAAAATTTAAAATAAAATTAAGGTGAGAACCTTCTGGTCAGTTATTCAAAATAGAATTCTCACCCAAGAAACACTAATATACTTGAGTTAATTTGATTGCTACACGTTAGCCACAGAGTTGTACATAATTTTTATTTATTAATACGAAATGTCGGAGAGCTTCTAGCAGGGCCGAAAAATGAAAGAAGAATTGGAAGGGCCAAAGTTAGCATTATACAATTTCAGTTTTATGAGGGGGCCAACATACATTAAATTATTTCTCTTTTTTTTATTCAACGATCCTCTCCCCACCTTCCCTCCGCCACGGACTTACAAGTGAATTTTACAACAATTGAAAATTTTGTATGGGAAAATCTTAAAACATGCTATATTTGAGTGCATTTGTTTTTCATCAAGTACATGTAAAACTATGCTTCTAAATTAGCACACATGTAATATTAATTCAGATTAAGGAGATCTAATGCAACTTGCGAACAAAATAGAAGTCAAAAACAATAATAGAGAATATCTAAGCATGTTAACAACATAATATCTAATATTAATTCAAAATTAGGTGTAAATTATAAAGTACCATCTTATTTTTTACAAGTACCTGTTTAATTAATAAGGACCAGCCATCCTCGTCGGATAACTTCTCCACTAGATGTGATTTTGTTGCCCTCATTCCATTCGCAACTCTTTCATCTCTAGTGGTAACAAGTAACCTACTCCCATGTGCTCCCCTACTCATGGGAGCCCGCAACAGGCTGTCCCAAACTGCTCGGCTCTCGTTCCAAACATCATCGAGAATAAGAAAGAATTTTTTCCCCTTGACGAGACTCTCGACTTTAGGCACCAACACCGATCTTTCATTGGTGTTAGCAGGCTCTTCTCCTGCCCCCCGGATCACACATTTCAACACTTCTTCTCCTTTCACCTCCTTTGAGACACATACCCAAATTTTTAACTGAAATTCATACTCAATTCTCGGATCATTGAAAATCTTTTTAGCTAGAGTGCTCTTCCCAATTCCTCCCATTCCCAGAATAGCAACAACACAGACATTTTCTCTAACGCCCTTCTCTTCTTCAGTCAGCCAGCTCACTAGCATCTCTGTATCTTCTTCAATCTTTTCTCCCACAATATCATCTACCACAATCAAGTGATCAGTCTTGCGGTGGATGATTGAGTCCACTCGAGTAATGATTGGTGATTCGGTTAAAGCCAGATCAGCCCTTCGCTTGGCAATCCCCTCTAGCCTCGAATTGATCTCCTTGATTTTTGAACCGATCTCACGAGAAAATAACGGGTTGCGGAAGCAAGACAGCAAAGGGAAGCCACAACTAGCATTTGAAGAGGAATACGAACTGGAGCTGGCAAGGCGCTCCTTTGCCTTGATCTGACAGAGGTCGATGACGTCATCGGCATCATACATGACATCCTTGAGCTGCATGAGCCAGCGCTCAATGGCACTACCCTTGCTTTCCTTCCTCTCGGCATCGGCAAGAACGCATTGAATGTCATGAACGGTCTCACTGAGCTTCTCAATCTGGCCAGGGATGCCCAGCAGCATGCCCACTTCTTCGGTCACCATTTGCACGAGCGTTTCGCTAAACTTTGATAAGAAGGCATCGAGTATCATTGCCATGTTTGCTTGAATTATGAAACCGCAGCTAGTGCTTAGAGGAAGAGGGAGATTGGAATTAATGGGGATAGTTGGAGAATAGTGTATTTTGGAACTAAAGAGTTGGTGGCGGAGATGAGCTGGACAAGGAATATTATAGGTCTTTGAAGACAACCAGGTCTAAGTTATTCGTTTGCTTGATTAATGGGATTTTAGTAGCCACTGTCAAATTTCTTTGAGGAGGAAAAAGAAAGCAATTAAAAACATAGAGAAAGAAAAAAAAAGATAAAGAAGATAATAATCAGTGCAAGCAAAGCATAAAGAAAAAAGAGAGAGAAAAAGAGGATGCTTTGTTTGCAAAGCATAAAGAAAAAAGAGAAAGAAAAAGAGGATGCTTTATTTGGCCAGAAGGAGATGGGGAATATAATTGTATCGTTTTCATCAGCTACGGAGAGCTATTTTGCCTTTTGTTCAGTAATACATCTTCTTTTTTTACCTTGTTAGTTAAATTTTGTTTGCCTTTCTACTGTGCTCAAATAAAATTTGCATCATAATGAAGTGTAAGTGCTCCTCCGGATTTAAATGGATGCAGTCTTAAATGCGTATTATTTATTATAATAAATCTGTGGGGTCATACATTTTTACAATAGAGAAATATATATATATATCATCAAAACTTCTCCTTTTAGATATATCCCCGTATAACTTATCAAAACTATCGAGTTAATTATTAGTAATTTTATTTATTATTTTGATAATTATGTGATTGGTTGATCACTATTATCAAATTAAGTTAGTGTTAATATAACATATATATCCATCTTTTATTCACCGTCACTGAATTGGAATTACAATTGAGATTCCATGTGCAGTCCAAAGTACTAAATGTAAGGATCTTTTATTGCTGTTACTGCTTAATTGCCAAACCAAATTCATTTCGGATGCAGACATTGGTACAAGGTTTTTCAAAGATGCACATTTTCTTCAAAGAAAAGAGAACAAATTACAAGGTGGTGTATGCAAGCAATGAGAGGCATGAGTTATAAAAAAATGAATTTGACGTGGAGTACAAACTTGTTTTACTCCACGTCTCACCATAGCTCATCTATATATATATATATATATAGAGGAGGGTTCAAATGCCTCCACCATGCTTCCATTTTTAAAAACTTTAATAACTCAAAATTTAAAACTAAAAAATCAAAATAAAACCGTTGGATATGATCTACATCATTTTATCTATGCATGTGTAAAAAATTATGACATTTCAATTTTGTTTTGGTTGTCATCAAGAGCTTGTAAAAAATGTACTAATGTTCATAATTTCTAGACGTTGATTTTTCAACTTACTGATTCACATAAGAACAAAATCAAAATGTGATAATTTTTTATGAGCACATAGATAAAATGTTGTAGATCATATCCAACAGTTTTATTTTTACATTTAAGTTTTAAATTTGGAGTTATTAAAGTTTTAAAAATAGAGGCATGGTGGAGGCACAAAAATGGAGGCATTTGAACCCTCCTCATATATATATATATATATATATATATATATATATATATATATATTTATATCCCCATCAAAACTTCTCCTTTGAAATATATCCAGTATAACTTATCAAAACTATCGAGTTAGTTATTAGTAATTTTATTTATTATTTTGATAATTATGTGAATGGTTGATCACTATTATCAAATTAAGTTAATGTTAATATAACATATATATCCATCTTTTATTCACCGTCACTGAATTGGAATTACAATTGAGATTCCATGTGCAGTCCAAAGTACTAAATGCAAGAATCTTTTATTGCTGTTACTGCTTGCCAAACCAAATTCATTTCGGGTGTAGACATTGGTACAAGGCAATAAATTTTGCATAGTTATGAATATGTATTTGATGGGAAGAGATATATTTGATAAAGGGTAAAGCTTTCATAACTGTTAACATACTAATAAATTTTTTTTAAAATTTTACGATTATCTTCTTTTCATCAGATTTCATCAAAGGTTGAGATATATCAGCAGAGGTGTCATGCTTTTCCTCCCACACCCCTGGAGAAGATCATCTTGTTTCGGCTTCTTCCATTGGTTTGAAACTGCAAACATTCAATTTTAGTCTGTAGTTTCAAACTGCAGATAGAATAATAATAAATTTTCAGAAAAAAAAAACGTGGTTATTTGTTTCTCAAACTGCGGACTACTTTATGGGTCCTGTTTGAAACTGCGGACACTCAATTTTAATCCACAGTTTCAAACTATGGACAAAATAATAATCGAATTTTCATAAAAATGTAGTTATTTGATTTATTTATTTTCTCAAGATGTGGTAAAAATAAAAATTGCAGGTGCAGACATTGGTAGAAAGCTCATCAAAGATACACATTTTCTTCAAAGAAAAGAGAAACAAATTGCAAGGTGGTGTATGCAAGCAATGCAAGGTGGTGTATGCAAGCAATGAGAGGCATGAGCAATGTATGCAAACAAATTGGTAGAAAGCTCTACAAAAATGAATGGGTAAACTATATAAAAACAGCCGGCCAAACTCTTGAAAGGTACACATCTTTTTTTTTTTTTTTTCCTTATGTATTTGTGTTTTGTTTTTCTTATGTAACAAAGAAGATGTTCTTTATCTGTTATTTTATTTTCTGTACTTGCACAGGATAAATTAACACCAAGGCAAATTGAAAGAGATAAAAGGGCAATAAATTTTGCATAATTATGAATATGTATTTGATGGGAAGAGATATATTTGATAAAGGGGAAAGCTTGCATAACTGTTAACATAATAATAAAAAAATTAAAAATTTTACGATTATCTTCCTATGGTGTAGATACGACGTGTATCAATTTTTGTGCAATTTGAAAATTAGTTAGTCATCGATTAATTAGTAATTCAATTTGGTGCTTATTCGGGGTGCACAGGACAATATTAATTGTTGCTTTGAGATTTGTGCACAAAAGTTTTGAACGATCCAAATTTTCCACAGATCAACTCAGAAATTGAGATATTATATAATTTCATGGGATGTAAATTCAAGCATGCCTATAGTCAAACCAAAACAACAATATTCAGAGTTTAGACAAAATGCTCACACGATTTATTATACAACATCCTTACTATTTTAAAGTTAGATGGGCTCATTTTGGGCCAGGAAGCAAATACGATAGTGACCCGGATATGGGCCTTGCTTGCCTTTGACCCGGATATGGGCCAGGAAGCAAAAAGGCCAGGGAGACTGAGAAAGATAACAGTGGGTTTTGGGTTTTTCTGTCCATATTTGCTAATTTACTTCATTTTTTGGAGGACTTCAATAGTGGCATTTGTTATATCAGAATCAAATTCTTTAAATGTTAAGTGTAAGAGGCTTTTTGGGCCGCTTAATTTCTAACGGAAAACTGATCCAAATTTGAATTCCGTATTCTATGTCATTCACTCTCTAATTAAATATCATGAATCTTAATGTTGTTATTTTTTTTCCTGAGGGGAAAAGTGAAAAATGATTATAAAAAAAATAAAAGGTTTCCTTATTATCTTCTGAGGAAGGAAATTATGTTTAATTTATCTTTCACGGAAAAAAATTACGCTGCAATACCTTTTGTTGAATTTCATGTTATGATTTTGTTGTCAATTATATTTGTTCATTATGTATTGACTCAATTAGGTTTATTTTTATTTAGGTTACTGATCTTCAATTTTAAGGGTGAACTAAAAAACTAATATTTGTTCCGTTGTTGTGGGAGAGTTAATAATATTTTATCTAAAAAAATATGACAGTTTATTGAAAAATAAAACCACAGTCCATTTTTTATATCAATAATAAAATATAGTATTTTTCCTATTTAAAATAAATGAATTGAATTGCTTATACGATAATACTGCAATTTTGAAAAAAATATATACACATATTTTTCGCACAGATCTAATTTAATAAAATTTCACATCCATTATATTTAAAATAACAAACGAATAAAATTTTTCCTCTTAACATTACAATTTGAAATTAGTTTTTCTAATGCTAAAAAATCTTTCAAAGAGTAGATATCAAGTAAATCCTTATTGAACAAAACAACAGTCTATAGGATGGAAAATAATAGAAAAACCAAATTAATCTTACATAACTCTACTGGTAGGCAAGCACTATTTTTCAAAGCTGTTCTATTAACAAACTTGTAAAAAGCAACCAAGAGTCGCTACTAAACTCCATTTTGACATCCAAATATGCAAAAGGAGAACCAAAGAAAATAACAAATGAAAAATTAAGAAGGCAAGCCATACCAAAAGAACTACAGAACGGGAAATAACAAAGCAGAATAAACATTTGAAAAAAAAATATATAAACCTTCTATCAAATTTGCCTAATTTGTGTTTCATGGTACCCCCACCACTGGCTTTTCTTGTGCAGTTCTCAATCTTTGACACCTTTTGGTTGCAAAATCTACAAAACGCAAACAGAAGATAGTTCAGCATTTCAATTAAGAACATTTCGTACATTGTGCATTAATTTCCACAGTTATGGAAGCTGGCAAATTTCCAAAACTTTTCTGTTTCTAACGTCCCTTTTATATTTACACTACGTACCTTGCATTAGATAATCGTAATGGTACATACTAAGAAATTCAAATGTATGGAAATTGTAGTGATTAAATGGTACATACTATGTAACAGACTAACTCAAATCTATGGGGTTTCAAAACATTTGCTGATCAATTTACAATTAAATAAAGAACAAAATAAAAAGACAAAAGAAGTAGCTCATATATGCGGCTGCCAATATACCATAAAAGTATCATGGACGTTTGATGAATTACAAATGAATCGGAAATCCCAATAGAATGCATGATATGGTAAAGATAGATAGACCAAGCAGAGGAATAACATACCTGAATGAGAAAATAACTATGCCAAGATCAAGCTTCTACTTTTCTTGTCAGGTCATCTGAACTCGATTTGCATTGACGTTGGTGGTGAAACTGAATGGTGTCTTCTGGTAGGTAGCATGAAGTGATTCATCCTCTGTGCCAATCTTCACCTTGGAAATGTGCTTGAATTTGTGCCACTCAGAACCACTTTCTCCTTGGTTTGCAATCTTCAGCAGCAGCTCCTCATCACAACGGATAATTAGCTTACGTGACATTGTGGTTGTCAAGTAATCTGGTAGGAGTTCCATTTCATAATCACATAACACCATGGTCTGTAAAGGTTTAGGGTTCATTACAGCTTTTACATTTGGGCAGTGGTTGATTACAATACACGAGATGCTGGGCAAATTTGAAATTCCCTCCAAGTTTGGATTGTTAAAAACACAAATATTTTTGATTGGTGGGATATTCTCGACGGTAATCAGATTATCAGCACCATCAATTCGTAGGAACTCCAAAGAAGTAGCATAGAGCAAAAGACCCTCTGGAAGATATCTCAATTGGGGACAAGCTTCAATAAATAATTCCTTCAGCTTGGGCATGGCTGGCTGTCCCTTATTCCACTGCCACTCTTTCCAAATGGGCATCTCTTCAAAGATTAGTTTATCTAGTTTGGGAAATGCCGGTCTAACAGAACCACTTATTGTATGAACTATTGGATCTCTGCTTTTGGTATCTCCCTTCATGAACTCTTCTCCCACCCTCCCGACTGAAAATGCACCTTTTATATGAAGTCTATGCAAATTGGGGAGTTGGCCTAACATGGGAAGCACCTCAAAGCAAGCACACTCCGAAATATCAATATCTCGCAAGTTGGGAAGGGCTGCTCCCAAATTCAACCAATTAGGAAGGCATCTACCAAAGTAACCTTCAATCCAAACTCCTTTTACAGAACGTGGAGGACAAAGTTCATTTAAAACATCCTCTGTTGATATCTTCTTCTCATCAGTTTGGGAAAGTTGTTCTTCCGAGCTCAACGAGGTGTACTCAAGGTTTAATTCTAGCAATAGATTTTTTCTCCTAAGGTTAGCTCTTTCTGCTATGTTCCTATCAGATACTCTCTCTAAGCCCTCTAATTCAAGATGAATGAGTTTTGATAAAGATTCTAACCCATCTAGGCTACTGAATCCCTCCAAACTATTCTTGTATGGAACAAAGCCATATAGATGGGAGAGCTTTTCTAGATTATTTAATTCCATTGGGATTGCCTCGACCTTTGTATCTTGAAAATTAAGATACCTCAGTTCCCGTAGATTACCAATGCTTGGGGGGACATGTGACAACTCTTTACAGCCATAACAAGAAAAATATACTAAATTTCTTAGATTTCCTATGGAATTTGGAATTTTTACTAACTTTGTATTACTGACATCTAAGTATCTTAGATGCACGAGGTCACACAAAGAATCTGGTAGGCTTGACAAATTGGAATTGGACGAACCGAGATCTATGATGCGGAGGTTTGAAAAGGCTTTACACAGATCATCAAGTGGAATTTCAGGTTCAAAATAAATCAATGTTCTCAATCCTTTTTCCTTTTTGATTACTTCAATGTTTACCTCATTTCCTTCTATTGATAGCCTTCGTAATTTCATGGAACCCTCAAACCTAGATACAGCTTGTCCCCCCCGTAATAGACAGTTCTCATCTTTTCCTAATTGACAAGCGAAAGACCACAAAATGTCATGCATTTTGCATCGGTCCAAAAAATTGGTATCTTCCAAAATATTGCGCTGCAGTAATTCTGTATAATACTCATTTCCCAACTCCCAAAAATCTTCCAAATCTTCAAAAAATCCTTCTACTAGCCACCTATAGATTAAATTAGATTTGCTGAACTCATGATCTTCAGGAAAGAGAGAGAAAAAGATGAAACACTGCTTCAAAGATGGTGGAAGGTCCTCGTAGCTCAAATAGATTGCCCGATGGACATCTCCCGGGAGCCCGTCAATAGACCACACGTTGCTTCTAAGAATTGCCTGCCAATTTTCTCTCGAATTACCCTTTGTGCAAAGTACACCACTTATGCTTTTGATGGCAAGGGGCAGACCATCACATTTTTCGACAATTTGCATCCCAATTTCCCGGTGATCTTCAATCTCACTCTCAATCCCATTTGGAAGTACCTATATATCATATAAGTAATTTAACATGAAGTTAGTACCTTTGAATGTTTCTTTAAGTGAAGTCTTCAAAATTAACGCCCAGTGTATTAAAAAATTTAGCGGTATAAAGATTAAAGAATATAGATCAAAATTGGGCAACTAGTTGTGATACAGTTGAAACACTACATAGAACACATTAAAATGTGGTCTGAAACGCTGCATCCAACACATTGTAAAATGGAGGAAATTGAATTTGAAAGTATAGTATAGCTGTGTGTAAACAAAGAGATGTGGGAAGTCATTTTATTTTGTTATAAACGTACGATGTGTATTACTCTCTTTTTATATCATATATACCTATGCAAATAAAAAATCCTAAAATCAACTTCCAAAATAAAATTGAGAATAAATTTAAGGTCAGAACCTTTCTCTGGTCGGTTATTGATAATAAAATTCTCGAATTTTTTTTATAAACCATAATTAAATAAAAATATTTTTATGAAACCAACATGATTATTTTTTTTTTACAAAAACTATAAGAACCGAAATACCATTTCGGTCCGCTATTTTTTTTTCCGGACCGAAATGGCACTTCGGTACGTACTGGTTTCACAAGTTTTAAAAAAACAAGTGTAATCGTTGGTGTAACACCCATGGACCGAAATGTCATTTCGGTCCGAACTTTTTTTTTATTTTGGATTTTCTTATAAATACCCTTATTCTCCCACCAATTTCGGTCCAACATTTCCGTCCGGTCCCCTTTTTGGATTTTCTGTGGAGGCTGATTTAAATAGAAGTAAAAAACAAAAATAGAGAATATCTAAGCAAGTTAACAACATAACATCTAATATTAATTCAAAATTAGGTGTAAATTATAAAGTACCATCTTAGTTTTAGAAATACCTGTTTAATTAATAAGGACCAGCCATCCTCGTCGGATAACTTCTCCACTCGATGTGATTTTGTTGCCCTCATTCCATTCGCGACTCTTTCATCGCGAGTGGTAACAAGTAACCTACTCCCATGTGCTCCCCTACTCATGGGAGCCCGCAACAGGCCGTCCCAAACTGCTCGGCTCTCGTACCAAACATCATCGAGAATAAGAAAGAATTTTTTCCCCTTGATAAGACTCTCGACTTCAGGCACCAACACAGATCTTTCATTGGTGTTAGGAGGCTCTTCTCCCGCCCTCCGGATCACACATTTCAACACTTCTTCTCCTTTCACCTCCTTTGAGACACATACCCAAATTTTTAACTGAAATTCATCCTCAATTCTCGGATCATTGAAAATCTTTTTAGCTAGAGTGCTCTTCCCAATTCCTCCCATTCCCAGAATAGCAACAACACATACATTTTCTCTAACCCCCTTCTCTTCTTCAGTCAGCCAGCTCACTAGCATCTCTGTATCTTCTTCAATCTTTTCTCCCACAATATCATCTACCACAATCAAGTGATCAGTCTTGCGGTGGATGATTGAGTCCACTCGAGGAATGATTGGTGATTCGGTTAAACCCAGATCAGCCCTTCTCTTGGCAATCCCCTCTAGCCTCAAATTGATCTCCTTGATTTTTGAACCGATCTCATGAGCAAAGAACGGGTTGCGGAAGCAAGACAGGAAAGGGCAGCCACAACTAGCATTTGAAGAGGAATACGAGCTGGAGCCGGCAAGGCGCCGCTCCTTTGCCTTGATCTGACAAAGGTCGATTACATCATCGGCATCATACATGACATCCTTGAGCTGCATGAGCCAGCGTTCAATGGTCCTGTTGTTGCTCTTCTTCCTCTCGGCATCGGCAAGGACACATTGAATGTCATGAACGGTCTCACCAAGCTTCTCAATCTGGCCAGGGACACCCAGCAGCATGCCCACCTCATCGGTCACCATTTGCACGAGAAATTCGCTAAACTTTGACAGGAAGGCATCGAGTATCATTGCCATCTTAATATGTTTGAATGAGAGCTGCAGCTACTAGTGCTCAGAGAAAGAGAGAGAGAAAGAGTGATTGGAATTAATTGGGATAGTTGGAGAATATGGTAATTTGGAACTAAATAGTTGGTGGTTGAGACAAGTAATATTAATTATAGAATCGATCCTTTGGCACATGTGAAGGCAACAGTGTAAAATAAAATCGGATAAATAAGTTCACGATGAGCTGGAAGACCGATAGGACGTTGACCAGCTCTAATTCAAAAAAATAATTTAGTCTACTTCTAATGAAATTATTCATAACTAAACGTCGTGATGAAAATGAAAAGAAAAAATGGGCACCATCAAGTGATGAAAAAATTGTAAAGTAGCTAAGCTGGTATGGAAATATACAGCCTAAGGGCTGGTACGAACCCTGGCCAGAGTTAAGGCAGAGACGATCCACCTTGAGTCAGGACGAATTCTTGCGACTCATGGGCCGCATATTGCCTCAGTTGGCTCAGTTCTTTCCACTCCACTCCTCTGCTATATTAATTTAAATTATTTTAATAAATCAGTATATCATTTAGTTCGTTAATTTATTGTATTTAGTAATTTGTTTCAGTAACATTTGGTTTATTTACTGGTTCTCTAGCTGAGAGAGCTATTTATCATAGAAGGAAAAATCGGTATCAGGATCGGGATCGGCACCGACCGATCCCGATCCGGATCGGAAAAATCGGCAGGGATAGGCCGAATCGGATCGAAAAATCGGACTTTTATTTGCCGAAGCTTATTTTACACTAAAAAAATAGAAAAAAATTGATAAAAAAATTTAAAAAAATTATTACAATCAAATAATTCACTAATACAATATAATACAAGTATTACAACTAAAAACACACTCTGAATGTGTCGTAGCATGTGTCAAACATTGACTTGAAGGATTGTGTGGTGTGGTGGAGTTGTGTTTGGTTGCTATGCTGAAGGGCGCGAGTTCGAATCGCAGAGAGCTCACAATTTTTTTTTTTAGTTTGGTTAATTCGCGTTTCGGCCGTTTCGGTGGAATCGGTCTATTTCGGTCCGAAACGGACGAAATTGGTCTGAAATGAGACATTGCTGAAATTGGTCCTAAACGGACGAAATTGCTGAAATTTGACCGGAATGATGTCGGAACGTTCGAAATTTAATGAAATCTTCAATAACCGCGTAAATTGGCCTGAATCGGATCGGTACCGTCCGATTCTGATCTGGAACGGCCGATTCCGCTCCGGAACAGCCGATTCCTCTCCGTAACGGCCGATTTTGCCTTCTATGCTATTTATGAAGGCTTGAGTAATGAATATTTGTTCTGAAGATACTCTTTTATATCTACACAAAATGATCTCAATATGACTCGACGATACTCTTTTACTATTGAATATTGATAGAATATGATTTATTTTATTAGTGTAATTCTCTATTATATAACTATAAATTAATAGTTCAACTCTGATAAGTAAAGAAATTGCTGCCAAAGTTCATGATTAATTAAAGTATCCTAACCAAATTTTATTGTGGGAACTTATATTAAGCAATTGTACTTATTTTAAAAGTTGTATATATTAATAGTTTGTGTAGAAAACAATTTACTTAATTATGAGTGGTGTGTGATTGGTATGAAGTTAATGTTCATTAATGGAATTTTTATGTCATGTATATAATACTTATATAGAATATTGGATAAAAACGAAGATGGTGTTTTTTTTTTTTGTATTAAACATTAAGTTTTGTATTGATTACTTTGGTGATTTGGAAACGTGCAAACATTGCGCTTCAAAGATCCACATC
>JAJGRW010000467.1:1851803-1862517 GCA_025461045.1 Carex parvula
TTTAGTTGTCAGATTTCAAAATTATAAGTTATTTATTACGGTTGTTAAGGTTGTGAAACTAATTGGTCTTCTTATAAATGGCCGATTTTTTATGAGACAGTGTGTGATCCACTTAAACATCAATATTTTCTCTTAAATGTCAATTATAGCACATTTATGCTATAATTGGGTTTTTTCCAAAGCGTGCTACTTTTTTAAATTTTATTTTTAAATGCTACAAATAAAAACAATGTCACTAAATGGTGCCAAAAGTGTGTTGCAGTCCCTTAAAAGGTTGCCCAAAATATCGGCCCAACTTTACTGGAAACGAATCTGCTGAAATTCTCACTCGTGAACAGTGTTTCTGAAATTTCTGCTTTTCTAAATTCAGCCATCAAGCTGTTTTTAGATGCGTGCACAGAAAAAACAATTGTTTCGAGATACGTGCATAGAAAAAGTTGAACGATTGAATTCGAAATTTCAAAAATTTTAGAAACACTGTTCACGAATGATAGATTTCAATTCAACTTTACCAGATATCTTGTTAGGATGACGTGTCAAATGGCCAATGAAACGAGAAATTTTTATTTACAGAAATTATTATTAAATAATAAAGAGAAACAAAAGTGTGTTGAGACTTTCCGATGGCATATGAATCCGGAAAAAAGGTTTGGATTCAAACTTTCGAACTGATTTTTTTTTTTTTTATCTAAAGTGTGTTTTTTTTTTTTTTTCTGAACAGTGGTTCAGTGTTTTCTAAAACAGAAATAATGACTACATTTTTTTTGAAACAGTAAGAGTTCTTGAATTTTCTGAAATAGTGACTAGAATTTTTTTGAAGCAGAAAGAGTGGCTGAATTTTTTTCTAGAAAAGAAAACACTTTGGATCCGAAAAAAATTCATATTCATTGTTTGAATTTGAATTTTTTTTCTCGGACCCAAAGTTTGAATCCGAAATTTATTTTTCGGATCCATCTATGCCATAGAAAAATCCCAAGCGTTCAAAAATACAAATTTATAAATTTTGAAATTAGTTTAGTATAAAGTCAAGCGATTAGAGATGGTGATTTCATTCTATAGTTCCAAAAATTCATTAATAGAATATTAATACCAATTTGTTTCAATCAGCGAAGAGAGCAATAAATTTCAATGATCCATGCAGAAAAGAAGATATACGGTAGACAAAGATATCAATAAAAGAATTAATTAGTTTTAAAAATTTATAGACAAAATGTGAACGTGGCATTTGATTTCAATGGTCTGTGTGAACATAGCAATAAATTTCATTAAGAAATTAAAAAAAAAACTACAAATGATTGTCTTTTCATAGTTATTAATATATTTTCATATTAAATAATTCTAAAGAAATGGTATTATCATTTATCGGGTATTTATACGGGTATTGGGTCGGGTTCGGTTATAGGTCGGATAATTAAATCAACCCATATTCTATCTATTACTGTAACAGTAACGCTTCGGATCCGGATCAGATATGAAATTATTAATTTTGTAACCATACCCATAATTTAATAAGTTATATTTTTTAAACCATACTCTATCCAAATTAATTGGATCCGGGTCGGTTACAGTTCGGATCCGGTTCGGTTCCAGATCGAATCCGGGTAATCGGGTAAAAGTAACACCTCTAATTGTAAATGAAAAAAATAATGAATAATTAAGGAAAATTAGTAAAGGAGTGCTCCTAGGGGTGAAAACGGATCTGAATTATCTGCTTCGAATCCGATCCGTATTCATTTGGGATTCGAATTCGGATAAACCGGATTCGGATTCGAATCCAGATATATTCTAAATATACAGAACAGTTCTGAATTCGGATACAAATACGCTTTATGAGTCGTAAACGGATCAGATATCCACATACTATCTGGATAGAAAATGAAGCTGGTACCCGAACCCATTTTATCTTTGTACCCAACCGAACTTGTTTTCTTCTTTGAATGACCCACGTGACTATGCATTAATGACTCCACTATTTCCTATTATTTGATAACTTTTTTCTAGAGAAGTAGATGGATAGTGGGTTGAATTCACATCACCTCAGGTTACCTGACTCGAGCAAATTATGATCAGACGGTCCATTTAACATGACACGAATCTCAAAACAGACCTCCTACAATCCCAAACTCCCAATAGGCACCGGATTGAGTTTAGCCCAGATAGAATTAATCTGAGCCGGCCGTTGCAATTTGCTTGAGTCAGGTACCTGGGAGGATATCTGTCCATAGTGGGTTGGGAGATCCTCTGTAACGATGAAACACTTAGGGCCTTAGGACCTGTTCGGCCGTAGAATGAGAACGGGAATGGGTAACAGAGTGGAAATTTTTGAACTACCAAAATACTATGCGCGTGGGCTGATTTTTGCGAAGTTTGAGTGAATTTTTTTTTCCCACGCACACAGTAAACCGCCGAACAGGCCCTTAAGGATGGATGTAACTGATGTACATTATTTACTCAATGCACAATTTATTTTCAAATGCATTCTTTGCTTCTTCCTTTTCTTATTTTTGCATTAGTAAAAAAATTGTTTTAATTATAATACTTGTATTATTTTATATAAGTGAATTATTTGAGTGGATTATTCATAGGACTTAATTATTTGACAATTATTCGTTTCGTATCCGTATATTCATAAATTATCCGCTCCGTATCTGTTTAAGGCGGATTTCTTTTGAATTTTAACATATGTTTACTATCCGTATCCGTATTTGTATCTGCTCATTGAAAGACGGATACGAATTTAGTATCAACATTATCTGCTCCGAATCCACACCGTTTTCACCCCTACGTGCTCCACAATAAGTTGTGTATAAAAAGAAACTAAATTCATATATTTTTCTTTTATTTTACATAATAAGTGCTGGATGGAAACACAACACAAACTGTCTGGGTAATAAAGAAGACCTCTCAATGATGAGCACTCCTAAGTGCTAACCATTTAAATATGAAGTCAAATGCATGCCGCCAAAATAAACAATCTCATTTACAATAAGTGATAACAATAACAATCACAAAATGACAACTGTTGACTTTGAAAACTTCTCAATAGAAACATACATTCCCTCATATTAACAAAAAAAAAAAAAGAAGCACATTTATGTGGATTCAGATCAGCTGAAATCCAAATACATGAACAGTGTTTCTGAAATTTCGAATCTAGCCGTTCAACTTTTTATGTGCACGCATCTCGAAACAGCTAGTTTTCTGTGCACGTATCTCGAAACAGTTCAACGGCTGGATTTTGAATTTCAGAAATTCCAGAAACACTGTTCATGTATTGGAATTTCAGTAGATTTGGATCCCATTTATGTACCTGAAATGCGGGACCAATTTATCATAATTATAAAGAAATGGGGATTTTTTTTTTAAAAAAAACGATAAAGAAATGTAATGGTAATCAGACTCTTGAATTTTAGCTCAATTAGAAAACGAACCTCCAAAATAATATAGAACAATAAATTTTTCAGTCCAAGTTATGTTAGCCATTGATGGATTGATTTTATGAGCTTATATTATGGATGAAAATTTATTGACAACGATTTTACTTGTCAAAACACTTTCTTAAATCAAGAGAAAAAAGTTTAAAATAGAAAAAATTATGAGCGTGCTATTAGTTTAATAGATTGATTTTGTATAAGTTTGTGTAATTTAAATATTATTTGATATTTCATCATATATTAATAAATTATGGACCTTATATATATATATATATATAGGGACTGGCTAAATTGCTGCCGGCAGCATTCTGGCCAGCTGCTGCCGGGGGCAATTTGGTCATTTCCGGTGTTCAAACAACAAATCTGAACCGTTCAACGTGTTCTAAATATTAAAATCTACTTGGAGACCAAATTTTACATTTTTTGGAATTTTTTTACTATTATTAAGCCACTTTGAAAATTCCAGATCACACGGTCCAGAATTTTGGTGCACTGTTCACCCGGATCAGCCAATTTCAAAGTGGCCTAATAAATAGCTAAAAAATTCCAAAAAATGTAAAATTTGGTCTCCAAGTAGATTTTAATATTTAGAACATATCTGTATAAAAAATTTGTTGTTTGAACACCGGAAATGACCAAATTGCCCCCGGCAGCAGCTGGCCAGAATGCTGCCGGCAGCAATTTAGCCAGTCCCTATATATATATATATAGAGTAAGGCTACGGTGCTTTGCAAAGTAAACCACCCCTTTACTTCGGGCTGCTTTTTGGATTTTGAAAATCCTAACAACCGATCCGAACCTTCAACATGTTCTAAACATTGAAATGTGCTTGGAGACCAAATTTTACATTTTTTGGAATTTTTTTACTATTTATTAAGCCACTTTGAAAATCGCTGATCCGATGGCGAACAGTAAAAAACAGTAAAATTTTCTGGACCACCGGATCAGAAACTTTCAAAGTGGCTTAATAAATAGTAAAAAATTTCCAAAAAATGTAAAATTTGGTCTCCAAGCACATTTCAATGTTTAGAACATGTTGAACGGTTCGGATTGGTTGTTTGGATTTTCAAAATCCAAAAAGTAGCCCGAAGTAAACGGGGTGATTTACTTGCAAAGCACCGTAGCCTTACTCTCTCTCTCTCTCTCTCTCTCTCTCTATATATATATATATATATATATATATATATATATATATATATAGAGTATGGCTAATGTGCTTCCTCTAGAACTTCAGCCTCGTGCTTCCTGGGACATATCTTAGTGTTTGATATTCAAACAACAAATTCAAACCGTTAGATGTTCAATCTATATTAAAATGTACTTGGAGACCAAATTTTACATTTTTTGGAATTTTTTTACTATTTATTAAGCCACTTTGAAAATTCCAGATCATATGGTCCAGACTGTTTTTAATGTTCACCCGGATCTGGAATTTTCAAAGTGGCTTAATAAATAGTAAAAAAATTCCAAAAAATGTAAAATTTGGTCTCCAAGTACATTTTAATATAGATTGAACATCTAACAGTTTAAATTTGTTGTTTGAACATCAAACACTAAGATATGCTCCCGGAAGCACGAGGCCGAAGTTCTAGAGGAAGCACATTAGCCAAACTCTATATATATATGGACAGTGCTACGGTGCTACGCGTAGCATAGAGCCCTCCGTGCTACGGCTCACTTTTTGAGTTTTCAAAATCCTAACGGTCGATCCGAACCGTTCAACATGATCTCCATATGAATATGTACTTGCAAATCAAATTTTACATTTTTTAGAATTTTTTTACTATTTATTAAGCCACTTTGAAAAAACACTAATTTGTACACAACAGTAAAATCTGCTGGACCATTGGATCAGCGATTTTCAAAGTGGCTTAATAAATAGTAAAAAAATTCTAAAAAATGTAAAATTTGGTTTGCAAGTACATATTCATATGGAGATCATGTTGAACGGTTCGGGGACCGTTAGGATTTTGAAAACTCAAAAAGTGAGCCGTAGCACGGAGAGGCCCTTATATACGCGTAGCATATTAGCCAGATTCTATATATATATATATATTACGGTCTAACTCCGGAGATATTAAGTCGTGGTAAGTCTAAGCACGTTCTAATTTGAGAGGAATTAGTTTGTGCGGGTAGGTGCGTATTTATTACGTGTTCGAGTAAAAACTGAGTGTAGATCCAATAGGTACGTAACTCTATCCTCTATGTACCGTGTATTTCTAAGTTGTGGTCCCGATCTCATTGAATTTCGTAGTATTTATAGGCTATAGGTCGGTTTGGGTCTCGTACGGACACTCGACTGGGCATATCTCACAGGCCGGTAAGTCGGTTCGAGTCTCGTACAGACGACTCGAACGGGCTTATCTCGCGAGCGGACAAGTTGATTAGAGTCGCATACGGACTGCTCGAACAGACCTGCTTCTTGAACTTGCTATCTGGACTTAGTACTCAACTCATAGTAGTTTTATTGGACTTTTAGTAATGGTCCTATCAATATATATCATAATTTCATTTGTTATCCCATTTTGAAATAACAAAGTAGTAATTATTATAAGAAAGTTAAAAGACCATATACCCTCGTATCATATTAAATGTTCTTAAGCTCACCAAGCCTCTTTGTGAGGTTAACTCAAAAGTTCATCGAATTGGTTTCAAACAACGTATCCAAATTGTTGAAACCGATCTACTTCACGGGTGATGAGTTTACATATCGAGTTTATAAATTTTCGAACTAATTTAATATAAAGTCAAGCGGTCAAAAAATAATAAAAAATGAACACATTAAAATTAACTTATAAATCATTTTTTTTACCGCTTTGACTTTATACTAAATTAGTTCGAAAATTTATAAATTTGACATGTAAATGCATCACTCGTGAAATAGATCGATTTTAACGGTTTGAATGCAACGTTTGAAGCCAATTCAATAGCTTTTTGAATTAAGCTCACAAAGAGACTTGGTGAGCTTAAGAACACCCTAGTTCTACTCTAATAAATATTTTAGTGATTATTACATTATCATTGCAATCATTGTTGTTGTTGTTATTGATGTTGGTCGTGATGGCAGTAAAAAAAGAATGATATTTTTATTATTAAAAATGATTTTGATTTTATGAAACAATTAATAATCTTTCCCCTAAATTTTAAATAAAATATTTCTAATTATTTTTGGAATGTACTTCACTGTCCTATACTTCACCACCACCACGTATTGTGGGCCCCACCAAGTATAGGGAATCAAAACAACTAAACAAGGAGCACGACATGTTTTTTTTTCTCAAAAATCCATGTACGACTGTACATATTATTTTTCTTTTCTTCTTTTGAGAATAATGATATAGACAAATAAAAATAGAACCAGGTATAAGGTTCATAAGTTTTACAATACCAACTACTAAGAAAAATAAACCTATGCCAACCTAAAAATTAACTATCTTTTCCCTTGCCTAGCCAACATCATGTATCTCAACCTAACAAAATATACAATTAGACATATTTGAATCAGGAATAGAGAGTGGTATATTCCTGAATTTTGAAAATCGAATATAAGTTTATGTATAATCAGATTGTTGTTTATTTATAGACTATCTACAGTTTGAATTAGTTAATACACGACAGTCTACAACTCACTAGTTATATTAGTAAAAAAAATTGGCTACTCTTAATAAAAATCCTAAATACGCACTTGATACGTCCTATCTCGGGAAGAGCAAGCCGTATGGGAAATGAGTTGGGCTCGTTCTATTGTGGGATGACAGGCCGAGATGTGTATTGAGTTTGGAACTCGGGTTGGTTTGGAAATATTCGGACTCAGACCTATACGATATC
Source organism: Carex parvula (assembly GCA_025461045.1). NCBI lineage: Eukaryota > Viridiplantae > Streptophyta > Magnoliopsida > Poales > Cyperaceae > Carex > Carex parvula. Next base: position 1,859,066 of record JAJGRW010000467.1, read on the forward strand.
TCTTTTAGCAAAGGTTTCGACCCTTATTCAATGGGTCGTCTAGCCTTATATAGGCCGTCCCATAACCGCTATCCCGTGCGATTATGGGAGACCGGGCGGTTATGTTAATCGCACCAGCGGTTATCCCGCACGAAGGCGGTGTAAACCAACTCTGGGCTGAACCTGTATTCGCGAGGCTTTATGAGGCTTTTTGTTGGACCTTGTTCGGATGAATTTTGGATTTTTCATATTGATTCCGAGTTGACATCTTAAGAAGATCCGAATCCCGATTCTTTCATGACCCGCAAAAGAGTAGTTTAAAAGCCTTGGGAACATGACCTTATCAGCGCTTGCTCTAAATATTGGAACAACTATCATCCAAAACAAATCTAACATCAGGATAACACCATGAAATGGGCAGCAGGGGCGTATCCAAAACAAATCCTACCGTTGCCAAAGGGCTGCACCGGTCTGTACAACCATCTATCTAAAGTGGCAAAATCATTTGTATTTCCATGTGAACCTTCTCTTGGTACAACTAGGTTTTCCTCACTAGGAAGTCAGGATGAACTTAAAGGTCAACTACGCTAGCTAGGGCCCAATCAAGGCCCAATTTAGAAGATTTGGTCAAAGCTTTTTCAATAGAGACGGATATATATATATATATACAACGATGCACATCCAACCAAAGTTTTAACGTGCTCTCCTTGATTGTTCCGTTGGATTCCAAATTAAATTTTCTTAAACCACTTGCACAAATTTTTATTTTCTCAAAGAAGTTGGACATTCTTTGACTTGATAAAGCGGTTGCATTATAAGAGGTCCTTAATGCTCCAATAATTCTTCAAGCGAGAGAGAACAAAAATGGAAGCCACCCCAAAAAGATTGGATTTATGGTGCTTAGTTCTCCTGGTAACATGTGCCTTTGCTACACTGGTTGATAGCCAGCAGCCTGATTCTACAGGTATATCTGATGCATTATTACAATTTTACAATCTCTACTATGAATTAACATTTGTCCCTCTCATTATATCTCAGTTTCTTTATTTATTTTTACACATGTATGGACAGTTTTAATGCAATAATTAATCAATGAAACCAAGTTTTTAACCAATAGCATAATCCAGGAAATGTCAATATTGATAGCTATGGTTATTTTAAGATAATGTGTCTAGTGTAGTGTGTCATACCAAATATTTTATCAAATGTCCACTGTAGCTACAGAAGAAAGCAAAATAATTTGTATGAATGCTGAAGTCTTTAAATAAATGTTTGTACCATTTTGAATCATCAAAAAATAAGTAAATATTTGGCTAAGGAAAAAAAAAAAAAAGGTTTTTGATGCCCTGTCCTTAGTAAAACCTTAAGGCTTGAGCTGAGCTTTTTATTAGCAACTTGGAATACATGAATTTTGTTCTCTATTAGCTTGTTGCAGATGAATAAGTACTTTCCCAATGAGCATAGTATATTGGCTCGGAAATTAGGACAGTAAAAATATAATGGCAGCAATTTCTTCATAAATCAAAATGTGTGGATAATGTATGAGTTTCTTTGTTTATTTATTTTCTTTGAAAAACAAAGGTTGCTAAAAGAATTTGTGGTTTCTTAATTACTCTTTACAGGCTATATAAACATTGACTGTGGACTTGCAGATCCTGGTTATAGTGATGGTGTTACTAAATGACTTATGTATCTGATGATCAATTCATCGACACCGGAGTGAACAACAAAATCGCTTCCAAGTATGCCACAAATGACTATGTCAAGCAATTTTACCAACTTCTGACAGCCAGAAGTTTTTCCAATGGAACCCGAAATTGCTACACCTTAAAATCCTTAACAACAGGATCAAAATACCTTGTAAGAGCAATTTTCATGTATGGAGACTATGATGGCTTAAATAAGCCCCCAATCTTTGATATTCATTTGGGGGTCAATTATTGGGACACATTTACCGTAAGTTCCGTAGATGATCCATACATAACTGAGATTATCGCCACCGCCACTTCTAACTACCTACAAGTTTGCCTCATAAATAAGAATCAAGGCACTCCTTTCATCTCTGGTTTAGAATTGAGGCCGTTGCCGACAAGAGTTTATGCAGATGCAAATTCTACACATTCATTGGTTTTATATACAAGGATGGATTTCGGAGGAGCAAATCCATATCTAAGGTAAACCTGCTATTAACTCATTTAAAATAAAGTAAACATGCATGTTAATTAATTAACTAATTATTGTTCCCTATTTGCTCTTTGCAAATACATCTTAAGGAAATTTTTGTACTCTCTATCACTAATATTTATAATGTATTTATACCATAATTTACTGAACTATGCTATAATCCTAAAAATTTGAGATGATGTCAGGTAAATATGATATACTTCACTAAAAATTAAGTCAATCAAAATACTAATATGTATGGTACCACTCATATTCCTCTTCTTCTACTTGTTTGTTAAACAACTAAAATAGGTACCCTTACGATCCGTTCGACCGAATTTGGTGGACCTACACATCACAGGAATGGAGAAATATTGCTGCCAATTTTCCCGTGCGGCCCAATACAGACTTCGAGATCCCCTCTCCCGTGATGCAAACTGCTATCATAAGTTCATCCAAATCAAGACCCGAACTAACTATTCCATGGGTCAGCAACGATAAATCCACAACATTTTTAATAATTCTTCATATCTGTGACCTTTTCACTGCTACTGCAGAGTACAATATACTTATCAATGAATATCAAGATAGAAACATTATTTTTGCACCGGGCTCTTCGCTATCAAAAGCATATATTGCCTCAGGTTACACCGAATATAATGTTTCGGTTGAGGCTACTTCACACTCAGCAACCGTGCCTCTATTGAATGCGTTTGAGCTATATACCATTCAACCCAATGGAATTCCCACCTATAGTGGAGATGGTAAGTTTGGTCATAATCTCATTATAGGTACATCACTGATATTCATGTAATTATTTGCTTTGATCCCTCCAATGTGAAAATCCTAGTTTAGTACTTTAATAAACCTGTATATTGGAAGGATATGCGATAATGTATATGTATATTTCAATCGCAGTTTCCGCCATTGAAACAGTTAAGAATAACTACCAGGTAAACAAAGGCTGGAGCGGTGACCCTTGTGTTCCTACAAACTTCTCCTGGACCGGTGTCAATTGCACCTCTGATTCCAGCAAAAATCCAAGGATCACAGCCTTGTGAGTATTTGAAGACCTCCATATATTTTATTTCTTAAAAAGAGAAAAGCTATTAAAACTGACTTGTAAATAATTTCTTTTCCAGAAACCTATCATACAGTGGACTGACTGGTTCCATTATATCAGCTTTTGGAGATCTAAGTGCTCTGAAGTCATTGTATGTACCTTTTATCTCCATCAAACACAGTTAAGTTGATAGTGTTGTGCAATTAATATTTGCAATTGCAATAATTTTTACTACAATGGTGAATTT
>JAJGRW010000467.1:1870308-1884581 GCA_025461045.1 Carex parvula
CACTCCTTTACTAATTTTCCTTAATTATTCATTATTTTTTTCATTTACAATTAGAGGTGTTACTTTTACCCGATTACCCGGATTCGATCTGGAACCGAACCGGATCCGAACTGTAACCGACCCGGATCCAATTAATTTGGATAGAGTATGGTTTAAAAAATATAACTTATTAAATTATGGGTATGGTTACAAAATTAATAATTTCATATCTGATCCGGATCCGAAGCGTTACTGTTACAGTAATAGATAGAATATGGGTTTGATTTAATTATCCGACCTATAACCGAACCCGACCCAATACCCGTATAAATACCCGATAAATGATAATACCATTTCTTTAGAATTATTTAATATGAAAATATATATTAATAACTATGAAAAGACAATCATTTGTAGTTTTTTTTTTAATTTCTTAAATGAAATTTATTGCTATGTTCACACAGACCATTGAAATCAAATGCCACGTTCACATTTTGTCTATAAATTTTTAAAACTAATTAATTCTTTTATTGATATCTTTGTCTACCGTATATCTTCTTTTCTGCATGGATCATTGAAATTTATTGCTCTCTTCGCTGATTGAAACAAATTGGTATTAATATTCTATTAATGAATTTTTGGAACTATAGAATGAAATCACCATCTCTAATCGCTTGACTTTATACTAAACTAATTTCAAAATTTATAAATTTTGTATTTTTGAACGCTTGGGATTTTTCTATGGCATAGATGGATCCGAAAAATAAATTTCGGATTCAAACTTTGGGTCCGAGAAAAAAAATTCAAATTCAAACAATGAATATGAATTTTTTTCGGATCCAAAGTGTTTTCTTTTCTAGAAAAAAATTCAGCCACTCTTTCTGCTTCAAAAAATTCTAGTCACTATTTCAGAAAAATTCAAGAACTCTTACTGTTTCAAAAAAAATGTAGTCATTATTTCTGTTTTAGAAAACACTGAACCACTGTTCAGAAAAAAAAAAAAAAACACACTTTAGATAAAAAAAAAAAAATCAGTTCGAAAGTTTGAATCCAAACCTTTTTTCCGGATTCATATGCCATCGGAAAGTCTCAACACACTTTTGTTTCTCTTTATTATTTAATAATAATTTCTGTAAATAAAAATTTCTCGTTTCATTGGCCATTTGACACGTCATCCTAACAAGATATCTGGTAAAGTTGAATTGAAATCTATCATTCGTGAACAGTGTTTCTAAAATTTTTGAAATTTCGAATTCAATCGTTCAACTTTTTCTATGCACGTATCTCGAAACAATTGTTTTTTCTGTGCACGCATCTAAAAACAGCTTGATGGCTGAATTTAGAAAAGCAGAAATTTCAGAAACACTGTTCACGAGTGAGAATTTCAGCAGATTCGTTTCCAGTAAAGTTGGGCCGATATTTTGGGCAACCTTTTTAAGGGACTGCAACACACTTTTGGCACCATTTAGTGACATTGTTTTTATTTGTAGCATTTAAAAATAAAATTTAAAAAAGTAGCACGCTTTGGAAAAAACCCAATTATAGCATAAATGTGCTATAATTGACATTTTAAGAGAAAATATTGATGTTTAAGTGGATCACACACTGTCTCATAAAAAATCGGCCATTTATAAGAAGACCAATTAGTTTCACAACCTTAACAACCGTAATAAATAACTTATAATTTTGAAATCTGACAACTAAAATGTAATCTAGCTATATGTTAATAAACCTAATAAATCTCGAAATTTTGTATTTCCTCCTCTAAAATTCATAATATCATAGTTACCCTTATAAAATTTTAAAACTCACAAATTTACCAAAATGTTTTTATTTTTTTATTTTTTTCTTTCTAAAACTCATTTTACCCTTTATAAAAAAATAAAATATATAGTATTCATTGAAAAATGTACCGTCTTCCAATTGTCAATATTTGAGAGAATAAATGATCTAGTGCTCTACTTCTGGTGCATACACAGACATTTAGACATACGCTTGTGTACACATTACAAGTAAAAAAATTAGCTATTTGTCCTTACATCTGACCAATTAGAAAACTGAACATTTCTCTTAAACATGAAACATATTTTTTTTATTAATATCATAAAAAAATAACAAATCTACCCTCATACTTGAAATAATTTCAAAAATGACCTAACTGCCCCCTCAGTGGGGCGGTTTGCTATTTTTTTTTTACCTGACCGCCCCCACAGTGGGGCGGTTTGCTATAAGTTTTTTTTTTATGTTTAGTGTGTATAGAATGACTGTTTTAAAATTAGACACTCAGATTAATTTGGTTTCACTGTTTTTATGATTTTTCTTCTTTGTTTCTCTCTTTTTGGAATATTCTTTGATTTTGTAAATAAAATATATAACAAATAAAATATATATGTAACTAGAGCTGAAACTTAGATATTGTATAGAACCCATGTATCAATAAAATATATTCTTGTTCTCTTTAATAAAACATTGGCAATTTTCTTTTATTTTTAGCCATTTTGTGCCATCTTTCATAAATCATAAAAAATAGTAAAAAAAATTAAAAATAGTAAAAATTGGTATTCTACAAGTTCATTATATAACCGTTATTCTACGGCGTTTTTCGATATTCAAAATTGCAAAAAAAACAAAGGGAAGAGCCTCAAAACTTGAGCTGAAGTTTCCGATTAAGTTTTTCATTTCTATTTTTCGATCTAAGTAGCTCAGTAAATTGGTTAAATAATGAACTTGTAGAATACTAATTTTACTATTTTTGAAATTTTTACTATTTTTTATGATTTACGAAAGATGACACAAAATGGCTTAAAAATAAAAGAAAATTGCCAATATTTTATGAAAGTGAATAAGAGTATATTTTCTTGTTACATGGGTTCTATACAATATCTAAGATTCAGCTCTAGTTTCACACATATATATTTTATTTTTCATATATTCTATTTACAAAATCAAAGAATATGAGTATTCAAAAAAGAAAAAAAATCATAAAAACAGTGAGACCAAATTAATGTTAGTGTCTATATGTAAAACATTTATTCTATACACACTAAACACACAAAAAAAAAAATTATAGCAACAGGTAAAAAAAAAAATAGCAAACCACCCCACTGAGGGGCAGTCAGGTCATTTTTGAAATTATTTCAAGTACATGGTATATTTGTTATTCTTTTTAGGGTAATTAATAAAAAATTGGTTTTTTTTAATAAAGGGTAAAATAAGTATTAATAAAAAGACAATTAATTGGGTAAATTTGTGAGTCTTTGAAATTTAGAAGGGTTAATATGATTTTCTGAGTTTTAGAGAGAGAAATACGTAATTTTGATTTTCTTTTTCTCTTTTGCAAATAGGGCTTGCACATATCTCAAAGCAGATCAGTACAAAGGATTAAGGCCACCAAAATCAGGCTTTACTGGATCTTTGGTTACTGGTCCTAGACTATGTGTGTTGTTATTGTATTAGAGCATCTGAATTAAACTTTATATTCTATTTTTAATCTAACATGATAATTTTAAATTTTTTAAAATATATGGGAATTTTTAATTATCTACTTAAAAAAAATACTTTTTAATTCTCATGTTGGAACATTATGAATTTTTATTCGTTAATTCTACATCGAATTTTCAGTGAATGTATAATAATTCAACGTGACATTTTTTAATTAATTTTAAAATAATGATATTTAAGTTAATTTTTATTATTTTTATGACAACTGTATTAAACTTTTGATTTTTTTCATGTGATGCTCTATAGATATATTTTAGAAAAATACTTCAAAAATATTAATGACAACATGTTATCTCAGTGACAAATGTAGAGAAAAAAGTTGTTAACTATAATACGTTGGTAATGTTTCGAAATCTTGTTCGAAATTTAAATTTAGTTATTTTAAATGTTAAAAAACAAATCGAGTTTCTAGAAGAAATTCAGATAAAGAAAACTGGTCTAGTTTGTGGCCAAACCGCACCGTTTTACAAGCCAATCCCAACCATTCAAAGATTTTCATGCACAAATCTCAATGAAGAAACTTTTTCATACACGTAACAAAGTTGAATGGTTGGGATCTGAATAGCAGGAACCTGTTATTCTATTAGAATTACAGAAGATTTATTTCCCCATTGTAACCGCACGCACCATATATTTTGTTTCCGTTACGAGAACGAGCATTAAAGACCGTTTTCATCACATTTTGCTTACAGTGTTGATCCGCAAAATAGAAAAGATATACCAAGAACATATATTTTTTCTATAAAAAGAACATTGCTTCATCACATATTCATCATTCAGATCCATAGCTCTAAGCACAATCTCTCCATCAGACTGCTAATTCCTTGAATTATTAAGAGAAAATTACAACAAAAATGGCATCGACTTCTCTTCCTCTAAGAATCATGGAGACATCCCGGGTGGCTCCGCCACCGGGCACCACACCCAACTGTGCATCTCTCCCGTTCACCTTCTTCGACGTCTTCTGGATAATTCTACCTCCAGTTGAACGGCTTTTCTTCTATCCGTACAGCCACCCCACTGCACATTTCATGTCCTCCCATCTCCCCTCCCTCAAGCATTCTCTCTCGCTCGCACTCGCAACATACTACCCCCTGGCTGGCGGTTACCGTCTAAAGCCCGGCACTGACAGCGAACTTGAGCATTACTATAAAGAAGGTGACACTGTGTCTTTCACCGTGGCAGAGTGCGTTGATGGCCGGTTCGAAGAACTTGCGAGCAACCATGAACGTGATGTATCACTGCTAGATTGCTTAGTCCCGCTATTACCTAAATCGGGGGATGATGAAGAGTTGAAACCTGTCTTCGCAGTGCAGGTGACGGTCTTTCCCGAGCAGGGTATAGTTATTGGGACATCGTTGCATCACACGGTGTGTGATGGATCGACCTCCATGCAATTCATGCACACTTGGGCTGAGACATGCTTGTCGGGAGTCCTGTCGTCTTCTCGGGTTCCGGTTTTCGATCGATCATTAGTTCCCGATCCTTCTAACCTCTACTCCTTTTTCTACAATGAAACTAAAAAAATGCTTAAATCTGCTCCTAAACGTGTCTTCAAGCCTCGTTCTGATCTCGTTGTCGCCACATTCACATTCAGACAATGGCATATCCAAGGGCTGAAGCAACTAGTTTCGACCAAGGCTGAGCAAAGAAAGATGAGCTCTTTCCATTGCTCGACAATAGTCGTAGCATTCGCTTATATCTGGTCTTGCTTTGTTCAAGCAAAAGGCATCGACAGCAGCAAGAGAGCTTGTATGGGGATAGCGGCCGATGTCAGAGCAAGGATACAACCGCCAATCCCAGCTGAGTATTTTGGGAATTGTATCGTAATTTGCTTGGCCTCAGCCAATGTCACCGACTTAATTCAGGATGACGGGATTGTAATGGCAGCTGAGGCCATCAGCAAAGCGGTTGCACAACCGAGCGAAAGGTTGAAATCGGCACGTAATTGGATGCAAGAGTATGCTGCCTTTGCAGGCGTGCCAGTTCTCACTGTAGCCGGGTCACCAAAGTTTAGAGCATATGATATTGACTTTGGATTTGGGAGGCCGACGAAGGTGGAAATCATATCGGCGACAAAGACAGGGGCCATGTCGGTGGTAGAGAGCAGAGATGAGCAAGGCGGCGTTGAGATTGGTATTGCATTTCCAAAGGACGAGATGGATTGCTTCAAGAAGTGCTTCTCAGATGGCCTCAAGCTCCTTTCTGAATAGATGTGAAGTTTATTAATGCACTTTTGTTAATTTATGTTGTTTGTATGGGTTTTTAAAGGAGGAAGAGGTTGAATTTTAGGCCAGAATGGCCTTTATTTTAGCAAATCCTTTTTATTCCTTCTTGGTATGGTATATTTACACTATTTTCTTAAACCAAATATCCTTTCTCCAAGAAAAAAAAAAAGAAACAATAAGAACAAAACCCAAATAATTACTTATTTTCATGCTGGGGAGCATTTCTTTTAATGATTGAAGTTTGAATTGAAGGGTAATTTGGTAAATTGCGAAGTGCTTTCTGGAAAAATGCGGAACCCCAACAGAAAACAAAAATGTGTATTCTGCATCCAACATTTTTATGCTTATTTTTTTTTTTTTTTGGGTTTTTACTTTTTCTTTCTTTCTGGTACTTGCCTCAGTTTTCCAGTCCAATTAGCCAATCAATTAATCAACTCAATTAGTCAGAATCCACATTTTTTTATTTAAATGGATGCCGAGTGCAATGGACAATTTCTCATCTTATTCTATGATAGTGACACAAACAAAATATACTTAAAAAGTTTACGTAATAAAAGAAAGAAAATCAAATGTGACATCATAGAATTTCTCTAATGAAGAACTTTTCTCATGGAGCAAAGTCTTCCATATATTTTTTAATTAGTGATAATAATAAAAATAATTTTGTTATCAAAGTTTGACATAGTTTCTTGTCACTGTTAAATGGGGTGGCCAGCCAAGGTAAGGATATTATTTTATACAGAATAACAAAACATATATCAATCTAAGATCACTGTTAAATGGGGTCTCCACCTTAATTATTTCATTATCCTAATCTAAAATCAATTTAGCATGAACTTACTAGTGTAATGGATAAAAGTCATTTGAGTAACAACTGTTCTTTCTTTTATTACTGTTGCATTCTGGTTCATGCCAGTACCAGAAAAAAAAAGAGAATAATATTTGGCCAAATCATATGATATTGTATTATTGTTGTATTCTGGTTCATGCCAGTACCAGAAAAAAAAAACCAGCAGGGTAATGAAACTTGGTGTCTATTTCAAGCTAACACATGGTCAACCTAACTAAAATTGAAATTACATGCATACAAAAATTGGGAAAATTAACTTATAAAAGCACCTGTCAAACCAATATGTGAAGTTGAAGTCGAATCCTTCAGAGAGATGAGAGTGGAGGAAGGGTAGCACCTGATAACGCAAGAGGGAGATGAGCATGAGAGAGAAGGAGCAACAAATCAAGTATGTTAGAACTTACCGGCGAGATGATTTGATTTCGAGCTTCAGGCGGGTCGGGGTCAGAGAGATCAGCGGTCAGAGAGGTCAGAGCTTCAGGCGGGTCGGGGTCAGATGATTAGAACTCACGACAAGACAACGGGTCGGGGTCAGAGAGATCAGCGGTCGGGGTCAGAGAGCGGGTCGGGGTCAGAGACTTCAAGCTTCAGGTGGGGTATGCGAGATGATCGAGGCCGAGCGGCGGGGCTTCGATCGGGCGGCGGGCCAATTTGGTCGCCGAGACTTCGAGCTTCGCCGAGCGGCGGGGTACGCGAAAATTTTTGGTGGCTAACCTAACTGTGGGAGACGAGACAGAGAGAAAAGGAAATCGCGCGTTTTTTACAGAAAATTTTCTGCGACCGGGCCAATTTGGTCGTCGGCCGCAGAAAATCTCGTCGCCAAAACCATTTATTTTTTATTTTTTTGGGAGAAAAATACTATCAGCGACCGGCGAATTCATTGGTCGCTACTGCCGGTCGCTAATATTATAGTTTGCTGTAGTGCAAGTTGACAATATTTTTATAGCAATGCACCAGTTAGTAAGCCTAAAATTTATATTATTGTAATTTTGCTTCAATAATATCACTAAAAGCTAAAAAAAAAAATAAAAAATACTATTTTTGATGTTTCTCCGGCGGTTTAAGCAACGAATTTGACGACCTTTTGCTTGGTTAACTCCTCTTGAGTTGATATTTCAAGATTTATTATATTCAAATAGGTAATGATTTGTTTTTTTATTAATGAAAAATGACCCGACATTTTTATTAATATCCAAAGTTAATTAGAAATTAATATTTTATATGCCCAGAACTCCGGGGTTTCACCAAAAATGAAATCTTGCAATATAAAGATTTTTAGAGACACTATGAAGAATAATGAAATCTAACACTGAAAATTTGAATTTTTTTGTTTAAATTATTTGTTAGATTACTTATTTTGATATATAATTAGCATATTTATACTAAAATACGCTAAATTACTTGAAATTATGTTTAATTACACTATATTACATTAAATTACGCTAAATTATGTTAAATTACGCTAAAATATGATAAATTCCTGTAAATTACTGTGTGTCTTCATAGTGATGTATAATTAGAAATTATTTTTTGTTTCTCTTTTATCTTCATAGTGATTTATAATTAGAAGCAATTTTTTTTTAAGAGACACTTTGAAGAGCAAGATAATGAAATCTAACACTGAAAAATTGAATTTTTTGTTTAAATTATTTGTTAGATTACTTCTTTTGATGTATAACTAGCATATTTATACTAAAATGCGCTAAATTACTTGAAATTATGTTGAATTACACTATATTACGTTAAATTACGCTAAATTACATTACATTATACTAAAATAAGGTAAATCGCTAAATTACATATGAATAGGGACGATATCTTCACTGAAAAGGCGATAAACGACGACGAAACTTCAAACTGCCATTAAACAGCGCTCGAGTGTCCAATTTCAGCAAATGACCACTTTTCGAAAAGCTTGCGAAAATACGCATGTGTCCATGCTAGCGATGCCAAATTTCAAAATTCAGAATTACCAAAAAACTAAGGGAAGTGCCTCAAAACTTGAGTTGAAGTTTCCGATTAAGATTGTCATTTCTATTATTCAATCCAAGTAGTTCAATAAATTAGTTACATAATGAACTTGTCGAATACCAATTTTTACTATTTTTAGGATTTTTTTACTATTTTTTATGATTCATGAAAGATGACACAAAATCGATCTACTTTAGTGTAATTTTGCGTAGTTTAGCGTAATTTACCACATTTTTATCAATTAGCAAAGTTATTGTAATTTAGCGTAATTTCACGTAATTTAGTGTAATTCAACATAATTTCAAGTAATATAGTGTATTTTAGTATAAATATGCTCATTATAAATAAAAAAAAAGTAATCTAACAAATAATTTAAACAAAAAATTCGAATTTTCAGTGTTAGATTTCATTATTTTTCATAGTGTCTCTAAAAAAAAAAAAAAAGGAGAAAACTGGTCATTTTATGGCCGGTTTGGGCATTTTTGGCGAAACCCAGAATTCTGAAGATAAATATTAATTTCTAATTAACTTTGGATATCAATAAAAATGTCGGGAAAATGACCTCATGATTCATAACTCAATTATATCGATTATTCGCTATGTTCGAAAATAAAATGTGTGAATCTTTTTTAATTTTGATAAGGCGTTAATTCTAAATTAAGGATTTACCATGACAGAAGAACTATAATATTTGATTTAGTGGCAAAGACACATGATTTTTAATGTGGGAGATTATGGGTTCGAAACAAGAGTGGATTCAGGATTTTCATCAGGGAGGGCAAGAAAATAGCGAATTAAATATCAAATCGGGTTTAAACCCATTAGCTAATCAAATATTAGATAAAATAATGCTCTAATTTATAATTTATAATGCTCCAATTTATAATTTTCAATGCTCTAACTTTTAATCCTAATTATTAATCAGAACTCAAAGAATTTATTCTAATTTTAATGATAAGTTTAACCCAAATTAAAAATCAGGATTCCAGAGGGGGGGAGGGGGGGGGGGGCAAAAAAAATTCCAAGGGAGGTCAAAGTTGATCCAACTTATAAATTTCTATAAAAAAATCAAAATCCAGGGAGCAGTTGTCCTTCTGAATCTATGTGGGTCCGTCCGTAGTCCGAAACCGAATCAAGAAAAATTATTTGTTGTGATAAAAGGCCGAAATTTTTATTTATAACATTTTAAAAAAATAAATTAATAAAATAACCATTGTTTCTGGTCAATTCTATATCTAACACGGCCGCAGAACACCGGAGCGGACCCATTTGGGGGAGGCCGCAGAATGCCGGAGCGGACCCCCATATGGGTCCGCAGAATGCCGGAGCGGACCCGTGTCCGCACTATGCCGGAGCGGACCCGTGTCCGCACTATGCCGGAGCGGACCCTGTTTTTTTTTTTTTCTGATTCTGAAGTTGATTATGATTTTGTTTTGGAAATTTTTATAAAAAATGTAACGTTTGTACTGGAAGTTGTGTGTAATTACTTATGTTTGAAATGTCGTTTAATCTGAAATTGTTGTTCGTCGTTTGTTTGATCAAAAGAAACATTACAATAGAACAAGGAGCCATATAAAGAAGCATACAATAGAACAATGCTAATGTTATCGGAAATTACACATACGTCTAATTAACCGAAAATAAACAATATTTTTACAAGTACAATTAAAAAAACAACATTAACTCTCAATCTCGTGCAGCTCGAGCAGCTCTGTTTTGTCTTTCTTGTGTATCTCGGCCGGCTTGGTGTCCTCTTCTCCTATTATGTAGAACATCCATCCACATCGGAATTCTGTCGTGCTGTCTTCTGCCCACAGAAATATTTTTTTCTCTGGAACAAGGACCGGGCCATCGTGTTGAGGCCATTCCGACTGATTTCCATAAACATGCCATTGTGCGCTCCATGTGTTGATCAGTGTATGGATGTGATAGTAGTGACTTACAAAGACGCCAGGGTCGATGCCTCGGAGACGACACACGGACAGAACATGAGAGCATGATATTCTCTCCAATTGAGGCTTCTGGCACGTGCAAGTTACCGTGTGATCATCCCCGATTATCACCGTGTATTTGTAATTGGCCTTGGTAAACCGACCAGAATCGTCAGGTATGAAAGCGTGAACTCTCTCCTGTGTGGAGGTTACCTCGAACTCGTTGTTGTTTCCAAAGCCCCCCAGCGTCTTCATTTTATCGGACCTCTCGAACCGTTTGTTGATCAGCTACGAAAAATTAAAAAATAATGAAGAAGTCAGATTTTTTTAACAAAGTTCATTAAAAATTATGAAGAAAGAACTACAAATAAAAGTACCTGATGCACACGACACGAGAATTGTTGACCTTGACTGACTTTCCATTCCGCTTTGGCCCTCCTTTGCGCAAACCATGTCATACATTTGTAAAATGTGTCTTCAATTATTGCTGCAACCGGTAGCCTACGAGAGACTTGAAGACCTTATTAAGCGACTCGGACCCGTTTGTAGTCATGATGCCCCAACGGTAACCACCGTCCAGTGCTTGGAATATCTTCCATGGTTTGGGGCACTCATTCTCATCTTGATCCAAATATTTACCCACACCGTCCAGCCAATTGAGGGCAATGTCACATGCCTGCCCCATTGCTTGCATTCCTTGCTCGTATCTCCTCATCTTCCTCTTAGCCACACATATTCTAAAAAAACGGATTGCCTTATCACTGCAACCGTTCTTCTTCATGTTCTCGGCTATGTGAGTAGCACAAAGACGGTGAACACATTGATCCTCATCCTCCTCGTTCCACCCCATATCATCTTGTCTGAACACCTTCTTGATACCCTTTCCCCTATCAGTGATGACACACATGAATCTGGAGCGGATTACATTAAGGCGCAACCATTTCATGAACCACGCATAATCGTCATAACTCTCTGATTCTACCAGTGAAAAAGCCAACGGGAGGAGCTGATTTTCAGCATCGTACCCGGTTGCAATCAACAGCTTGCCTGTGGTAAAATAAATTTTGTAAGAGCCGAAATCAACTAAAATAAATAAAGTGAAAACAATCAAATTAGTTACCTTTATACCGGCCTGACAGGAAACATGCATCAACTGTGATGACTGGTCTGATATGTTGAAAAGCAGCTATGCACGGTCCAAATGCCCAAGCCGCCCTATGAAAATACCTCCATGGTCCAGGTTCACCAGTGGGATATGAGGTCACCTCAAACAATGTTTCTGTCAATAAATTTAAAAAAATAAGTTCAATTTTTGATTGATAATGAAATGACGTAAAAATTGAAGGAACAATGTAGTACCTGGGTTGCTTCTTTTGATTGCCTCCAACAATGGAACTACAAGAGCGTATGACCCCTCCCAACTGCCAAATTGACGGGCTATTCTCACGGCCACGCCATAGTTTGTTGTACGCCGGTATCTGACCGTTGTACCTTTCAGCAACAGCAATTCGGACAGCCTGAATACTCAAGTCGACATCGTTCCTCATGTGAACGGATATACACTCGGCAACCATAGCAGCTGACAACTGGGCGTGATCTGTTCTTGTCGCATCCCCGTGGCATGAATGTTGTGTTGGGCATTTGGAGACACGCCACTGTGCCATAACCGGTGGCCCTTGCGAGTATGTACCACCCACAGTAACTGTCCTTGCACTTGAACCTCATTCTTGTGCGGTCACTGTGCGTAGGTTTTACCTCTTTGTTGCAAAGGATGTGAAACCTGGCAATTGCGCTCTTCATTTCCTCTTTTGAGTCATATGTTTGTCCCTCGGACATTTCATTCTCATACTCTGCCCTACTTCCAAACAAATCCGAATTGGCTTCCATAAACCCTGATGTGTCGTTGAAAGCATGAATCGGGTGCTGAAACCCGCGATCCATTATCTGAAACCCGCGATCCATCTTGAATTTCCTTGATATTCCGAGCACAGTCCCGGTATCTTCCTGGTCAGAATAATCGCTCATACTCTCAGGATCAATATGACCCCAATTTTTCTCTGCCTCTAGTATTTCCGGATCCACTTCTTCATCAGATTCATCCGGATTACAAGTTTGACCCCAATGAGCGGTCCGACTAGATGAAGGCTGGTCAGTCTGGGATGGGGCCCGACGGGAGGGTCGGTCTCTCTGAACTGGGGCCCGACTACTGGACGGTTGGTCAATTTGGACAGGGGATGGACTAGAGCCCGGATGAGTTACCCCGACTACGACCCTGGATTAACCTCTGAACTGGGTTCGAACGCCGGGCTCTGGTAACCTCCACATATAGGTCAATTATCTTGTATGCACCCCCAGAAAAACTCATGGTTTGGTTATACAATACCTGCCAGACTCCCTCATTCTGAATTAGGAAATAGTTGGAACCAGGTTTGTGCCGAACTAGTCGGCATGCTAATTTTGGCATCAATTTTAAGGTCATACTGACCCTGATCCAACCCCAAATTCTGACATATACTTGATTTAAGTCCCAAATAATTCGTACCTGGCAATACCGGGATCACAGTAACAGGTCCAATACTGTAGTAAACCCCATTAGGACCTGTTAATACATCCCCACCAGTGTAGATGGATACCATAAGAGCCATTTTTTCAATTCAATACAGAAGAAACCTACAATTAAAAATTAACTAAATTAATTATTTTAAATTAATTATTCTAATTAAATTATTCTAATTTAATTATTGCTAAATTAATTATTCTAATTAAATTATTAATCTACTGAAATAAAAATAAAAAATTTAAAAGAAAAGAGAAAAAACTTACAGATAACTCAGGAGAGAAGGTGTGAGAGTGTGAAATGAAATTTCGCTGTCATTTTCGGAATATAAAGAACAGGGGCCGCTCCGGCATAGTGCGGACCCGGGTCTGCTCCGGCATTCTGCGGCCGTGTTAGATATGGAATCGACCAGAAACAATGGTTATTTTATTAATTTATTTTTTTTAAATGTTATAAATAAAAATTTCGGGATAAAAGGAGTATAGAATTTGGAGGCTTGACCTCCAACTTTTTTTACTAAAAAAATCCACCTACAATTGTAGAGAGTGAGTGTTCCCTCAAATACCTGAGGGGTGCAATAAATAAACGAACGATCCAGATTGATCTTAGTTGGACCAAACTCAATTTTTTAATTTTGTGCCATGTTAAAAAAACGGTCCAAATTTAATTATTGCACCTCAGGTATCTGGGGTATCTGAATTCTTGTAGTCCTATGTAGAGAGAAATTATGGAAATACGCTTAAGACTGTTGGAGTAAATTTTTGAAAATTTGAATAGTAAAGAAATTAATTAAATAAATTAAATTGAAAGAATAATATTCAGATTGTGCGAAATACAACCCTTAAGCGTATTCTGTCTCAATCGTTCAAAATTTAAAATTACCATTAGAATAATCTGGAATGTTGTTCCTTAAGAGCCCCCTGATTTGAAGTAGTGCGAAATACAACCCTTGATTTAAAGTGGTGCTGATTGGATGGGTGACCTTACAACATCTCACCATGGCCAAACTTAAGGGAAATTTTTTATCTATAGAAATTATTAAAAATAGATGTACGGAAATAGAAAGAGTACCTCATTTTTAACAAATATAGAAAGATCTGACTCAATGAGTCCTATCCAAGTTTATGGATCGTCTCAATGGTCCAGATCCATCAATAACTTGATTTTCTGTGACATCCATCAATATCTAATTTTCTGTGACATCAATAACTTAATTTTCTCAATGGTCTCAATGGTCCAGATGCCACAGAAAATCA
>JAJGRW010000467.1:1889081-1997364 GCA_025461045.1 Carex parvula
AATATAGATTACATTTTAGTTGTTAGATTTCAAAATTATAAGGTCTTCTTGTTAAACGAGTTCGATCTAGGGCCTCGCCCGTTCCCCAGCTCGAGAGCTAGTTCGGATGGGTATGAATTTGTGAATTTGTTTATGTTGTCTAGATCGGTCCAGTTTGGTCCAAAAAGTTTGTAAATTTTATTTTCTTCTTAAAACAAGATCCAGCCAGATCCAGTGAATTAACTCGGTCCAGAACATGAGCTGGCTCGTGATGATTACGATATGAGATTTTAAATCAGAAGTCTAAACTCAGCTCGGTCCAACTAGCTCGGTTGCCAAACGAGCTGATTACTAGCTGAGCCAGCTTGTTGCTACCCCTACTTCATAAATTCGTAAATGGCCGATTTTATCTTAAAATGTCAATGTTTTATCTAAAATTAAATAGTAAGTGAAGCACATTTATGTTATAATTGAGTTTTTTTTCCAAAGCGTGCTACTTTTTAAAATTTTATTTTTAAATGCTACAAATAAAAACAATGTCACTAAATGGGGCCAAAAGTGAGTTGCAGTCCCTTAAAAGAGTACCCAAAATATCGGCCCAACTACGCTATCGGCCTTTTATGTTCTCGGCCCATCATTCCAGGGCAACTTTTCCAGATATCTTGTTAGGATGACGTGTCAAATGGTCAATGAAACGAGAATTTTTCATTTACAGAAATTATTATTAAATAATAAAGAGAAACAAAAATTAAGTGTGTTGAGACTTTTTGATGGCATATGAATCCAGAAAAAAGGTTTTGGATTTAAGCTTTCGAACTGATTTTTTTTTTTTTAATTCGAAGTGTGTTTTTTTTTATTCTAAAATGGTGGCTAGTTTTTTTGGAAATAGAAAGACAAAATAGATTTTTATTAAAAACAGAAAGAGTGCTGGAACTTTTTTTAAAACAAAAAAGTGGCTGAATTTTTTTTCTGAAACAGAAAACACTTTGGATCTAAAGAATTTTCTCACTCCAAGGTTTGAATTCGAATTTTTTTTTGGACCCAAAATTTGAATCCAAAATTGATTTTCGTGTCTATCTATTCCATAGAAAGATTCCAACACTAATTTTATTTCCCTTTATATTTAATATAATTCTATAAATAAAAAAATTGGAACGAAATCCAGTTTCAGATTGCCTGAGTCCGATGCCATAGAAAAATTCTCGAGGAATATCATGTGTTCCGTTAATTCTTCTTTAAAAAAGTTGGAGGTCAAGTTATTCAACTATTTAATATCTGTAAGGATTTCTCCATTTGAGTTCCAAACATGTGACATTTCATATAGATGGTATTGTCTTTGTCACTAGATCAAAGACTGATTCTCATCTTCTACTGATTTTGAAATGTGATTAAATTTGTACCGATTTAAAAGACATTTAGTTTTGCTTGAATAATTTCAATTTTTAACTGCAAAATTTTAATAGTTTCTATGACGAATTAAATTTTAACAGTAAACTTTGTTCAAATTTGATATATAAGACTTATCTAAATAATTATATATCTATTTTTTTTAAATTTGGATAATACTTTTTAAGATATTGACTCAATGTATCATAAAGTTATATGCACGTTTGAACTATCCATTTCTTTATGTATCATAATTTGCCGATATTTTTATTAAAACCCCCAAAAAAAAACAAATTATCAAATTTGCTCCCACTCCTAAGTTATAATTATTTCTACCCTAACCGCCCGTGGGCTGGGCGGTCCACTTTTCCCACCAGACCGCCCAGCCACTGGGCGGTCCACTACCACGAGCTGACCGCCCAGCAGCTGGGCGGTCCGCTATAAAACCCTATAAAATGAGTTTTTCTCTCTCCAGATGAGCACAGTATTCATTCCTCCACACCAGAAATTTTCCAGAACCGAATGAGAAAATTTTGAGGCGATTTTGAGGTATGGACAGTAACAGTGGAGGTAAGAAAGCGAGCAACCGAGATCGTGGCGTAGCGAGAGGAGGGTTAATTAGTGATCGAGGTAAAAATGAGGAAAAAAAATACAAGTGTCAAATATGTCGTGATTTTTTTAATTGTGAGACATGTAAGCTGGAGTAATGGAAAAAACGACATGTTCAGTATGAAATTTCAAACGATGACTTTGTGGAAAACCCCTACGGCTTTGGTTTGAAAAAGAAGAAAGTTGATCCAGAGCATCCAGCATCGGACGATAAGTTTGTTCCGTGTACTGGTAAGGCTACTACTTCGTCTGCTGTGACTGATCCAGATCAGGCAAACTCTGATGATGACTTTGTGCCTTGCACTTTCAAGGCTCGTTGTAAGAAGTAGATTTTTTAGGAATTTATGTTGTAGAATTTTTAGGAATTTATGTCGTAGACTTTATTTCATTAGTTTTGTGTTTGTTTATATTTTATGTTGTTAGTTTTTGTATACGTAATTAAGTAATAAAAATAACAAACTACCAATTAGAATAGTTCATAACTAGGGTTCACAATATACATCTAAAATAGTTCACAATATACATCTAAAATATTTCATAACTAGAGTTAACAAAACTTGGTAATCAGCGACGACGGCCGAACAAACTCAAAATACGACGTCTGGGTCTGGGTTCAGCTGGTTGTGCGGCACTACCGGATGTCTCTCCATGGCTACTACCGGTTCCTGGGCTTTCATGACTGCGGTGGCTACTACCGGTAGCCTCAGCAACAACTCTAGCATTTTCTCTTTCGTTGGCTTCGTTAATGGCATCTGCATTGCATTCCAGTTGAAATAAAATTAAAATAAAATATAAGTAAATAAATAAAATTAACCGTACCTGCTCGCTGCCTGTCAGTTGTTGAACGGCGGGCCTGATGTCCCATTCGCCTACCTTCCATCTCGTCCATGGTCATTACTTGACGCTTGTGGGGTCTTCTTCCTTTTCTGATCCACCCGCTTGCGGGATAGACTTTATCACCAACATAGGGCGGCCACTGATACTGGTTGGGATAAGGATGGAAATATGCACCCCAAGTACTCGCAAGGTAATCGGTCCGGTACATGTCAGCGACATAATCATCCTCAGAGAAGTTTCTCTCTTGGCACACCGCCATAACATGACAACAAGGTATGTGGGCCAACTGGATTCCTTGGCAAGTGCATGTTACAGTATTGTCAGGTGCAAAAATAACAACATACTTGAACATCCTTTTCACAAACTCCATAGTCCCATCCGGTTTACGGCCGGTTGGAGCAAACTCATCTGGACAGTGCACTTCGAATTCCATTTGGTTATCCCCGTACGGGACAACTCTCATAGCTGCACCTTTCTCCCTATGTTTTGTTAGTTTTCCCTCCACCCTTGTTGAAAACGTTTGATTCCTGGACAGTAATTCAGAAAATATAAGTCAACAAATAAAAATATACATACCTTAGCAAAATCTCTGAATAAAAATATACATACCTTGACAGTAATTCGAGGGCTTTAGCACGCCGTGCAACAAACCATGCATTTAACTTGTAGAAGGTGTCCTCCACAATTGCTGCCACGGGCAACTGCCGGCTCTGCTTGAAAACAGCATTTAAGGACTCAGACCCATTTGTGGTCATAATTCCCCATCGGAAACCTCCATCACGGGCTTGCAATATCTTCTCATATCGAGGTGGCTCCGCCAGATCGGCGGGATTATTTTTTCCCACCTTGAGTAAGTACAAATTTGCCTTTGGACAGTACTGCAAATAAAACGTTTGATTAAATAATTCATATATAAGTCAGAAAATATCTGCAAAATGTAAGTACAAAATTTCCACCTTGAGAAAACGTTTGATTAAATAATTCAAAAAATATAAGTCAACAAATAATTCATATATACATACCTTGGCAAAATCTTTGAACATCTCTTCCACCCTTCTCGGCTTCTTCTTCTTGCAACCAATTCTGAATGTATCTGCAACCCATTTTCCAGATCCGCAGTTCTTGTGTAGGTTTTCTGTAACATGTTGCATACACAGCCTGTGCACACAATCGCCGTTCGCTGTCGACCACCCGAAATCTGGGCGATCAAAAACATATTTGATTCCTTTGTGCTGGTCTGATATGACACAAAAGAACCGGTCGCCAACCACTTGTCTTCTTACGAACCTCATGAAAATTCCCAGTTTTCCCCCGTCCTCATGCTCAACAATTGCAAAGGCCAAAGGCAACAACTGGTTTTCAGCATCATATGCACATGCGATCAGCAGTCTCCCGTCGTAACGGCCAGACAGGAAGCATGCATCCACACTGATGACCGGTCTAATGTATGGCACAGCTTGAATACATGGACCGAACGCCCATGCTATGGCCTTGAATTGCAACGCGTTGTCGCACTAGTACAAAAAACCCTTTCACCGACCCTCAATCACCGACTGTTTTAATATGTAACAGTCGGTGTAGAGACTGCTGGTAAAATCGTAAATAAGAACAATCTCAACACCGACTGTTCTCTTACAAAAAACCGTCAGTAAACCAACACCGACTGTTTTTTTTTAAAAACAGTCGGTGTTGCTCATACCCTACACCGACTGTTTTTTAAAAAAACAGTCGGTGTTGAGCAATCACCAACACCGACTGTTTTTTTAAAAAAACAGTCGGTGTTGCTCATACCTACACCGGCTGTTTTTTACAAAAAACAGTCGGTGTTGAGCAATTACCAACACCGACTGTTTTTTTAAAAAAACAGTCGGTGCTGCTCATACCTACACCGACTGTTTTTTAGAAAAACAGTCGGTGTTGAGCAGACGGTCAGCGTTTTATTGCGCGCGTTCCTTTCTTTCGATCAGCCGCCAAGTCCCTTCTAAATTTCAATTCCCCGAAATTTCAATTTGTGTAAACCCTCTTACCCTCTCTCTCCAATCCAGAAAATTTCATAACCGGTCTCTCTCTGCCTCCACTCTTCCTCTTCCTCTTTGAGACAAACCCTAAGAACCGCCCCGCTCCGCCTATCCTCAGCCCCGCTCGCTCAGCCCCGCTCATTCCCGCTTCCTCCCTCCTGCCTCTCTTCATTCCTCAGCCTTTCCAAGGTAAATCGCACTAAACGAACAACTTTCTCCTCTTCTCCTACCAAGTCTGCTCCGACTACAGTGTTATCTCCCTCAGTGGACCCACCACGAGATCGGTTGGCCCCGCAGTGTACTTTTACAGTTTTAGTACCAATATCGGCGCATTTTACTCATTCTCCGTCTCCGCGCGAAAAGGTACCATCTCGATACTTTATTTCCAGTTGTTTGGATTTTGTTTTCTTGATAGAATTTTGTCAATTTTGGATGCTCCGTACTGTGTACAGTTAGGTCATGGATTACTCGTGGATAGATAAAGGGGATGTCAGTGTAGCAGTTATTGTTAAAATTAAGCTGTTAGTGCTTGCTGTTAGAAAGCTAATTTTAATATTTATATATATAGTCCGATTCAATTTCTGGTGCCTAGCGATTTTGGTGAATCTGGTGCCTAGCGATTTTTCATAATTTGCTGCCCTACTAGTACCGTTACCAGGAAAACTAGGGACTAAGATGCATAAATTTCTCAAAGGAGTTACTAATAGATTGTGGTAATTGGAGCACCAGGCAGCACCAACGTATCAGCATGATAGAGTTCGTACCAGTACTCCATTGAACACAATTTTCCTTTCTTTTTGGCTATTTCGGTTGTTCTATTTCATAGTTCATCTTTTAATTTTGGCTCAACTGTATTGAGCATTATTTACATTAGGTACAATACAGTTTTCAATCAAAATAATAACTATGATTTTTTTACCTTTTTCACTTCTTTTCCTTGGCCTAGGTACCATGACAGCCAAATCAAGACAAAGAAAGAATGGGAAAGAAAAAACAATTAAGTTGTATCGATACTGAACTGGTATGCATTCACCTCTCAGTAAATATAACTTAGTGGTACGATAGTCAATTTACAGTATAGGAAAGGTTTTTATGTAAAATGGAGCACTTGTAAGTAAAATTTCCATGTGGCGCATATTTTCCTGTTTAATTTTGTATTTAGTTGGTTGAATTGAAGAATGGGGAGACTTACAATGGCCATTTGATAAATTGTGACACTTGTATGAACACTCACCTCCGAGAGGTCATTTGCACTTGAAAGGTTCTATCTCTTTTCTTTATATCTATTTTTTTTTACTATTCTGATATCAGAAAATGCAATTGTGCCTTGTGATTTGACAATAGTGACATGATTAAACATACTTGACGCTCCCTCCAATCGCTATCCCCGATGTCTCTTCCGATCATCAATCACGTCTGCCTTTGAAGAATCGGTACAAAAAAGAAAGATCAAATCTGAAGACTCAATCAGTCATAAACAACTAGAAGAAAGGAAGAATTGGCGTAAATCAGACGGTGAGTCTCTTCCGATTCATGCCTTTAATCACCCAAAACCAAAACGAATCCAGTCGGTTTGGAAAATTGCAATGGAAGGCAATCATCTATCTTTCTGTCTTTGTTTCTTTTTAATGCAATGGAAGGCAATCATCTATCTTTGTTGATATTTTCAGCGGTGCCTGTTTTTTTTTTTTTATAAAAAAAAGTTGGGCGATATATAATTATATGAGCCAGATTCTGATCATTGTGTTAATTTTCATCTTTTGATTGTAAACTTAATTCTCGATTCCTTTGGTTGCAGGTTGAAGATTGCCCTTGGTGAATAAAACATTGATAAGATGAATGGGCGTTACAGTAGGCGCCTGATCGGAATTTTACTGGTGCATAATTCTAGTTTTAATAAAATAAACTTATACGTTGCATTTCATTTATAATCTGGAATTAAGCTGTCTTTTTTTTTTTTAAACATAAATAGGCAAATCAAGGAAGCTGAAGGAGCTTATGCTCAAAAGCGATAATAGAACCTGTGCTGATTGTAGCGGATCTGACCCGAAATGGGCAAAGTGTCTTTCAAAAAATTGCCATAGGATGCTTCTTTATGCTTTTGTTTTTGCCACTGAAGAAAGTAAGATCATTAAGGATATTTTGTGCAATTTTTTCTTTTCATTTTTTTTTTCTAAATAATGTGACGGAGGGCACTAGAAGCTATAGGAGTTATCTCAAGGATACAAGAGGGAACTTTACAACGTTTTATTCTGTTCTAGTTCAATTTTTTATCTACAAAGCTTGATTGTTTGCTTTTTTCTGACAATTCTTTATTTTCTTTCTTCTTAATTAGATGCTGATATTAGGCTAGCTAGGAGAATTCGACGAGATACAGTGGAAAGAGGCAGAGATGTCAACTCAGTTCTTGAACAGGTACTTAAATCAAGTAATGATAATGATATCCTGTTGAAACAGTACCTGAAAATGTCCAATAATACAACCATTATTTATAGAAGGGCGATTGCTTGACAATTTTTTAATTTTGACTCTTTCAAAAATAAAGTTTAAATTTAAAATCCAACATTATAACATGATGTATATTTATCCAGATATCATTTCAATAAAATTGATTGTTAGGCTATCTATACAAACGAGTTCCATAAAGGATATCTGTACCTTGACAGTAGTATCGATGACAACTGCATACTGGTATGTGCCAGTCATTCTTTGTTCATTATAGTACATCCTTTTTTGTCCATGTTTGGAGGTTCTCCTTGGCTTGTTTGATGTTGAATTGCATTATATAGCCTTACTTTAAGGTGTTTTTTCCAACTTGCATTAAAATAATTTTGTTGAGTCTGGGGTTCAGATCAAGTTCTTCTTTCTCTAGTTTGTATATATATAGATTTTATGTTATAGAGCACTACCAATTATGGAGCATGGTCTTGGTCATTTGCCTTTCACTGAGAAGCAGGTTGTTACACCAACAGGTACATAGCAAACATTTCCTACTTTTGTGTATAGTCTGAGAAGGTTGGATATATAGAACATCCACAATTGATGTTATTCTAATCACTCTTCAAAAACTCTGTTGTTATATATTTTCAGGGTCTGTGTACACAGGGGTTGACTTTTGTAAGAAGCTCTGTGGCGTGTCCATAGTGCGAAGGTGAGATCGTCATTCTTTCTGTGTACCTTTCACTCATTTGAATTTGCACTTTGGTCCATGTGTACTTTCTGCTAATCTCTCTCTAATAATAGGATTTTTATTGTTTTGTTATTTATTGATGTAGAATTGTTTTTTCTATTTAATCTGCAGCGGTGAAAGTATGGAGAATGCTCTGCGTGCATGTTGCAAAGGGATAAAAATTGGTAAAATTCTCATTCACCGCGAGGGTGACAATGGTCAACAGGTAGTAAAATAGTCTTATCATTATTATTACTTTTTGGTTATTTTTAGTTTTCTAGCTGAATGTTGTTTTTCTGAAGTAATACATCTCTGTGTCATATCTGAAATACTTATTCTGTTTCATAACTCAGCTAATATATGAAAAACTTCCAAAGGACATTGCTGAGAGGCGTGTTCTGCTTCTCGACCCTGTTCTTGGGACAGGTTAGTCCTTTACTCTTTGATTTCGAGATTTGCAATTTCGTCCTTGCACCTCTCTGGTTATTTCGATCTGGTAGGCTCTTTCATCCTGTGTATAATGAAACTTGTGAATAATAATAATAGTAGAAAGAACCAACCTAAGATTAAATTGACATTTGTGCCTGGTTATTTCGATTTTGGTGTGTTCACTGTACATCAAGTGAATTGACATTTGTGCCTTGTTGTATCAGGAACAGTGAAATGAGAGAAAGTCTTTCAGATCGAAGGATAGCGCCACATGTCCTTGCGGAGAAGATTTGGTATGATGCAGAGCAATGGATGGCTCATTGTTGAGTATAGAAATCTTATTACTATGTCAAATTGTTGTTTTTTCCCTTTTAATTAGTTTTGTAACTGATTGCTCTCTGTAGAGACGAAAAGATGTAAATGACGTTTATTTATCTATTAATATATTCACCTTGAAAAAAGTTTATAATTTTGTATAATTATAGATGGTATAGGAATTATATAATTATACAGGTGCAAAAAAAAAAAAAAAAAAAAAAAAAAATTTCGGTGCTGGGCACCAACACCGACGGTTTTTTTGGAAAAAACAGTCGGTGTTGGGTGCCTACACCGACTGTTTTTTCCAAAAAACAGTCGGTGTTGGTACCTTACACCGACTGTTATTCACCCGTCAGTAAAGATTTATCTATACCGTCGCCGCCATCACCGACGCCTCAATAACAGTCGGTAAAAGTGTTTTTTAACAGTCGGTGAAGGGGTTTTTTGTACTAGTGTCGACATCCCGTACGCCTATATTCCAACATTCAAAGATAGTGCCGGGATTTGTACTTGCTATGGCCTGCAGCAATGGTGCAAGCAAGTTGTATGAACCATGCCAGCTACCGAACATTCGGCAAATCGCAAGTTCACGCCCTCTCCACAACCTGTTGTATTTGGGACGACATGCTTGTAAACCCGTCTGACAGCTCTACTGACCTCCTTGAGGCTCATCGATGGGTCATCCTTAACGTCATTCTCAATTACATCGGCAATAAGTGAAGCTGTAAGATTTGCATGGTCTTTCCTTGATGACGCAGCCTTGCATGTGTGAGGTGGTTCACACTTCTTAATAATCCATGCCTCGCCCTTACCCACAGGGGTTGCATATAGACGGAAGTGGCAATGCACTCCGTCTTTACAAACAATTACCAACCTTCTTCGGTCCCTTTTTTCCTCTCGGCACTCCAGTTGCCGTGAACATGGACCTCATGTATTTTCTTCACAAGTTCATCTATGTTGGTGGAAACCTGCTGCGGAGCAAGCTCTTGACTGTACCTGACACGCGGCCCAAAAAATGAGATGTCTGCCTCTTCAAAAGCAGTGGTATCGTTGAATGTGGGGCACGGATGCCTATCTGTCCGACCTCTAATCGGAAATCTGTCTTCCTTAGGTAAATAATCTCCATCACCTTCTGACTCGTGATCAGAATTCCAATCCCCTTCCCATTCGTCACCTGTTTCCAAATTTCTTTGTGGTACGGCATCGAGCTCAGCATCAAGGTCAAGGTCTCTCCGGGTAGCAATGGGTGACACTAAAGGTATTGATGGTGGTACAGATGGAAATCTGGGTTGGATTGGAGTTTCAGGAGGAGGTGGTGGTGGTGGTAGATCGGTGGTAAAATCAGGTACAAAATTCTCATAAACAGGTGATACGGGCGGTTCATAACTCGAGTGGCGGGGGTTGTCATACCTCGAGGGGCGGGGGTTGTCATAACTGTAGTGGCGGGAGTTGTCATAACTAGAGTGGCGGGGGTTGTCATACCCCGAGTGCTCATGACCCGGGTTGTCATAACCCGAGTGCTCATAACTCGAGCTGTCATAACTCGAGTGACGCGGGTTGTCATAACCCGAGTGATCATAACCTCTATTTTCCCTAGATGTTCCAACCCCGGGTTCACGCTGAACTCTCCTGGAATATAAGTCCATTACCATTACCCCCTGTGACTCAAAAGTGTTGTAAACACTCCTCCATAACGACTCATCTGTTATTGGATACCGGGTATAGTAAGGTCTACCACCTCTTACTGTGTTAATCCGGGTAGCTAAATCTATATCACACCGGTTGGGGTTCACACCGATCTTTTCATACACAATACCCTTCAGTTCAACAAATGAGGTATTTGCATTTACCTCGAAGCCGTATGCTGCTTCCTTAGTGTACTGTGCTCCCTCCGCACCCCGGGTAAACTTCCCGCCCACATACAGTGCAACCAACATATTTCTGTTCTGAAATTACTGTTCTGGAATTACTGTTCTAGAAATACTGTTCTGGAAATACTGTGCTGGAATCACTGTGCTGGAATCACTGTGCTGGAATTACTGTGCTGGACTTACTGTGCTGGAATTACTGTGCTGAAATTACTGTGCTCAATCGCCTCAAAATCGCCTCAAAATTTTCTCATTCGGTTCTGGAAAATTTCTGGTGTGGAGGAATGAATACTGTGCTCATCTGGAGAGAGAAAAACCCCTTTTATAGGGTTTTATAGCGGACCGCCCAGCTGCTGGGCGGTCAGCTCGTGGTAGTGGACCGCCCAGTGGCTGGGCGGTCTGGTGGGAAAAGTGGACCGCCCAGCCCACGGGCGGTTAGGGTAGAAATAATTATAACTTAGGAGTGGGAGCAGATTTGATAATTTGTTTTTTTTTGGGGTTTTAATAAAAATATCGGCATAATTTGGGTCCGGATGGATGGGAATGTATCATAATTTTATTTAGTATCATTTAGTATATATTTCAGTACTTGTCAGTGTTGTAAATGAAAAAAATAATAACAAATAAGGAGAAATAGTAAATCGTGCTACACAATAAGTTGTGTAATAAAAAGAAACAAAAAGGAAACACAAACTGCAATGACAGCTAAATTAACTATTATAAGTGTTTGATGGAAACATAACACAAACTGTCTGGAATAAAGAACACCTCTCATTGCTCTCAATGATGAGCACAGCTGCCGACATTTTTATTAATATCCAAAGTTTAATAGAAATTAATATTTATGTCCAGATTTTCAGATTTTCGCGAAAAATGCCCAAGCCGGCCACAAAATGGCCGGCTTACCTTTTTTTTTTTTTTTACACAAATTATTTTCTTCTTATATATAGTGTAATTTTATTTTGTTATTGTATTGTAATATTATTTTCTTAACTATTTTTCTGGGTACTTATGTCAGTCACACCGACTCAATGTATTTCGGGATGCCCCAATTGGTGTGCATTTAATCTTTAAAGCTTATTTTTGCTGTTTAACGTACTTATTCAATTGTTTTAAATATTTGGACCATGTGATCAGGAATTTTCAAAGTGGCTTAATAAATAGTAAAAAAATTCAAAAAGTGTAAAATTTGAGCTCCAAGCACATTCTAATATAGATTGAACATCTAACGGTTTGGATCGACTGTTTGAACTTTGGAAATTAGAAAACCACTTGGTAGCACCGAGAGGCTAGAAACAAATGTTTTGATATTAGCCACACTCTCTCTCTCTATATATATATAGAGAGAGAGAGTGAGAGAGTGGTTAATATCAAAACATTTGCACCAAGGCCCTTGTGCAATCAAGTCGTTTTCGAATTTTCAAAGTTCAAACGGTCGATCCGAACCGTTAGATGTTCAATCTATATTAAAATCTGCTTGGAGACCAAATTTTATATTTTTTGAAATTTTTTTACTATTTATTAAGCCACTTTGAAAATTGCTGATCCGTGTGAACAGTAAAAACAGTGCAACTAAATTCTGAACCATGTGATCAGCAATTTTCAAAGTGGCTTAATAAATAGTAAAAAAATTTCAAAAAATGTAAAATTTGGTGTCCAATCAGATTTTAATATAGAGATCACATCTAACCGCTCAGATCGACTGTTTGGACTTTGAAAATCCGAAAACGACTTGGTTGCATGAGGGGCTTGGAGCAAACGTTTTGATATTAGCCACTCTCATATATATATATATATATAGAGTAAGGCTACGGTGCTTTGCAAAGTAAACCCCCCGTTTACTTCGGGCCACTTTTTGGATTTTGAAAATCCAAACAACCGATCCGAACTGTTCAACATGTTCTAAATATTGAAATGTGCTTGGAGACCAAATTTTACATTTTTTGGAATTTTTTTTTACTATTTATTAAGCCACTTTGAAAATCGCTGATCCAATGGTGAACAGTAAAAAACAGTAAAATTTTCTGGACCACCGGATCAAAAACTTTCAAAGTGGCTTAATAAATAGTAAAAAATTCCAAAAAATGTAAAATTTGGTCTCCAAGCACATTTCAATATTTAGAACATGTTGAACGGTTCGGATCGGTTGTTTGGATTTTCAAAATCCAAAAAGTGACCCGAAGTAAACGGGGGGTTTACTTTGCAAAGCACCGTAGCCTTACTATATACATATATATAATATATATATATATATATATATCTATATATATATATATATATACATATACACACATATATAGACAGTATACCACACATATATATACATATATACACACATATATATACATATATACACACATATATATACATATATACCACAATATTATACATATATACACACATATATATACATATATACACACATATATATACATATATACACACATATATATACATATATACACACATATATATACATCTATACACACATATATATACATATATACACACATATATATACATATATACACACATATATATACATAATACACACATATATATACATATATACACACATATATATACATATATACACACATATATATACATATATACACACATATATATACATATATACACACATATATATACATATATACACACATATATATACATATATATATATGAGGAGGGATCAAGTTACAACAAATTTGAGTTACAACAAAGTTACAACAATTATTTTTTTCATTTTCAAAGTCCAAATCGTCGATCCAAACCGTTCAACATGATCTCCACAATAAAATGTGCTTGCAAATCAAATTTTACATTTTTTTGAATTTTTTTACTATTTATTAAGTATTTTACAAAAAATAGTCATATTCAGACCATTGAATTTTGTACCCATCTTAATAAATAGTAAAAAAATTCAAAAAAATATAAAATTTGATCTGCAAGCACATTTTATTTAGATAATCATGTTGAACGATTTGGATCGACGATTTGGACTTTGAAAATGAAAAAAATGATTGTTGTAACTTGATCCCTCCTCTATATATATATCATAACTTCATTTGGTATCCGATTTTGAAATAACAAAGTAATAATTATTATAAGAAAGTTAAAAGGTCATATACCCTCGTATCATATTAAATAATTTAATGATTATTACATTATCATTGTAATCATTGTTGTTGTTGTTGATGTTGGTCGTGATGGCAGTAAAATAAATAAAGAATGACATTTTTATTATTAAATAAAGAATGACATTTTTATTATTAAAAATGATTTTTATTTTATGAAACAATAATCTTTCCCCTAAATTTTAAATAAAATATTTCTGATTATTTTTTGAATGTACTGCACTGTCCTATACTTCACCACCACCACGTATTGTGGGCCCCACCAAGTATAGGTAATCAAAACAACTAAACAAGGAGCACGACATTTATTTTTTATCAAAAATCCATGTACGACTGTACTAGTTATTATTTTTCTTTTCTTCTTTTGAGAAAATTGATATAGACAAATAAAAATAGAACCAGGTATAAGGTTCATAAGTTTTACAATACCAACTACTAAGAATAATAAACCTATGCCAACCTAAAAATTAACTATCTTTTCCCTTGCCTAGCCAATAGCATACCAAACATCATGTATCGCAACCTAACAAAATATACAATTAGACATATTTGAATCAGTAATAGAGAGTGGTATATTCCTGAATTTTAAAAATCGAATATAAGTTTATGTATAATCAAATTGTTGTTTATTTATAGACTATCTACAGTTTGAATTAGTTAATACACGACAGTCTACAACTCACTAGTTATATTAGTAAAAAAATTGGCTACTCTTAATAAAAATCCTGAATACGCGCTTGATATGTCCTATCTCGGGGAGAGTAGACCGTATGGGAAATGGGTTAGGCTCGTCCTGTCGCGAGATGACAGGCCGAGATGTGTATTGAGTTTGGAACTCGGGTTGGTTTGGAGATATTCA
Organism: Carex parvula; assembly: GCA_025461045.1. NCBI lineage: Eukaryota > Viridiplantae > Streptophyta > Magnoliopsida > Poales > Cyperaceae > Carex > Carex parvula. The sequence goes on from JAJGRW010000467.1 coordinate 1,903,694, forward strand.
GACTCAGACTTATACGCTATCCCATGCGGTTACGGGAGACTGAGTGGTTATGTTAATCGCACCAGCGGTTATCCCGCACGAAGGCGGTGTAAACCGACTCTGGGCTGAGCCTGTATTCACGAGGCTTTATGAGGCTTTTTGTTGGACCTTGTTCGGATGAATCCTGAATTTTTCATATTGATTCCGAGTTGACCTCTTAAGAAGATTCAAATCTCGGTTCTTTCATGGCCCGTGAAGGAATAGTTTAAAGGCCTTGGGAAGATGACCCTATTAGCACTTGCTCTAAACATTGGAACAACTATCATCCAAAACAAATCTAACATCAGGATAACACCATGAAATGGGCTGCAGGGGCGTATCCAAAACAAATCCTACCGTTGCCAAAGGGCTGCACCGGTCTGTGTACTACAACCATCTATCTAAAGGTGGCAAAATCATTTGTATTTCCATGTGAACCTTCTCTTGGTACAACTAGGTCTTCCTCACTAGGAAGTCAGGATGAACTTAAAAGAGTCAACTACGCTAGCTAGGGCCCAATCAAGGCCCAATTTAGAAGCTCTGGTCAAAGCTTTTTCAATAGAGACGGATATATATATACAACGATGCACATCCAACCAAAGTTTTAACGTGCTCTCCTTGATTGTTCCGTTGGATTCCAAATTAAATTTTCTTAAACCACTTGCACAAATTTTTATTTTCTCAAAGAAGTTGGACATTCTTTGACTTGATAAAGCGGTTGCATTATAAAAGAGGTCCTTAATGCTCCAATAATTCTTCAAGCGAGAGAGAACAAAAATGGAAGCCACCCCAAAAAGATTGGATTTATGGTGCTTAGTTCTCCTGCTGATATGTGCCTTTGCTACATTGGTTGATAGCCAGCAGCCTGATTCTACAGGTATCTCTCATGCATTATTAAAATTTTACAATCTCTACTATGAATTAACATTTGTCGCTCTCGTTATATCTCAGTTTCTTTATTTTTTTTTAAAACATGTATGGACAGTTTTAATGCAATAATTAATCAATGAAACCAAGTTTTTAACCAATAGCATAATCCAGGAAATGTCAATATTGATAGCTATGGTTATTTTAAGATAATGTGTCTAGTGTAGTGTGTCATACCAAATATTTTTACCAAATGTCATCTGTAGCTACAGAAGAAAGCAAAATAATTTGTATGAATGCTGAAGTCCTTAAATAAATGTTTGTACCATTTTGAATCATCAAAAAATAAGTAAAATTTGGCTAAGGAAAAAAAAAAGGTTTTTGATGCCCTGTCCTTAGTAAAACCTTAAGGCTTGAGCTGAGCTTTTTATTGGCAACTTGGAATACAGGAATTTTGTTCTCTATTAGCTTGTTGCAGATGAATTAGTACTTTCTCAATGAGCATAGTATATTGGCTCGGAAATTAGGACAGTAAAAATATAATGGCAGCAATTTCTTCAAAAATCAAAATGTGTGGATAATGTATGAGTTTCTCAGTTTATTTATTTTGTTTGAATAAACAAAGGTTGCTAAAAAGAATTTGTGTTTTCTTAATTACTCTTTACAGGCTATATAAACATTGACTGTGGACTTACGGATCCTAGTTATAGTGATGGTGTTACTAAATTGACTTATGTATCTGATGATCAATTCATCGACACGGGGTTGAACGTTAAAATCGCTTCCAAGTATGCCGTAAAAGACCTAATTAGCCAACTTCTGACTGTAAGAAGTTTTTCCAATGGAACCCGAAATTGCTACACCTTAAAATCCTTAACAACAGGATCAAAATACCTTGTAAGAGCAATTTTCATGTATGGAGACTATGATGGCTTAAATAAGCCCCCAATCTTTGATATTCATTTGGGGGTCAATTATTGGGACACATTTAAGGCAACTTCTGTAGATGAAATATTAATACCTGAGATTATCGCCACAGCCTCTTCTAATTACCTACAAGTTCGCCTCATAAATAAGAATCAAGGCACTCCTTTCATCTCTGGTTTAGAATTGAGGTCGTTGCCAACAAGCGTTTATGCAGCTGCAAATTCTACACATTCATTGGTTTACGCTGGAAGGCTGGATCTAGGAGCAAACGGATATGTAAGGTAAACATGTTATTTACTCCTTTGCAAGTTGATCTTTGTTACAGGTATACATCTTAAGGAAAGTTTGTACTCTATCACTAATTTATATAACGTCAAATCTTAAACCATAAGTTAAAAAGTTTTTTGAGTAAAGGTTGGAGGTCGAGCCACCCAACTATTTATATTTCAGTAAAGATTAAATCAATCAAAATACTTGTATGTATGGTACGTAGCGCTCATTTTTTTCTTCTCCTTCTTTGTTAAACAATTAAAATAGGTACCCTTTAGATCTGTATGACCGAATGTGGTTTCCCTTCTCTAATCCATTAGAAAAATGGAAAGAGATCTCAACCACGTCCCCCGTGCAACCCAAAACAGACTTCGCGGTTCCCTCTTTCGTGATGCAAACTGCTGTCACAACCTTAAGCACCTCACAACCCCTCACTATCCCATGGCGCAGCAACAATGAATCCACCGTATTTTTAATGATTCTTCACTTTTGTGAGGTTGAAGCTAGCACAGTTAGGGAATTCTATATGTTTGTTAATGGAGATCCAGTGTTTAATATTACACCGGGCGCCTCTCCGCTATCGGTACCACTCAGTCTCACAGGTAACACTACATATAGTGTGTCACTTGTGGCTTCTTCACACTCAAGATTCCCGCCTCTATTGAATGCATTTGAGCTATATATCATTCAACCTGTCACTGGAATTCTCACCGACAGTGGAGATGGTAAGTTTGATCATTATCTCATTCTAGGTGCATTGCTGAAATATTTATGTAATTATTTGTTTTGATCCTCCAGTGTGAAAGATCCTAGTTTAGTACTTTAATAAACCCTTGAAATTATGATATATTTTAAATATATATTGAAATGATACTGTCAAACATACTTCACATGTTGATTGGTTAGCTTATTTCAAAGCGATACGCCATAATGTGTATATATGTTTCAATCGCAGTTTCCGCCATTGAAACAGTTAAGAATAACTACCGCGTAAACAAAGGCTGGAGTGGTGACCCTTGTGTTCCTACAGACTTCTCCTGGACTGGTGTCAATTGCACCTCTGATTCCAGCAAAAATCCAAGGATCACAGCCTTGTGAGTATTTGAAGATTTCCATATATTTTATTTCTTAAAAAGAGAAAAGCTATTAAAACTGACTTGTAAATAATTTCTTTACCAGAAACCTATCATACAGTGGACTGACTGGTTCCATTATATCAGCTTTTGGAGATCTAAGTGCTCTGAAGTCATTGTATGTACCTTTTATCTCCATCAAAACACAGTTAAAGTTGATAGTGTTGTGCAATTAAATATTTACAATTGCAATAACTTTTACTACAATGGTGAATTTCAGTTTTGTGTTGTTATTGCTTGATTTTTTTTTTTCAGGGACTTATCTTATAATGACTTGTCTGGGGCTCTTCCTACTTCTCTGGATCAATTAACAGCTCTTACATATCTGTAGGTCTCCAAATTAATCTTTCTTTTGATCAAGAACAATAACATCATCAATCGGATTATAAATATCTTGAAATTTCAGGGACATAACAGGAAATAGCAAAATTTCAACCACCCTTCCTCCAAGTCTTCAAAATAAGTACCAAGATGGGACTCTAACCTTTAAGTATGTTTTATTGTTTTAGTTAATTCAACTTTTTTTTTTCTGCTATACACTAAAATAACTGGACATTTTTTATTTGAAGGTCTTCATTGTTACATATAACATCTGGTAAAATAGATGAACCCATATTGGGTTGTGGAACAAGGATCCAAAATCCCTGGTCTCCACCATTTCCTTTTACTTTCTTCTCACCTCTATTTCTCCCTTTGTATGCACATGTGCTAGTGCTGGTTTGCTTATCAAAGAAACAGTTCTCTCTGTCCCTTTATCACAAACAAATATAGAGATTCTCTCTGTCCTATTCTAAGCCCAAAAATAAGGAAAAGTTCAAAACAAATCATGTAAGAAACAGAAAGACATCAGCAGATGAAAACTTTATCCATTAACAGTACTTGCATAATAACTGGAGATTATTGTTTGATGCCTAATTTTCAAAATAACCTAGCAGGATTGAGCTATTCAAGATTCTGATTTCTGTTGGCCTTTTCAATTTCTCTTTTTCTTTTTACGTAGGTTTCAATATGGAACTCCAAATCCATCTCCACATACAGATAATACAAGGTCGAGTACGAAAAAGAAATTTCCTGTAATTATAGTAGCGATCGCTGGGGTGGTTGTGCTGCTTCTCATTATATCCGCCTTTGTAACAATTCTATGTTTGATGAACAGGCGTAGATGTAAGTTCTGCCTTCTCTTCTTTAGTTTTTCTTTCAAGATAAATAAAATCATTGGTCTCTGTTAGATTATAATTTCAGATAAAGCAGTTGGTTGTGGGGTTTTAAGACCCCTTAATTGCATAAAATAATTCTAAATGAAGATGAGATATTGTTTGAAAGGAATAACTCAGAATTTGGATACCGTTCAACACTACACCAGAAAATTCTAGGTGGTTCAAAACCAGTTCCAGTGAGGCTGTCAGGGACTGATTTTCTTAGGTTAAATAGAGTTCTTATCTTCCTTTTATTAGCTTTATCCTAAAATATAGTTGTATCATTTTATATTTTTTAAATTAAAGCTGGAAAGATATAACTTTGATTATGTTTTTTTTTACAGCTAATCAATTAAATAACATACCAAAACCAAATGGAAGCTACGGACTGACACCTCAAACAAATAATAATAGGGGAAATTTTGCAAGTAATCCAGAAGCCCCTCTAGCACATAATTATATGGGAAACTATGCAAGTAGTCCAGAAACCCATCTACCAAACAATCATATGGGAAACTATCAAAATACCCCAGGAGTGAACAATCCTCAAAGGAATAATATGTAACAACCTGCTTCTACTTGATTAATTCCATACCAAGGTGAAAAAGATCAGCAATACAATTTTTAGGTCTGATTTCAGAGCAAATTTGCTTAGTGCTTGTTTAGGAACAATTTTTCTTTTATTGCATTTTACTTTATTCAGATTGTTAATTATCGAAATTGAGTACTTGTGACATTTATTATCTTTACCATTATTTATATTTACTTCCTCAAATTTTATTCGGAAGTACCAAAAATATAGCAAATCAGCATCCTCAGGCCACCGCCGCCACCTGGCCCCATATATTTTGCCATTCTGCCCACCAACAACACCACCATCATATTATTCATCATAATGAGAAATGTGTTAGGATCACACGTGGCAACGGAAGCTCCGATACGGCTTGTCCCACCGAACCATCGGCTCTCATACCAATTGTTAGGATCCCACTTGGGAGCTTCCGCTCTAATACCAATTGGTAGGAGCAGCAGAAGCTTTGATACCAGTTGTTAGGATCCACGTGATCCTAACAAGTGGTATCAGAGCTTCTGCTGCAACGTGGGTCCTAACAAAATGATCCTGCTCTAGTACATTAAAAAAAAAATAATGATCCGTATAAATTTTAATTGAATGGCTGTTGTATAGTTTACCCTTAAGGGTAGGAAAGTAAATTTATATGGTTTACCTCTTAAATATATCAGCAAAGACATATTTGTGGTAGTATCAGGTGTTTTTGCTGATACCAATCTTTTAACTAAGTATTTAAGTTTTGGTTGTGGTAGTATCAGGTATTTTGCTGGTACCAATCTTTTAGTTTGTGTTCCACAAAAATGAAGGTGAGAGGGAGGGGAAGAAATTGATTGGAAAGGAAAGTGAAATCGCATACCTCAATTTGAAGGTACAAAATTGATGAAGCTCGTACAGTCTTGATAATTTCCTCTTCCTTTTAGTCCCTTCCTCTATCCTTCAAAAAAATTAAATTCTAAAACAAGAGTCTGTTTATGTTCTATGTTCAATGAAGCTTGTAGCACTGTGCTACTTCTTTACAAAAAGAAATCAATTCTTTGTGTAAACAGTACAGTGAAGGGTTTAAGTATTTGCACAAGGCATGCAATTATCTATAGAGATGTGAAAGCCAACAACATTCTTTCAAATGCAAATCTCATGGCAAAGATTGTTAATTTTGGGATCTCCAGAGTTTTGAACAATGATGCAAGATATTTTGGGTTTCATTTTGCTTTTACTTCTGTTTTCTTTTTAATAACCTACTTTTTATTCTATGAGTCTTTTCTTCTTTTGGTGATCAATAATTTGTTTTTCTATGAAGTCTTCCTGCCTGAAGTCCAATGATTACTCAAAGTTCGCACAATTTAAGAACCAAAATAGAACTCAATAAATTTAGAAATTCAAATCTTTCCAGGGAAGCTGAATTTGTAAACACCAAGCATAATTGTTCCAGAAATAGAAACCCAAGAAAGCTTGAGTTCTTTTACTATTGCCTCTTCCTAAGCTAGTAATTTTTTTGTAAATAAAAAATTATGAGTTCACCTGGTACTTCTGATTCTATCCTTCTTTCACTGAACTACAGGCACCTGCCGCCTGGGAATTGAAAAGCGCCACAATCTTTTGAGCCAATACTTCGACTGTATAAAAAATTTCACCATGTCCTCTACCTCCTCCCTATTTCTCTCACCATGCTCAAATTTCAAGACTTCTTTAATGCCTGTCTATTTTCTGACAGCAAATTATCATAACATCGCCGGTGCCTAAGAACCTCTTACCTCTTTTTTAGATACTTTTCATGCTTATAGAAAGCCAGGCCGGCCATCTAAACCAGAACCATTCGATCATTTGATTGATCAAATGGTACTTTTACCAGTTTTAAAGAAGCAAACGGCTTCAATCCGCTCATTTATTTTAGATTGGCCAGTCCATTTTATTATAATAATGGTCCAAGCTGCATGATATGATTTGCTTTTGGATGGAACAAAAAGAAAATGTCATATTAGGGTTGACTCTGGTGTAGCCATTCATGTGTAACCAGTAGAGTACCAATTTAGCCTAAACGTACAATAGTTCGTGGAACTATGACTCAGGCTAACTATCAAACAGAAACCAAATTAGGATCAATTAACCGAATATTAAAATAATTTATCAATTAAACCATAATTAATTGTATCAAATGTACAATTAGAGAGCATTTTTAAGAGAATAGCATTATAGGTTTTTTTTTTCCTAGAAAAAAATTAAGTATTGATGTGCAGGATTGCTTTTCTACAGAAAGGAATACTGAGATAATATGAAACAGCATTTTTAAATAAACAAAGCAATGCACAGCAACAGTAACAATGGAAAAGGACCTTTCCTTGAACTAACAAAATCATCAAGGAATACTTATCAGAAGAAATCCTGTATTTTTATCCTTCCATCAAACAACCGATCTGAGAGCTCTGCCAGAATCCCATTTACTGACAACAAGGCCGCTGTGGACCCTGCAATTACGGCCAATACAATCCCAGTGGTTCCCACCACCTTCCCCAAATTAAGCCATTCAAACCCTCTCACCTCCTGTGCAACCCCTGTCAACAAATTATCTCCTTGTTGTTCTCTCTCCTTTCTTTCTCTCAGCATCTGCTTTAGCTCCGATGCCGCATCAGTGGAGGAATCCGCCTCTTTCTCCTCAGATTGAGCTTGAGCTTGAGTCTGAAGTTCAGATTGGTCGTCTAGTAGAATTTTCTCAGAGGCGGTGGTGGAGGAGTCGCTGGATTTCTCTTGAGCGCAGAGGCGGCGATGACGGATGCGATTGGTGGAGAAGAGAGGTCGAATCGAGGAATTGAAAGAGAGAGTTGCTGAAAGGAGATGAAGAGACTGAGGTCGTAATTGTTTCGATTTGGGTGCGACGAAACCCGGTGATGAGTGAGTAGAGAAGGAGACGGCCATGGCTGAGCTTCCCGCTCTCCTACTTTCTTTCGCTCCAACCAAGGCTCCACGTTTTTATTAGATTATTATTATTCTATCCGTATCACGTCTCCAGTCCAGTGTAGACTGGACACTGGAGAGTACCAAATTATGCGCATATACCCTCGGGAAAAAATGTATTAGATTATTACACCATAAATGCAGCTCTCTGACCGTATCTAAAATGTACAGTGTACATCTAGAATGATTTGGAAATTAAAACCAGAGAAAAAGAAACTTTATTGAAAATATAAATACTTGAAAACTACACCTACTATCATATTACCAGAAAAATTATAAGAACAAAACCAAAGCAGCAGCTCGTCTATTTGTGTGTATATATAAATAGCAGCATTACATATTTACATCTACGAAATAAAGACTGTTAATTTCAATTAGAGAAAGACAGAATTATATCCCCTTGTGCTCACAACTTCAAAAGCTTCTCACTTTTGTTTTTACATGAAAGTAGAAAGAGAACTAAAAATAATAATTATAATCTACAAAACAAGTCTGACTACTATGACATCAATTTCAAAACCTATCAAATAGACTTCAAACAATGAATCCAAACTGATTTACTTCACGAGTGATGCATTCATATGCAAAATTTATAAATTTTTGAATTCATTTATTATGAAGTTAATCAGTAAAAAAAAAGGTTTTAAAGTAATTTTATACATTCATTTTTCATCATTATTTTTACCATTTAACTTTATACTAAGTGCCATCGAAAATTTATAAATTTTGTATGTAAACGCACCCCTCATGAAGTAGAACAGATTGAATGGTCTGGATTCATCGTTTAAATTTAAAGCCTATTAGATAGGTTTTGAAGGCCGATGACACTTAGGCTCAAATGCTACCGATGGCATAGTAGCCAGACTCCTAAAAATCAAAAGTGCCTTGTTCCGCCAACCTATACATATAAATGGCATGCCATTTCAAAACCATCATCTATTAGATCTAGACCTATTACGATCACTACTAATAATGTCAATATTTTTTGCCCTTGTTGCTAGTAACATTTCGGTTATTTTTACTATTATTATTATTGGTCAGCTTTTTCAGTATGCAAGCCATGGCAACCTGCGCCCCAACAGAAGAGCCGGCCTGTGAGAGGCATACGATGGTCCCCACCAAAAGTATTCCTTTCGCAATTAGTTTGCTGGGATTTTCACCACTTTTCGATCGTTTATTTACTGAAACAACATTGGAAGTCTCCGGATGTTCTTCCATTGTGCTGGTCTCCAGTGATGGAGGAACCTGAGCAAAGGGAGGAGGGAGGGTTAAATAAAAAGTGGAATTAGAGTTACTTCTTATTATTTAAAGTGCAAATATGAACAAGAGAAAAAAAAAGAAAGTTTATACGGATTTCACTAACAGTATACTCATATTAGGCTATTTCTAAGTGACCTGCAGCATAAAATTAGCCATACTCCTGAATTGTTTTGGGTTTTTATCTCATAAATAAGCAAAAGAGAAACATTGCACTGGGTATCACAAACAGCAAATTGAATAAACAACAGTGTATACACATTTACCGAATTGTCCTCTGGATGTTGTACATACTACATAACAAAAGTGGAAAACCAAACATTCCTGTCAGGTGATAATATATCAGGCCACATACCAGTAAATTGATCCCCAATAACCACCCCCCTAAATAAATAACAAACACACACACAGAGAACCAAAAGAAAAGGATTGAAGTTTCAAGTACCTTTTTTATTAGATGATGCATGGTAAGGACGGAACATGAGTTGCGAGGATAGGAACTGGAATATTGGCGCAATGCTCGATCCATCTTGCATACATAATTCCAAATCCCTTTTGCAAATGCCAATTTGGCCATCTCCACATTCATACCATTTGCCTCTTCATGTACAACTCTTATCTCACAGGCATCAGTTCCTGGTACTGAATTACAAATTTGCAAAAATTATTAGAAAAGTAAATACTTTCGGAAACTGATTAGCCAACGGCAACTACAGTACTCAAATCCAAACGAATTAGTGTATCCACAATATCAACATTGATCCAACTACAAATTCATATAAGCAGGTTGACAGGTCCATAATACCATGGCAGAGGAGTCTGGATCCTCTGAAGTGACTCAAATTTTGAGTTTAGATCCGGTCCGTCCGATCAATATCTGGACCAATCTGGCCTGAGGTAGAATGCATGGGGCCCCTTTAATTTTTGTGCCAAAACAGGTCTGACGGTCCGGATCTAAACTCAAAATTTGAGTTACTTTAGGTGATATGAATTTATTGCAGAGTGGATACAATTACAGTTTACCTCCTGAAAATTAACGGCTTAACATGTAAACAAGTATCACCTGAATTGTGTCTAAATTCAGCATACAAATGTAAATGATTTACTGATTCCGTGTACCTTAGGATTATTCTGATTACATATAATTCCAAACAGCTTTTAAGGATCTATTATACCTTTACGGATACACCAACCAGATCTTAAGTGGCTAACTCGTACATACTTCTTCTGATGTGGGGCCAGAGGATGTTCGCACTCCTATTATGTTTTAAAAGTTAATACCCGACAAAATAAAAATTGACAAAAAATTATTTTGAGGAATTTCTTTAGTAACAGATAAAACCAAATAAAAATAAAGGAGCAATGTAAGGGCCTACTTGACAAGTGGTAACTATAGCAAAATGTAACTAAAGAATTATTATTTAAGTCTAACCAGTGACTTGGGAATGAACAGAGAACAAGGGTATATTTCAGAAAACTTTCTTATAGTCTAAAAACCATCAAAACTCCTGTACTTAAAAACTGAAAAACACATACTTGGCCCCTTTCAGCTTGGTACAGCTACTAGTTTCTACACCATACATTTACAACAAAAGATTACCTTTCTAAGATTCTAGCTTGACAAGGGTAAATTAGTAAATTTCATGTTTATACAAATGACACTACCTTGATAAAGCAATAAAAGGTGTTATCCTGTCCTTCCCAAACACGCCATGCCAACACATATTCTCTCGGAGTCAAAAAAGGAAATTTCTTGACGGTTCTACCAACCTCAGTACCAGTGTAATTGTCAACCTGGAGTTGGTCTTCACTTGACAGAGTGTTATCCCACTCCTTCCTGAATTCACTGTCCATGTAAAAATCCCGCAACATTTCTGGAGAACACCTTTCGAATGTGGTCACACTAAGATACCTCGGTGGCCCCACCTGCCAGTATGCAACATACGTCTTAATTAATTGGCCCAGCTAGTATTGGATGTTTTTTCTGTGCAGGTCGACAGTTAGTATTTGTTCTGGTATGGTATCGGCACAGAGATTAACTGTTACACTACTAGTTCTGTATTAATTACTAATAATATTTTCACCAGTATAGTCAATTGAGGTTCAGGTAAGTATCTTGATATCATTCGATTACCAAGGTAGCTGATAGGGTACAGAATTCAGAAAAAGGAATTAATGCACTATCAAGTTTTTGTATTGGACTTGACCTGCTCTGTACCTGTATCAATCTGGCACTGAAGTGGTTCATTACAAATCTATGACCATCCACTGACTTTTCTCTAGTACTTTACTAGCAAAAGGATGCTGGCACGGTGAAAACCAACCTTTTTTTATTTGTGTATAGTTGGGGTTATATCTTGACCATGTACATAGCGGTTCAATATTGAAACACAATCTTACTATAAAAAATACATACTGTATTTTTGTGACGCCAAGCTTGGTATGATATGCTATTATTTCTTTTAGAAATAACATCTTGCCAAGCTTCCCTATCTTTTGCGGGACCCCCTTGCAGGCTACTAATCAGTTCCCTCAAATCGTCCTCTGTTACTATATTAGCAATGCTGGAATATCAAAAAAACCAAGAGAAATTAGTAATTATCACTAAAAGTTAAAAATTGTAAAAATATATATATATATATATATTTGACCCTCCTAAAAATTACAGTCAGTCATGGTTTACAATTTAGGCACAGTAAGTGAAACTGAAGCCATCACTTTCATTTCCAAACTTACAAAATTAACCAGACAGTGATTTGAATCAGGCGTCAAGTAGGTTTAATCGGAAGTTCGTAAAATTACTAATTGAGCACAAAAAAACTCGATATTTATATTTCTAAATCGAAAAGGTACCACAAATATTAATGACAATAACAATCACCTAGAGGTGGAGGTGTGCTCGACCGCCTCTACCACCTCTACCGCCGGAGCTCCGACAATTACGGAGCGACGCCGGATACGTCGGCGAAGGAAGTTAAGAACTACCAGAAAGAGAAGCGCCGCAGCCGTGGCCCACCCTCCGCCGTGGGACCCAGCGAGCCAGAACTTGCGCACTACCTCCATGTGGTAGCGTGGAATTAGGAGGTGAGGTTTCTCCGTAGACATCTAGAGCGGAGCCAGAGAGAGACTTGGAAAGGAGAGAAAGAGAGAGCGAGAGACTTGTCAGGGAAGGAAGGAATGGTTTTCCTTTCACGAATTTCTATGGAGGGGTTTGTATTCACAAATTCAGTTTAGGCAAGAATGAAAATGGGCAAGTCAGGGGAATCCATATTGCCAAGGTAACTCAACTTTTCAGTTTATATATGGACCGTCCGATCTGCATCGGCACTGTATTGAAGGAATCCGGGCTTTTCATCTCGGCCCATTGCGAATTGATCCGGATGATCGGACGGTCTGAATCGAAACTCAAAATGTGAGTTACCTCAGAGGACTGGAATCTTCAGGGGCGAACAAAATAGTCAAGATTTATGACCTTTTCTCGCTGGAAATCTGGAATTCATCCTTTTTCATCATTTTTTAACCTTGCTCGGATATCTTGTGGATTTACCTGTTTTTTAAACTGTGTAGCGAATTACTGCTATGTTTTCTTAATAAGATGAGAGATTTAATAACCGCATGCTATCTACTAGGTATTGTACTTTGAAATTTGCATCGACAAACACACAACTAATTGCTCGAATTCGTGTATCGTACAATTAGGACACATAATCCAAGAAACAAAAAATCCTGTGGTAAATTTTTTCCCGGTTTGTGCTTGTGCTTGTTCACGCGAGGACAAGTATCCTCTCCATTACTGTAAAAGATTCCCTTCACTTTACGGTTTGAGATTAACTCTCAGCCGCTTTGAGAATCGTGCCAAGTTAAAAAGAACGGTCCAGATCAAGTAATTGTAAAAGACTCCCTATTACGGTACCGGGGAGGATCTGAATTCGTTCACGTGGGGCCGCCACATTTGCTAAATTAGCGGTGCTGGTGATACGGTGATAGTTACCGTAATTTAATTATGGAGCTTTTACAGTGATAACATAAATTGAGACGGTTCAAATACTTTTATTCTTTTTTGTCTTCATTGTATTTTCACATTTTAATTTTTTAATAATAAATTTTTCAAAATGTATATACAAAATTAAATTGTTAGATGCAAAGGTTTAAATAGCGTTTATCGCGTCATAGCGGAACGGCTATAAATACGCTATTGTCATATAGCACCGCTATGCGCCAATAATGCTATAGCTTTTATGATTCAAAAACGCTATAGCGTGTTATTTAGAACCCTGGTTAGATATGATTTATATTATGAACTAGGTTGTTCTTAAGCTCACCAATTTTTTTAAGGAGCTAAAATCTAACACTTATCGGATTATTTTATCGTTGAAATCAATCGACTTCACAAGCAATGTGTTTACATGTCAAATTTTTAATTTTCAGATTAATTTAGTATAAAGTTAAGCGTTTAAAAATATGAAAAATGAACGTGTTAAAATTAACTTATAAACTTTAATTTTTTTATCACTTGACTTAATACTAAATTAATTAAAATTTATAAATTTGATATGTAATTGCTTCACGAATCACGATCATGAAGTAGATCAGTATCAACGGTTTGAATTCGTCATTTTAAGTCATTCCAATATGTTTTGGAGTCAAGCTTACTAATCTTTTGGTAAGCTTAAAAACACCCCAGTTCTACTCTATTATTTTCTCTACATATACATAAATAATTATATTGTTATTTTGTTTTATATGAATTAATAACTTGAAAATTTAACAATAAAAAATTATTCACATCAGTGTATTTTTGTAAACTATTGGTATCAATAAAAAGAAAATTAAGATGTCAAATGTTTTTGCATTTTCATAAAGAAAATAATATATATCATATTTAGTGGTTTTATTTTGATATTTGAATTTTAAATTTTAAGTTATTAAAGTTAAAAAAAAATGAAGAAAAAAACATTTGAACCATCATTGTATAAATTAAGATGGTTTTAAATAATACAAACAGCAATTCGAGGCCATCTTTATTTGTGCTATTCATCTCAATTATACTTTTAAAAATAAACTAATAGAACATTTCATGGAAAGTACCGATACTCATTAAATTTTATATAGCATCTTAGAGTATCTACATCCCAGCAACTCAAATGAGTTTCTAAATAATTGTTAACTAATTTTTAGAAATTAAGGTTTTTAAAGTTTCTAACTCTCACATCTCTGAAATTAATTTAGAGTTTCTATTTAGCCACATCATCAATAAATTAAAAATGAGAAATAATTTGAGCCAATTATTTGACCAACGTGGAGTTATAAACAGTTTCTTAATAAAAAACTTTCATGCATAATTTCAAAATAAGAAACTCTCTCACATCCATAAAACTGAATTAGAAATTGCCACATCAGATTAAAAACTCTCATAATACTAGAGATGTAGATGCTCTTAGGTCAACTATAAAATATATTTTGTAACATATTGTCATATTTAGGTTACCAATTTTGTTGCCACGTTAATATAATTCAGTTCACAGTGCACTGTTGACTCTAATAAAATTTGATTTTTTTTAATCATTATCCTGCTGTTTTTTATTCTCTTTTGGTTAAATTAGCCTCCATTAGGAAGAGACGAAAATATTTAGTTCAAATGAATCTCTAAACTTACTTTTGAATCAAATAAGCCTCTGACCTTTTCAATTTTTTAGTTCACTTAAATAGCTAACGGGCTTATTTGATCAAAAGAAAGTTTAGAGATTCATTTGAACTAAATATTTAATATATCGTTGTACGTGGTACTAAGTGTTCGCGCAAAAGCGCAACGCAAGTTTCGATACTCTTGAGGGCGTACCTTTTAAAACCGCGCTTACACTTCACGAGTAAGGGTTGCAAGTGCACAACCCCTATCGAGTAATATAATCGGGTATCGATCCACAGGGACGGGCAATTGTTAGGTTAGAATCTACCAAACTCAATTAAAAACTAGAAGTGAGAAAGATTTGGTTTGGTATTTAGGTTCATAAAAGATCAATTCAAACAAATTGAACAATGCAAACAGGTGTAATAAAGTGCTAGAAGGAATGTAAACTTTGTTTTGATTATGGATAAAAGGCGTTTCCAGGGTTTCAGATTTCATCTGTGATCTGCCTCTAGTGGTACGGCCCGTACCAAGTTGGTACGGCTAGACCGTACCCCACTTGGTAAGGCAAGGCCGCACCACTCTGGTAAGACCCGTACTGGCTTGCCAGAACAGAGCTTACCAGTTCGAGTTGATGCATTCCTTGCTGGTACCTTGTGCTAAACTCTTTAGAAAGGTTCAATTGACCATACCTAAGGTTCCTAAGCCTCAACTCTCGTGTATTGGATCAAGATCTAGGTTGGAATGCAATTGATTGCCTTTTAGGGATTTCTACACCTCAATTCTCATGTGTTGGTACAGATCTACCCTAGCTGGTTGATTGGAGACCTAAGGCACCCTCTAATCTGTCGATTAGAGGAGAATTCAACCTCTCGGCTTCAATTCGAACAAGTCTACCCTAAACAATTGATTTTGTTGAGAGATTGAGATGATCACATGACCTTGATAGGTTTGATCTAGACCTAAAGGTTCACCATACACAATCACAGCAATCAAAGCAAGAGATAGCAAAGAAATCACAATCAATCAATCAAAATAGTTCATACAAAGTACAAGTTAAAGAAAGTCAAAGCAAATCAAGAATCCATCTCTAAACCCTAGAAACTAAAATAACTACTCACAGCACATGATCTGATCTAAAAATACAATAAAAGGGATAGAGAAAGCCATGGATCGAAGGGATCGAGTGGAAGAAGCTTGATCCGTCGAGTTTCGCCTCTTCCTCTTCCTTCCTTCTTGCTCCTAGCTCCTCAGCTCTCTTTCTCTCTTTTACTGTGCTCTCAAATAGATCTGGAATGGAATCCTCCCGAAATTGGAGAGCTCCCCGCCTTAAATAGCCTCTGCCAAATTTGAATCTGTCAGGCCGCCTTTAAGTACGGCCCGTACCAAAGTGGTACGGCCTGGCCGTACCAGGCGTGATGAGCTGAAAACGGCTAAGTCTGGTGAGACCCGTACCAAGCCTGGTAAGGGTCGTACCTCATCATCCAAATCGCCGTTTCTTCGTGTGTTTTGCTCCAAATCTGCAGAAAACAAACAAACACTCAGCAGTACCAAATTCTAAAGATATATCGATGAAATGCACATGATTCTGGTGAATTAGGACACGAATCTGGTACTAAAATAGGCCTAAAATAGACTAAATATGCGAGGTATCAAATTCCCCCAAGCTGAACCTTTGCTTGTCCTCAAGCAAAAAGTTTCAAACTCGGGTAAAAGTGCTGGACAACTAAATCTAAATGCGGATACAAGTCTAAATGTGAAAACCTACGTGAGTCTGCTATAATCAAGAATTTCTAGAATCGATTCGGTTGTAATTCAAACATCCCTTTATAAACCTTGATTCACTCCACCAATTAGTCAATTGAACTTCTTATTTTGAGATGCTTCTAACAATGTAAAGACTAATTACTTAGGTTTGATCGAAACAATTTCATTCTTTTTCCGAGTCTGTGCTTTTATTCAAGGTGATTTTTCTTTTCATTTTCCCTCCCCCAAGCTTGAATCAAGCTTAAGGGTAAGAAAGCTGCGAACGAAGTGTGTTGGTACGAGCAAAATTCTCTCTTTATTTCTAATTTTTCCTAGGTTGGGAGGCGAGCTCAAAGGCGCCTGATTCTCATTTTGAGTCAGACTTATTGCCAGTACTCGCTTATTGCTCCTCTTTTTTTTTTTTTGTGCTCATACCATGAATACACACATCCATTGGTATTCACTCATACCAATGGATATTCCAAACTTTCTTAATTTGAAAATCCCAATTCCTAAAGGCAAAGTTCAGTTTTTTCGAATAATCTCGTTCGATTCAATTCTAAGTTTGTTTCATCTTTTCAATTATTAAAAACATCTCAACCTAAGCAATTCATTAACCAATCATGGGTTAGTTCCAGTTCACTCAGGTCTATCCTAATCACAACCAAATTGTTTCAAGTTATTCTCAATTCTAGCAGTTCACGCAAATTTTCATCTAACAATGCACGGAAATACGAAAAAAAAAAAAACGCAAGAAAAATAACGGTAAAGTAAACATGACCTACATGCAAATGTCATCCCCCCAAGCTTAGCCTGAGCATTGTCCTCAATGTTTCAAGACTATGAGATAAAAGAGATAAAAGAAGCTCGGGGAAAAGAGAGCGAACCTGATCAGTCCTCGAAGTGGTCGTACCAGCGCCAGTCGCTCAACAGCTCCTCTATCCCAGTCACTCGCTGCTGGAGATCATGGAGTGTGGCGCCCTGCTCATAGAGTGCAACACCCTGCACCTGACGCATGTCGTACATCAGGTGGTAGACATCCCGGATGGTGGGCTCAGCGACTGGAGGGGGATATACGGGTCTACCGGAGGAAGTGGATGGTCCGGCTGCGTAGGCAGAGGGTCCGGCAGCGTAGGTGGAGGTGGATGGGCCAGTCTGGTACGTGTGAGGGCCAGCTCCATATGATGAGGTACCTGCATCAAAGGGTGGGACATGTACCTGCTCGGAGAAGGGGGGAGCCTGGCCAGGGAATGGGTGCACCTGAGGAGAAAGAGGATGCATCTGCTCATACTGAGGCTGGACTGGAGAGGTGGTGGCATCGATCATCTCCTCATCGCCCTGCGGTGGTGGTGGAGGAGGTGGAGGTGGGACTCCAGGGGCAGGCCGCACGCGGGGCGGACGGCGGAAATACCAAGTGCTCCGGTCATCGAAGGAGAGAGTGACTGGAAAAGGCATGACATAACTGGTCCTCCCGTCAGGCATGAGCCATGCCCAAGCACCTCGCCCATCGCGTCCTGCTGCTGACTCGATGAACTTGTAAGTGCAGAATTGAGTGAGAGAGAGAGATCGGGAGCTCCTGCACTCGTCGTCGCCAATGATCTGGAGATGTAAGTGCTCGGCGATCAAAGTGACATAGGCAGAGATGCAGACAATGCCACCTGGCTTGGGCTGCCTCTGGATGCCGAGCCAGGGTGGATCATGGCGAGCATCAGATCGGGCCGCTCGAGAGTGCTGTCGGGGCGCAGCATATGATCCACCAGCTGCATATCCTCAACATTGGCACGGGCGAACGTCTCGCCATGTGCAAAGATGGTGCAACCGAGGATACGCAGCAGACATCGGATGACTGGGTGAGGGACATTGAGCTGCTTGTAGTCCCTGTTGAAAGCTGACCCGGCTGGGCTGCCAGAGATCAGCTCCCAGAAACTGTCGCGCTCCAGACCCTCAGAGAAAGAGAGGGTGTCAGTGGTCGGGTTCGGCTCAAAGCCAAACCACTCCCTCAAGTCAGACAGCAGCACACGGTGGGTCTCCTGGAGCATGCGGAACTTGATGTACGGGTTATCTTGCCGCGTGTACTTGAGCTCCAGAGAGGAGAGAAACTCAATGGTGAGCTTCCTGTACCCCCTCTGGGCGATCGTCCAGAAGGCAGGAGTGATCCCGATCCGGGTGGTAAGGCGGAGGAACTCAGCCTCAAGTCCCAGCGTCTGGAGAGCAGAGAAATCAACAATCCTCGTGTTGTTGATCTTTTTCTTCAGCAGCATATCGAAGTACTTGAACTGCCGACGGGTCGGCATGAAGAAGTACTCCTCGGTGTACGCATCGGCACGCTGGGTGGCGTCAGAGAGGGCCGCATCAGTGCCAAAGGAATCAGAGGCGTGGTCGGAGTCGTGGACGGAGGCCTGCTCGGAGACCTCGTCAGAGCCCTGGTCCTGGTCAGCAGATGGATGGTCGGAGGGGCTCTCCTGTGGGCTCCGGAAACCGGACGGAGACCCACTGGATGTGGTCTCACCCTCATAGTAGATGGGCTCGACGGCGTCCTGAAGGGAAACACTCTGGTGGGACCCGGTCCTGGCTGCACTCTCCTGGGAGTGGCGAGATGCGCGGGAGCCACTACGAGACGCACTCCGGTGGGAGTGATGAGAAGACGTGGGGGCATCAGCAGGAGGGACGTCGGCCATCGGGCCAGTGGAGGAAGGAACGGAGGTGTCAGAGGGTGTGAAGGAGCGAGAGGATTGCCGACGCATCTCTCAGACGCTCGTGGCGTTGGCTGGTTGAGGGCCGACTGGGTAGGTACGGCCTGGTCTGACCTAGTTGGTACGGCCTAGCCGTACAGGCTGGTACGGGCCGTACCTAACTTAGGGTTTTGGTGTGGGCTGGTAAGGGCCGCACCAACTGGTACCAGTGACAGAATTGGGGAATTTTGCAACCAAATAACTCCTAAACCAGACAAGGAGATTACAAAACACAAAATTGGGCTGGTTAGGGTTAATTGGTACAAACTGGTACAAGTTTCGTGTCAGGTCAGAGAGGTCGGTACGGGCCGTACCTACCTGGTACGGGTGGGCCGTACCAGGCTAGGGTTTTGACAGATTTGGGGTGGAACCGAGAAAGGAAGAGAGGGAAATGGAAGAAAATGGAGAAAAAGTACCAACCGAGATCAAGGAAGTGGTGGTGCGGGTCGGACCGGTGAGGTGCGGCTTGGCCGTGTGAAGAGGAAAAGGTCGGTGGTGCGTTGGTGCTCCGGCCTTGTGCTCGGTTTAGGGCTTCTTGTGCTCGGTTTAGGAGAGAATGAGAGGTAGAGAGAGTGGAGAGGGAGAGAAGAGAGGGAGAGAAAATGGAGAGTAGAGAGGGGTGCGGCATGGGAGGAAAGGGAAGGGGAAGGGGTGCGGGGGGGTTTAAATGGAAAAAGGCGGCAGCAAAATGCGTCTGTTCGCATCCAGACCTAGGTACGGCCTGGCCGTACCAACCCTTCATTTTTCAGGCCGTACCAATGTGGTATGGCCTAGCCGAACCAACTGTTACACCAAAAAGGTATAGTACAAAGTTTCGGTACAGCAAGCTGTACCTTTTAACCTTTAATACACTTCTGGTTCAGACTGCAAGTATACAATCCTACCGCGTAGTATATCGTCGGGTATCGATCACAGGGACGGTTCAATTGTTATCCGGACTCTACTCATATTAATTAAAAACTAGAAGTTGGAAAATGTTGATTTTGGTTGTTTATGTTTCCTACAGATTTAAGACAACAATAAAGTGCAAGAAAGAAGATTAAACTGGTTTTAATCGATAAATAAAAGCGTTCCCAGGGTTAAGACTTCATCTCAGTTTTGCCCTCTGGCTGTCCTGTCCGGGCCGTATCAGTTTACACGGGCCGTGTCATTTTGCTACACGGTCCGTGTCAGCCTCGGGTTAATGCAGCAGCTACTGTTTCTTTGTATCGTTCCTTTGTGTAGGGTTCTACTGACCGGACCTAATGTTTCTGGACCTCAACTGTCGTTTGTTGGTTCATCAACTTGGTACGGAAACTGCAATATATGCCCTCGTCGGGTTCTAGACCTCAACTTTCGTGTATTGGTCCCTACTACCTAGTTGCTTGATTGGTATACTAAAGGTAACTCCTATCCGTCGATAGAGAGTAATTTTCGCCTTTCGGTTACTACTTGGTTTCACCTTTCGGGTCACAAATCCTACCTCATGTACTTAGTTTGGTTGAGAGACGTTAAAGGGCTATAATGCCTTCTAGATGTGGCCATTCATCTAGTGGCAAACCAATATAAGTCAAACACTTCAATCTAAGCAATTAAAATACTACTCAATCAATCAAACACAAATTTCAATACAAAGATTCAATAACTAGCATGCAAGACAAAACATTCGATTACATCAAAACCCTAGAAACAAAGTAAATTACTCACTCATAGTTCTAAAACAGCAAATACAAATAAAGATAGAGTTGATCATGACAAAACCCAAAGAGCAAAGAAGATCAATCGAAAACTCGCGTATTTCGCTTCTCCAAATCGCCTCCAAGCTTAGCCGCCAAAGATGAACCCTAGAATCTGCTCTCCTGTTCCAGAATTACCTCTCCTGGAGAGAAATCCCGATTATATGCTTGATTGGTCGACCTTCCTTCAATAGCCTTCTTTCCAGATTTTCTGGATCTGTTTCCGGATTTGCTTGACACGGGCCGTGTCAAATTTGTCCGGCCCGTGTAACTTGTGTTCCTTCGGTGGTCGAGTCAGCAGTTGTTTGTGGTCGGATCAGTGGTCGAGTCGAGGTTGACACGGCCCGTGTGGAATGTGACACGGCCCGTGTAGAGACTTCTTGATTCCAGATTTTCTCCTCGATTTCGCCCGAATCCTGCAAAATAAGATAAACTTGCAGCAGTACCACATTCTAAAGATATTCGATGAATTACAACTGAATTAATGAGTTTAAACACAAGTTTGGTACAATTTGAAGGTCGAAATATAGATAAGTTTGCGAGATATCACCAACCTCGAATCTTTGTGGTTTCTCTTTCTCTTGACTTCTCAAGCCGCTCGTGATGCAATGCAGTAGAATGAATGCATGTCTATCTGTTCCTAAGATGCAAAACAGGTAAAAATGGCTTGGGCTGCCTCCCAAGGAGCGCTCGTTTTAGGTCTCGAGCTCGACCTTCTCTTGTCAGGTTTCGGTTGGAGATGGATCGGAGAGATCCAAGTTCACTCACATTTCTCGGGGATGATCAGCAATGTAGTGCTTGAGACGCTGACCATTGACTTTGAAAGTGTTCCCCTCCTTGTTTTCCAACTCCACAGCGCCAAATGGGAACACTGCCCTCACCCGGAATGGACCGGACCACCTGGACTTCAGCTTCCCTGGAAAGAGCCTAAGTCGAGAATTGAACAAGAGGACCAGGTCTCCCTCATGGAACTCACGAAGCATGATGCGCTTGTCGTGAACCTGTTTGGTCCTTTCCTTGTAGATTCTCGCGTTCTCGTAGGCATTGAGACGCATCTCCTCTAACTCATGCAAGTCAAGGATGCGTTTCTCTCCAGCTGAGAGCAAGTCCATGTTGATGGCCCGTGTGGCCCAGTATGCCTTGTGCTCAATCTCCACGGGCAAGTGGCAGGACTTTCCGTACACCAATTTGAAAGGGCTCATCCCAATCGGAGTTTTGAAGGCTGTACGGTAGGCCCACAGTGCATCACTCAGCTTGAGCGACCAATCCTTTCTCATTCTAGCCACGGTCTTCTCCAGGATAGACTTGATCTCTCTATTGGAAATCTCGGCTTGACTGTTGGCTTGAGGATGGTAGGATGTGGTCACCTTGTGAGTCACTCCATGGCGACTCAGGAGATTGTCGAACTGGCGGTTGATGAAGTGCTTGCCACCATCACTGATGACGGCTCTTGGAACTCCAAAGCGAGGGAAGATGATGTCAGTGAACAGTCTTTTCACTGCATTGGAGTCCGCATTCTTGCAAGCTACTGCCTCCACCCACTTGGAGACGTAGTCAACTGCCACCAGGATGTACTCGTTCCCACAAGAGGGTGGAAACGGTCCCATGAAGTCAATGCCCCAGACATCAAAGATGTCTACCTCTAGAATAGAGTGGAGTGGCATTTCATTCCTCTTGGAGATGTTCCCGGTGCGCTGACACTTGTCACAAGCTGCGACGAAGGTCCTAGCATCTCTGAAAAGTGAAGGCCAGAAGAAGCCGGACTGCAGGACCTTGGAAGCAGTCTTGGAGTATGAAGCGTGTCCTCCGTAGGCTGAAGAGTGGCAGTGCTCAAGAATGGAGCGCGTCTCGTCGTATGGCACACATCGTCTGTAGATGCCATCAACGCCAGTCTTGAAGAGATAAGGGTCGTCCCAGAAATAGAACTTGGCGTCCGATCGAAGCTTCTTTTTCTGCTGGTATGACATGGTAGGAGGAAGCACTCCTGAGGCGAGAAAGTTCGCAATGTCTGCATACCAGGGCTCTGACTTGGTGTTCACTCGGTCAGTTGCATGGAATGTCCGATCTTGCATAGCATGAGTCGCGTGCATCGGTGTACCAACCGAGTTAATCTCCTCCATGGCAGAAATTGAATGGAATTGGTCATCAGGGAATGAGTCATCGATTGGCAGGCTACCAGAGCCCTCATCTTCCCAGCGAAGCCGGGACAGATGGTCAGCCACAGTGTTTTCGACTCCTTTCTTGTCCCTGATTTCTATGTCAAACTCCTGCAGGAGGAGGATCCACCTAATCAGGCGAGGCTTGGCATCCTGCTTGCTCAACAGATATTTGAGTGCGGCGTGGTCAGTGTAGATCACTATCTTGGAACCAACCAGATAGGATCTAAATTTGTCGAGAGCGAACACAACAGCCAAAAGCTCCTTCTCGGTTGTTGTGTAGTTCATTTGGGCAGGGTCTAGCACCTTGCTAGCGTAGTAAATAGCACATGGCTTGTTCTCCTTCCGCTGCCCTAGAACGGCTCCCACTGCGTAATCACTCGCGTCGCACATCAATTCGAATGGCAAGGTCCAGTCTGGAGGCTGCAGGATGGGTGCTGAGACAAGGGCTTCTTTTAATCGACAAAACGAGTCGACACACTCCTGCGAGAAGATGAAATCAGAGTCCTTGATGAGCAGGTTGGTCAACGGTTTCGTGATTTTTGAGAAGTCCTTGATGAATCGGCGGTAGAAGCCAGCGTGTCCCAGAAAGCTTCGCACAGCTTTGACATTTGTTGGGATCTCCAGCTTCTCGATCACCTCCACCTTGGCTTTGTCAACCTCAATTCCTTTGGAGGTCACCACATGTCCAAGGACAACTCCCTCTTGGACCATGAAGTGACACTTCTCCCAGTTCAGGATCAGGTTGACCTCTTCACACTTCTCCAGGATTTTGCAGAGGTTGGCTAGACATGAGTCAAAGCTGGTTCCATAGACAGAGAAGTCGTCCATGAAGACCTCAACCTCTTTCTCTATGAAATCCGAGAAGATAGCCATCATGGCTCTTTGGAAGGTGGCAGGTGCATTGCACAGACCGAATGGTATCCTACGGTATGCGAATGTACCGTAGGGGCATGTGAAAGTGGTCTTGTCTTGGTCGTTCGGGTGAATGGGGATCTGAAAGAATCCTGAGTACCCGTCAAGGTAGCAAAAATGAGAATGATTCGCCAGCCTTTCAAGGAGTTGGTCGACAAACGGCAGTGGGAAGTGATCCTTGCGCGTGGCAGCGTTGAGCTTTCTGTAGTCAATACACATGCGGTACCCAGATACCACACGAGTAGGGACCAGCTCGTTCTTTTCATTTCTCACCACTGTCGTGCCTCCCTTCTTGGGCACCACGTGAACGGGACTCACCCACTTGCTGTCAGAGATGGGATAGATGATGCCTGCATCCAGGAGTTTGAGAATTTCCTTTTTCACCACCTCTTTCAGGTTGGGGTTGAGTCACCGCTGGTGCTCCACAGACGGCTTGTGATCATCCTCGAAAAGAATCCGGTGTGAGCAGATGGCTGGGTTGATCCCTTTCAAGTCCTTGATGGAGTACCCGATCGCACCCTTGTGAAATCTCAGCTTCTCCAGAAGTTTGGCGGTTTGATCGGGGTTTAGACTCGCATTGACGATCACAGGACATGATTTTTCTGGATCGAGGAACTCGTATCTCAGATTGGTTGGAAGAGGTTTGAGTTCGGGAGTCGGACGCTCAGGCTGATCATTGACACGAGTCGCATCTGGGTGATCTGACTCGTGTGTCGTCGAGATGTCGGCCTTGGCAGGCTCCGCTCCACTCCTCGTCTCAGAGTGTGATGCACGGTCCTCGTGTGATCCATCTAACTCGCATCGGAGATCCTCCAGATCCTCAGGAATCGCATCTGCTGCACAGATTGACTCGCTCGCCTCGCTTGGCAATTAGGAGAGGAATTCAGCGTCTTGACGCAGCGAGTTGTTGACTTGTTCAAGAAAGTAGTCCTTGGCCAAATCAGCCAAGCACTCATCTATCCCGTCAACCCGGAAGCATGACTCAGAACGTGACGGATATCTCATGGCGCGATCGATTTGGAATTTCACTTTCTCCCCTCCAAAGTTCAAAGTCAGGATGCCTTGCTTCACGTCAATTATCGCACCAGCTGTGCTCAGAAAAGGTCGCCCCAGGATGATTGGGACTTCCTTATCTTCTTCCATCTCCATGACGACGAAATCAACGGGCACGAAGAACTTTCCGACTTGAACTGGCAGATCCTCCACCACACCAAGTGGAAGTCGGACTGAAGAATCCGCCAACTGCAGTGTCATCCTCGTGGGCTTGAGCTCCCCCACTCTTATGCGATCATAGATGGTGCGTGGCATGAGACTCACGCTCGCTCCTAGATCACACAGGGCTTTCTTAATTGTGGCCTTCCCAATGGTGCATGGCATGGAAAATTTTCCAGGATCGTCCAATTTGGGGGGTAGCTCGCTTTTCAAGATTGCGCTGCACTGCTCCGTTAGCTTGACTGTCGCATGCCCCTCTAAGCTTTTCTTGTTGGAAAGGATGTCCTTCAGAAACTTTGCATAGGTGGGCATTTGGGTCAGAGCGTCGGTGAAAGGGATGGTGATCTGCAGCTGCTTGATGACGTTTGTGAAGTTGGCGAATTGCTCGTTCAGTCTCGTCTCAGCTAATCTCTGGGGGAATGAAACAGGTGGCCGGTATGGAGGTGGTTTCTCGGCACCTTTCTTCTTCTGACTTCCTGACGCTTCGGATGGAGGTTGTACAGGTCTTGCCGAGCTGGTGCAATCTGCACTCGCTTGAGGGTGGATGACCTCAACTCGTTCTGGATTAACCTCCTTCAATGGAATTGACACAGGGGTCAGGATCGCGTCAGGTGTCGCGTCAAGGATCGGATCAACTGTGGCCTCACTTGGCATTGGTGGCTCGTCGTACTGGGTCCCACTCCTCAGGGTGATCGCCTTAGCCTCTTCTCTTGGATTGGGTTCTGGTTGAGCTGGAAGCTTCCCAGGTTGAGAGTGGCTTGAGGTGACCATCTGGCTCAGCTGCTCCAGCAACTTGCTTTGGGCAGCCATTTGAGTGCTCATGCTCTGCATCTGCTCCCACATCATCTGATTCATCTTGCCTTGCTCGTGAGTGAAGTTGTTCACTTCGGTAGGCGCACTTGACTTTGAGGGGTCAGATAGAGCTGCTCGGTTGCCTTGATTTGGAAAGGAAGCGTTCTGATAGAAGTTCCTGTTGCCATTGTTGTTGCTGTTGCTGCTGCTCGAAGTTTGGGTTCTCCAATCGTTGTTGTTTGGAGGGGGGTAGTTCCCAGTGTTGTTCGCCGATTGTTCCAGTTGTTGTTGTACTGCGGCCTCTGGAAGCTGTTGTTGAAGGGCGGTCTGAACGAAGAGTTGTTGAAAGGCGCAGGGTTGTTCTGGTTCGACCTCCAGTGCTGCTGCTCAACTGGATCCTTGGAGTAGGACCGGCTGAAGGGAGGTCTTGGGAAGAAGGAAGGCTCGTTGTTGAGAGAGTTGACCTGCTCACTCTCCTCGTCTTGTTGCACCAGCGGGCACTGCTCGTATGCGTGCCTCTCGTCTCCGCACATGACGCAGACTTGAGGTTGCTGTTCGACTGCCTTGACACTGAGCTTGTCCATAGCCCGCTGCATGGCATCCATCTTGGCGGTGAGAGCCGTGATGTGATCGAGCTCGTACTTGCCACCTCCTTGGCTACCTCCTTGGCCTCCTCGCTGGCGTGACGTGTCGCGGCCGGACCACTGCTGGTTCTGCGCCATGCTGTCGATCAAGTTCATAGCCTCTAAAGGCTCCCTTGACATCAGCGCGCCTCCCGCAACAGCGTCCACGTAAGCACGTGTGCTCTCGTTCAAGCCGTCGTAAAACGTTTGAATTAAAAGCCAGTCGGGTATACCATGGTGTGGACAGGAGTACTGCAATTCTCTAAACCTTTTCCAAGCCTCATTCAGGGGTTCATCAAAAATCTGCCTAAAGCTGGTCAGGTCATGTCTTACCTTGGCTGTCCTCTTGTGAGGGAAAAATCTGGTCAGAAACAATTTGGACAAGTCCTTCCAATTTCTAACAGAGTCCCTAGGCAAAGATCCTAACCATTTCTTGGTCTTCTCCCTAAGAGTGAAAGGAAATAGAGCAAGCTTGGTGTAATCAGCATTCTCACCGTTGGTTTGATGGTCGTGATGCACTCGAGGAAGGTCTGGAGGTGAGCGTGCGGGTCCTCGTGGTCGAGTCCGTGGAAGGTGTTCTGCTGCACCATGTTGACAACCCCCGGATTGAAGTTCGGTTGCTGTCCTGGAATGTGTGGCAGCCGGATCGCACCTCGCACGTCTCCAGCTCTCGGCACGTTGAACTCCCGCAAGGTCCGAGGCATGAAAGCATCCGCGTCATCGTCCGTCAGACGGCCTTCTTCTTCTTGCCTTTCTCTTTCTCTTTCCCTGGCCTCTGCCTCCAGTCTGATTCGGGCTTCGTCCTCTGCTTCAGCCATCTCTTTAGGTTCAGGTGCTTTGGTACGGGTCGGACCAGATTTGGTACTGGTCGGACCAGATTGGTGCGGCCTGGTCGTGCCTGAATCGGTGCGGGCCGTACCAGAGGGTGGCTGAGCAGTCTCGGCTGAGTCTGGAGGAGTTTGATCGAACAGTGGCCCCTTGCTTCTCAGATTATATGTCAACCTGTATTTGCCTGCAGGGGGGGTTCAAAAGCCAGTTTTTAGTGATTTTGAATAAGAAAAAGCAAGAAAGATACAAGATAAAGTCTAGATTAACTAAGGTAAAATCTAACTAGGCAATTGGTTACCGTCCCCGGCAACGGCGCCAAAAACTTGTTCGCGCAAAAGCGCAACGCAAGTTTCGGTACGCTTGAGGGCGTACCTTTTAATACCGCGCTTACACTTCACGAGTAAGGGTTGCAAGTGCACAACCCCTATCGAGTAATATAATCGGGTATCGATCCACAGGGACGGGCAATTGTTAGGTTAGAATCTACCAAACTCAATTAAAAACTAGAAGTGAGAAAGATTTGGTTTGGTATTTAGGTTCCTAAAAGATCAATTCAAACAAATTGAACAATGCAAACAGGTGTAATAAAGTGCTAGAAGGAATGTAAACTTTGTTTTGATTATGGATAAAAGGCGTTTCCAGGGTTTCAGATTTCATCTGTGATCTGCCTCTAGTGGTACGGCCCGTACCAAGTTGGTACGGCTAGACCGTACCCCACTTGGTAAGGCAAGGCCGCACCACTCTGGTAAGACCCGTACTGGCTTGCCAGAACAGAGCATACCAGTTCGAGTTAATGCATTTCTTGCTGGTACCTTGTGCTAAACTCTTTAGAAAGGTTCAATTGACCATACCTAAGGTTCCTAAGCCTCAACTCTCGTGTGTTGGATCAAGATCTAGGTTGGAATGCAATTGATTGCCTTTTAGGGTTTCTACACCTCAACTTTCATATATTGGTATAGATCTACCCTAGCTGGTTGATTGGAGACCTAAGGTACCTTCTAATCTGTCGATTAGAAGGGAATTCAACCTCTCGGCTTCAATTCGAACAAGTCTACCCTAAGCAATTGATTTGGTTGAGAGATTGAGATGATCACATGACCTTGATAGGTTAGATCTAGACCTAAAGGCGCATCATACACAATCACAGCAAGCAAAACAAAAGATAACAAAGAAATCACAATCAATCAATCAAAAGAGTTCATACAAAGTACAAGTCAAAGAAAGTCAAAGCAAATCAAGAATCCATCTTAAAACCCTAGAAACTAAGATAACTACTCACAGCACATCATCTGAATACAAAATAGAATAAAAGAGATAGAGAAAGCTATGATCCGAAGAGATCGAGTGGAAGAGGCTTGATCCGTCGAGCTTCGCCTCTTTCCTCTTCCTCGCTTCTTGCTCCTAGCTCCTCAGCTCTCTTTCTCTCGTGTTCTGTGCTCTCAGATGTTTCTGGAATGATTCCTTCTTGGAAATTGGAGAGCTCCCCGCTTTAAATAGCCTCTGCCATCATTTGAATCTGTCAGGTCGCCTTTAGGTACGGCCCGTACCAGGCGTGATGAGTTGAAAACGGCTAAGTCTGGTGAGACCCGTACCAAGCCTGGTAAGGGTCGTACCTCATCATCCAAATAGCCGTTTCTTCGTGTGTTTTGCTCCAAACCTGCAGAAAACAAACAAACACTCAGCAGTACCAAATTCTAAAGATATATCGATGAAATGCACATGATTCTGGTGAATTAGGGCACGAATCTGGTACTAAAACAGGCCTAAAATAGACTAAATATGCGAGGTATCACTAAGCATAGTAACAATATACGTGGTATAATTCGCGAATATTTGTTTTTTTACGTTTCCAAATCGAACTCAGAATAAAACGCAAAAAACGTATAATACGGTTTATTCGTGAATAAAATACGAATAAAACGTGAATCACGAATTATTCACGAGAAAACGTGAATTTTTTTTATTTTTTATTTTTAAAATTTTTTTTGGTGGGGGAGGTTTGGGTTTTTTTTTTTCGTCCTCGTTGTACCGAAATATTCTCGAATTATACTGGAATTATTCCCGAATTATACTGGAATTATACCTGAATTACAAATTTTTAACTCCGCCGAACCGAATCCGAACTATTTGTAAAAGCTCGCTGAGAAATGCAGGACTCAAAAAGCGGCAATTTGCAAAACAAAAAATTTCGAAACGAAGAAAAATCCGAGACAGACTCTCGTTTTTCTTTCCCAGTGATAATAACATATTGACAAGTTGTTTATTTGTCAAGTAAAATGAATAACAAGCTAACAATATATTTCAGCTGCTGAGATTTTACCACTTAGCTATTTGAACTTCTAGATGGTGTCAATTTTGTAAATCTCAGCATTGAAAATAATCAATGATCACGATCCTCTTAAAATATATATTGAAATAACTCGAATAATATGAAACAGAAGTTTTTGTCGGATGTGATTACAAGTCGTGGAAGGCAAAAAACCATCATTTTATTTCCATAAAAAATGTCTTGAGTTCAGTTTCCATCACAAAAAAGTGTAGTATTTTAAATAAAGTAACTGATTTATGTACTACCATAAATAAGAAAAGAGATAGAGCACTCTTATCTATTCCAATGCGTCTAAATCTTATCGCCTTTGTACTTATTTCAAGATGCACCTGTCAATTTTAAAAGACACCCATCTTTTCAAGTAGGGCTGCTAATGAGTCAAGCTGGCTCATGGGTTAATGAGTTAAATAACTCAATAAATTGTATCGAACTAGGTTCTAAACTAAATAAAGTCCAAACTCGACTCGGCTCATATTTTATCACTTAAACAAGGCCGAGCCCAAGCTGAGCCAAGCCGACTCATGAGCCAAGGAATCTCTTCTATTTTATCACTCAAACATTTACTATTCGGTTTTAAAATTATGAAAACTTTATTATGTTAATGTTGCATTTGCAAAACAGTAAATGTTTTATTATACCGAGAGTTGTACATATATTTTTGCAAAAATATAATACACAAAATATAACAGTAACAGCAGCAAAAGTGTCATAATATGAGAAGAAAATCTAATCACCTATTCCGGTTAGTGGTTATTCTTTGAAAAAAAAAAAAACATTTCAAATGGAAGAAAGAAAGTCAATTTTGCCCTTCAGAGTTGGAACCAAGCTATTCCGGTTTTATTACTAGAGCAAAACATTCCAAAATTCCACAACCATAATACAATGGTGCATTTTAAGATTTACCATGCTTATGACTATTATACTAAATATATGTTATGCTGATGCATAAAAATCATCCACAAAAGCTTCTTGAGCACATTTTACATATAACCTAACCTCCAAGAATGCACAAAATTCTCCTATTTCTTTAATTTGCAGCGTGAAAAACCTAAAAACTGGTACTTTCAACCTATATGTACATGACAAAAACCAAATATCCTTTTGGAAAGCAGGTGAGAAAAGGTAAGGGGGACCTACTCTGCTTCCATTAACAGCTAAAACCACATTCTGCAAAAAAAAACTGGAGAAATATATTTTTTAATTTTTTCCTTTTTACCTTTTCTCTATCTAATTTCTCACTCCCTTCAAAAGAGGACTACGACTCTTACTTAGAAACCGAAGGATAAGTCTCACGCCTCCACTGGAGATGAGTGGTCATAGGATAACGGTGGAGAGAATTCCATGAGGGGGGAGACAACTGGAGGCTGTGAGGTTGTTCTAAAAGCCCAGCCGGTGCATCGCCTTTGCGCATCACCTGTGTTTCAAATTCAATATTCATCTAAATAATCTAAATAAATATTCATCATCATGTTACGACAAGTATTATTGGTCTGTACAGGAACTATACCAGACTACAAGCATGCATGTTTTTAACTTTGTATAAATATATCAACACCACCTGGTACACACCCCTTGTAGAACTGAGAGATAACTGAAGGAAATTTTACTTGGTTTGGTTTAGGATTTTGCCAACTAAAATTTTCTCAAAAGTTTTGAAGTCATGTTAAAACTGTTATTAAGCCATAATAGTCAAACCAAAGTATTTTGAATAACTTCCTGGGAAAAGCAAAGCAGCACAGTATTTATCCTAAACAAAAAAACATACAGTACGAAATTTATAATAAAGAGGAAGATTTTGAGAAACATACCTTTAGAGTACGAGAGAAGAGAGAGGTGCCCCTTAAAGAAATGGCCTTCTCAACCGAGTCCCTTTTTGTAAATACAACACAAGCAGCCCTAAAAAGATGTAAGAAGTGTGAGAGATGAGTTCAACTAGAGCGAACTATGAGAGTTTTGATTATATCAGTAATTGAAGCAATTTATTGTTTCAATAAAAAAATCTTTAAAAAATATCATTCATACACTTAGAAATCTTTAAAAAATCATCTACATAAACAAGGTGAGTGTATGAGATTTACTGTTTGACGATTGCAAAAAAAATAAAAATTAACTTTACCCCTTTGGTTTGCCAGTAATTGTATCTCTCAGAATGATAACTTTGGTCACAGGCCCACATTTCGCAAAATGGGACACAATTGCTTCCTTTGTAGCCCCAAAGTGTACCTATTGGTCAAATAATATGAAATTATAGTTAATTAAATTGAATAAGCACTTAATTGCAAATAGAAAAAAATATAACATATATTACATTTGTTACTAGAACAGTCCTTGAGTCCATATCCTCCATTTGACTTGGCTGTGCTCCTAGAGAATTACACATAAAGTTGATGAGAGAAATGTCAATTTTTAGCAAACCTCCACTTATCAAATATTTAATCAAACTATCCCCTATTCATCAATTCTTATATAGAGCTGTACCATGGAAAGGCTAGCCTTCGCATTTTTTTTTGGACAGGTGATGAAAGAGGAAAAAAGGTGAGGTACATTATGTTATTTTTCATGCATGCACAGAAATTTCCATGTTTTGTTGAATAACTCATAAAAACCCACCTGCACCTCACCCGGACCAAAGAAAAAGGAACAAACAAATAAATAAACTATACAGTGCATATGCGAAGGTACTTGTACATAAAAAAGGAATTTCAAAAACTCAACCTGAAGAAGGGTTTGTTTCTGAATCCGATTTTAAATTTTCGAGGTTAGCATGCTTTGTGCGGAGCTCTTG
Source organism: Carex parvula (assembly GCA_025461045.1). Lineage (NCBI taxonomy): Eukaryota > Viridiplantae > Streptophyta > Magnoliopsida > Poales > Cyperaceae > Carex > Carex parvula. Next base: position 1,936,341 of record JAJGRW010000467.1, read on the forward strand.
CATATCATTTTCCATCTCTTCCAGTTTTACTTTCATATGAGCCACTTTCTGCAACATTTAAAATTAAATAGAATATTAAGATAACTGCATTTTTTGAAAAGGTTCTAAAAGAGTGAAGTGTCAAGTAATTTGCAGTCTTGCATACTGACCGCTGACTTGACATGATTTCATGACATAGTTATTCAAACACTATTTTTCCAACAAATATCAAATATTTGTATGCTAATATGCGAAAGACCCCGCAATCTATACTCCAAAACATCTCACAATTGACAATTGTGAAGTTGTTGAAAAGAACAGAGGAAAAACAAAACAAAAAGAAAAGTAGAAAAAACTCTTACACTCGGAGGCTCTTCACTGCTGTTTCCAGACTCTGAGTTTTCCAGTGCTTTCTCTTTTGTCGGTGTCTGTAGAGTTATTCCCGATTAGACATGCACACAAGTACAGAAAAAGAGATTAAAAAAATAGAAATGTTTCCTACAATTGGGGGCCTTTGCTCACTGTTTACAGACTCTGCATTGCAAACAATCTCCGGCTTGAACCCTATTTCAACCAAAGCTGGTTCTTCTTTCGCCATATTGCTCGAAAAGCAGTTTCCCACTGATAACAGCTGGGGAGCCCCCACAGAAATTCCCAGCCTTTGCTTGGCGGGGACCCTTTCCCTTGATTTTGATGTAACCGCACTTGCCAGTAAATGGCTTTCTATTTGCTCAAACTGCCTCTTCAGTTTGTTCACAATCACTCCATTGGCACGCATTGGGGTGCAAATTGAGGAGGTTTTAACCACCTGCTCTGGGTACAAACTGGTAGAGACAAAATGGTCTTGTGCATGAGGGTGGAGAGGAAGTGCAGATGGTAGGTTTTGGGTTATAAGAGGATCAATAGGTGGTACAGTTGCAGTAGGCACCAGGAGAGAGTTATTTCTCTCTCGAAAGGGATTGTTAGTTTCATTTTGAGGCTTGCCTAAGCGGTCCCACACATTGCGCTGTACTGGCTTCAGTTCTTTGTCCATTGCTAATTTAGGTAGCTTTTTAGAATGTTTAGTCCTGAGTACTTCTGCAAAGTAAAAGAGTGCACACATCGAAATAATAAAGAGCAGGGAAATTTTATTTCCCAGAAAAATGTTAGAATACCACTTGCACCCTAAGAAATTGATCTTGTATAGCAAAGACACTCCAAAACATAGGGGATATCTCTCGTAAGATCTTCCTCCAGATCATCTTTCCTTGCTATTTACTGCTTTAGCAGATAGAAAAGCAAGAGGGCTATTTGGGCACTAAAAGAAATAGAAGAAACATAGGAAATTATCCTAATAGAAGTTTCCTTAGTACCCCCACTTCCTCACTGTTTATCTTTATCTGTTACTTGTTTTTTTCTTCCCTTCATTGTAGTTTTCACTGTATACCAGATCAAGTGCAAACAGGGAAGGGGAATATGTGTAGTACTGTAGTCCTATATTTATAAACATGTAATATATCCGTTTCCAGAGGTGATATGATACATACATGTTTGTAAAGGAACGCATGACCCTGTTCCTAAAGAATGCAACTAACTACACATAAAGGTGCAGATACTAAATATACAGACAAACAGTATGAATCAGTTTACTGCAATTATTAGATACCTGATGAACTGTTTTCAAATCTCCAAAAAGGTTTAACAAAAATAACAAGATAGTAGAAGTACGAAAATTGCAAATTGGTTTGATTGCAATTTTTAAAAGTATAAACAATTTTGCAAGCAATGAAAATGCAAAAACAGATTGCTTGCCTTTGTTGCTTGACTTGCTCTTCCTCCCAATAGCCACAACCTCAGATCTAGGTCTTTGGAAGCTTGTAGAAGGTCTGGTAGAATCATGTGCCTTTTCTCCTTTCTGTTCTAACAAATTTACACCGAAAAAATTAACAAAATTTCTAGTCAAAAAATTGAACCAAGTCCCATCCTGTACTGGTTCTAATCATGTGCCAGTACATATAACCAAGTCCCATCCTGTACTGGTTCAGTAGTTCTTTCAGCTTTTACTTGAGAAAAAATTGAACATAACTGCAACTGGTACTAAAATAAATACAAATATCCTACTGACCTTGTAATGCCAACCATTCTCGAGACAAGGTGAGTATGGGCCACCTACAAATCCCAAAGAAGATATTCCTCTGGGTTTACTAATTGGAGGATCTTCTTCTATCTTCTTCTTTCGCAATGACCTCCTGGGTGTTACCCTTTCATGTAAATCCTCTTCAAGTGCCAGTGACCTCTCATGAGTTACACCCCCAGATATCTCCTCCTGTAAATTCCTCGATCTTAGAACCAGGTTGTTAGAAGTTTCTCTTGACCCCACATAGTACTTCGATTGCTCGGCAGGTCCTTCATTATCCTGTTAAAATTAAGCTGGCAAATTGAGGTACCGGTGAACATGATTACCGTAACAATATTGGCTAGTACTATACATAACGGTAATAGACCTAAAATACCAATATGAAAGTCCACTAATTGAACAATGATAATTTTATTGACAATACAAGAGAAACAAGAGATAACAGAAATATGGGGTGGGGGTGGGACAACTCAAAATGATTTATTATTCTGTTCTTCAGATATAAAGCATGTTAAAAAAATTGAGAAAAGCTAGAAAAAGATGGAACCTGGGGTCTAAGCAAGGATGCATTCCCAGCATGAGCCTGTAATTCATTGCTAGGTCTTTGCACCTCCGTTCTTTTACAACTTGAGGTAGTATGACCTGACTTCTCCACAGCATCTATTTTTCTACTCAAGAAATCCCATAGCCTAAATGGATTTAAAAAGAGGTAACAAAAGGATATCTCAAACTCAATACTAAGTTTTAGAAAATAACTCAGTAATTTGTGTGCCATTCCAACTATTTATTGGAATTGTATCTCTGCATATTTTATTTCCACACAGTGATTATGTACTGTCCAAACAGAACTGCACCAATTTGGCTTCTCCACTGAACCATGAAAAAGCCTAATCAGACACAAAGAAAAAAAAATGAAAGCCAAATGATAAACAAAAATGGAATTCATAATACTAATTATAAGAAAAAGAAAGAAAGAAAAAAAATGGTATGAACCAAGCCACGAAGCTCTCGGTGCTGTCTTCAAGAAAGTCTACAAGATCCTTGCGTGCCTGGTACTGGTCTTTTCCATTGCAAAGAAGCACAATTACATATTCCTTCAATTAAGAAAGAAATATAATGAAAAACAAACTGTGTGTGCAAGTCACTGAGGCAAGAAAATACAAGAATTGGAAAAGAAAATGCATGAACTAAGATATTTTTGCTTCTTGTATATTTATCCACCTTCCATAATACCAAACATAGGATTGAATGAGTATTGCTAAGACTGGGGTTCCGTTGACAATGATTAATTTGGCAATTGTACGAATAATGAAAAATAACTTCTAATTTTGAAATCATGAAATTGATGCAAGTGTAGCTGTTCATCACACGACTTGAGATATCCAATGTTTTGCACTTAACATCTTTTGATGGAATATCAAATGACATTAAAATTGTATGAAAATTTGAAACACATCCAATTTATAAGCCAACAGTACGTCTATAAACTTTCTCCTATTTATTATTAAATTTCTTTGGCTTGACATGAAAAGTATTGTCAAGATTGTCAAGTTAACCCATTGTAAATTAATTATCATTTTTTATCCTTTTTATTGAACAACTATCAGCAACCCATTGTCAAGTTTAATCCAGTACAACGAATAAAATACATTTCTTCCAATTCAAGAAAAAATACGTTTCTTGCCCTGGCAAGAATTAGCCTAAAAAATTGGAGAAAGTTCCTATGTGAGATGTGCAAATAATTTACTCTACGGTCTCCGAGTTCAAGGGAGATCACATTCACGACGAACAAGATAGCAAAGTAAGAAAGAAGAAATAGATAGGATAAAGGAGAAAAGATCGATACGACGAGGGTTTCATCGGCGAAGCTGCTGAGGAACACGGTGAGCTTCTCGGACAAGGCGCGTCGTAGCTTCATCTTCAGAGCCGATCGTCGATCCACTCTGTATGTCACAGGGTCCGACTTAAACAACTCGTTTATCTTATCACTTTCCTCTCTTACTCCGACCATCTCTGCAATCTCTCTCTCTCTTTGTTTGTTTTTTTTTTTTAATTCTTGGCAGTCTCTCTCTCTCTCTCTTCTTCGGCGCGCAGTGTGCAGTGCAGTGGCCAGTGAGCAACAGAAAAGTGACAGACAAAAATGCAAGAGAGGGGAGGAGATATTTATATAATGTGAAAATGGTCTATCGACGGGTGGTAGCTGAAGGAAAGAGTGTCTATAGGTAAGGCCCACTTGCAGTAAGTTTGGTGTATGTGGTTCAAAAAAATCGTTCTCCAGATAATAATCTGAAACGGAAGAGGTGCATAGGGATTGTTGCTAATATTTTGGAGAGTTGATCACAACCGTGCTATCACTCATAAGAGAAATTTGTGTCCAACCTAATTTAGGGCCGTTAGATCTTTAAAGAGATGCTCCTTTTCGAATCTAGACAAGTTGGATGCATCCCAAAACAAGTTTTGCCGCGTAAAACACTGGATCTGAACCCATCTTAGGAACATTTTTGCTGACGCAAGAGGGGCTCAATGCCTCAATTGCTCAAATTGTCACACTAGTCAAAGTGAGAAATTTGCTGACGCACCCTTGCACTTTGAGGAAAATGAAAACGAAGAGTTTGCCTTTTGTTCTTAAACTTCTTGATCAAGTTATTGATTTTTTTTCTTTTCGTTCAAGTCCTTTTTTAAATTAACATTAATTTTACTATGGTTGTTTCCTCTTTGCATCAGGCAGGTCCCTTGATAATCAGCTCGGATTAAGATACCCAGAACAGCCCGTCGAATTCAGAGGACACAGACCCTGGTCTTATGTTTAGAAGGGTCTGAATTGTCAGAATATCTTCAAATCCGAGCTAAAATTGATGATATTAATGTTGCTTTTCAAACTATAGGCAATCAAGGTGTTCTTGTTCCTCTCTCTTCTTCTACCGAGTCACCTACTGTTGCTACAATATCTTCTTCTATTAATAGTTCTGCTACTTCTGTTTAGTCTATTGTCGTTGTTTTGTGGTTAGGCTTATGTTCTATTATGTTCTATTTGTTCTATTATGTTTTCTATGGACTTGTATTAGTTGTGGTTAGGCATATTCTATTATGTTTTTTATGGACTTGTAGCTCTCTCTTTTGTATGAACAACTTTGTTTCTAATGAAACAAGTGGTTATCCACTTTTTCAAAAAAAAGAAAATAATAAGTTAATTTTGTTTGAAAATATTAATAACTTGTACAACAAAAAATTATACGATAACTCGTATGGAAATTATTGTAGAGGAATAGAATAATTATCGTGTGGATCGGCTGTTTGTACAAATAAGCACATTTTTGTTATAATTTTTTTATTAACATATATTATTAATTTTTGGATTTCAACTTCCATATAAAAGTTAAATATATTTATTTCAGATAAGACTAAATAATTTATTCTATGGTCGATTGTCTATTGTGCCCCTTTAAATGTATAATTCAATTTGTTTTTGTTCATTAGTCATATTGATATACATATTTTTTAGACCAAATGAGAATTTTCCATGATTATTTTTATAGTACAATCGAACATTTAAAAAACTTCATAATCATTCTTATACATATCCGTAAATATGAACGGTTCCGTAAATTAATTTGTGTTTTCTTATATGTAAAATCCTATCTCAGCATAATTCCATAACAATCAGACACGTCTTGAGTTCCAACTTAATTTCTATACCTTAATCGAGGAGGAATTTGTCAGGGTTAACTGTGGGAATATAACCTGAGTGAGGCTACGGTACTATGCATAGCACGGTTTGGTCTGGCTCAATATTTGAGTTTTCAAAATTCTAACGGTCGATCCGAACCGTTCAACATGATTATAAAATGAATATGTACTTGCAAACCAAATTTTATATTTTTCGATTTTTTTTACTATTTTTTTAGAAAGGTAGAAAATCACTTGATCTGAAAATTCTGGACCATCCAAAAACAGTGATTTTCTACCTATCTAAACAAATAGTAAAAAAAATAAAAAAAAATATAAAATTTGATTTGCAAGTACATATTCATTTTATAATCATGTGAACAGTTTGGATCGACCATTAGAATTTTGAAAACTCAAATATTGAGCTGTAGCACGGACCAATCCGTGCTATGCATAGTACCGTAACCTCACTCATATAACCTTACGAAAAAAACATTTCTTGGAAAATTAACACTTATGTACATTCTGTGTACTTTACAACTCTCTTTCTTGTCTCACAATCGACAATTTGATTAAGAAATGATGGAACATATATTTGGCTACTGCGATTACACAACACATACATAATCAAAATTAAACACAACATGCCCAAATTTTATATCCTGACTTTGCAAACAACGAGTATAAAATTTCGACAGTCTACTGTAGGCTCCACGATTAGGATGTAAATACTAGTCATGCCGTGATTTATGCCACGTGCCGCAATTAAATTGGAATGGATAGTTATGGTACGTTAGTTATGCCGTAATCACACGTGAGTGTTCAAATATGACTGATCACATTTGACTATTTGTTTATTTGTTTAGTAATTTATGTTAGTTTATTCAAAATTTACTATTAGATCAAAGATCTAATAATTATGATCATGTATAACTCGTGTGACTAAGTATCGCGCGTGTTATGACTCCACCAATTCACTTGTCGTGACGTGCTAAATTTTCAAAAAATAATTACACTACGCGAATAATCACGATACAGAACACACAAAGTTACAGTACGTCTCGTGTCATGCCATGACGGATTCGTATAACTTTTTTTTACGTCCTACTTCACATTATACAAATGCATCTATGCAATGGATTATGGATAAGGTCTAAAAGCAAGTGATCTATGGCCTATGGGTTTGCAACTAGTATGGGGATTTTTTTTTAAAAACGTAATTAAAATAATTAATTTTAAAAAAATAACATGATTACTGTTTTTTTTTTTAAAACCATAAAAACTGAACTGCCAATTCGGTCTGATGGATTTTTTTTTTTCAGACCGAATTGGCAATTCGATCCAGCTGCTTTTCATAGAGTTGTAGAAAAAAAAATAAAAAAACGAGTTAGACCGAGTTGGCAATTCGGTCCATCTTTTTTTTTTGCCTAGACCGAATTACCAACTCAGTCTACATATTTTTTTTTCTTAGTATTAATGGCAGGGGGTTAGGCGCATAATGACAAGAACAAAAACGGCGACTTTTCTCTCAGAGTAAAGTTCAGATTTCATGTCGTTACTTTACATAGACTTCCTATAGTAATTACTACTAGTTAGATGCGTGTATAGGAGCGTTCTGACTCGCTATAGAATGGTAACAAAGAGAACGACATAGAATATCAGGAACCAGAGATGGAAACGTCGGCAATTTGCCCCCGTTTCGGGAATGGTGCTCCCATTTTCCCACAACACTCCAGCCAGCAAATGCAAATTAAATTTTTTTGGTCCATTTAAAAAAAAAAAACCGAATTGGCAATTCCATTTGGACTAAAAAGACTTTTGGACCGAATTGTTAATTCGGTCCAAGAGGAGTTACATGCAGGGCCATAGAAATTGTCGGGGAACTGTGAAAAAAGGCTAGACCGAATTAGCAATTTGGTCCATAAAAAAAAAAACTCTTCAGACTGAATTGGCAGTTCGGTTTTTATGGTTTTGGAAATTCGGTTTTTATGGTTTTTGTAAAAAAAAACAGTAATCATGTTGTTTTTTTTTAATTAATTATTTTAATTACGTTTTTTAAGAAAAAATCCGTAGTACGGAGACAGCCCAAAGCAAAGCCCGGAGGAGGAATTACGACCTGAATTCAAATATAATAATAATAATGGGTTATAATAATAATTTATACTCGTAGTATCTCTACTTCCGATAATGAGTCCACTAAATAGAAATAGAGTCCGCATCGTCTGCATTAACTCAAAGATCATCTTTTGATCTTTTGAGCTAATATATCTTGGCTGTCTGATTTTAAACATAGTCAATTTGACACTGTTTATAAAGTAGGGAGCTCTTCAATATTAGTGCAGATTTGGTCGGCACAGATTTTAAAGCTAATCAGACGGTACAAATGGATTAACTCAAAAGATTCTTTTTTCAGTTAATGCAAACGATACGAATTCATAGAAATACTGGTTCCCTATCATATATATATATATATATATATATATATATATGAGTAAGGCTACGGTGCTTTGCAAAGCAAATTGGCCACGGTACTTCGGGCCATTTTTTGGATTTTGAAAATCCAAACAACCCATCCGAACCGTTCAACATGTTCTAAATATTGAAATGTGCTTGGAGACCAAATTTTACATTTTTTGGAATTTTTTTACTATTTATTAAGCCACTTTGAAAATCGCTGATCCAAAGGTGAACAGTAAAAAACAGGAGAATTTTCTGGAAGACCAGATCAGACACTTTCAAAGTGGCTTAATAAATAGTAAAAAAATTCCAAAAAATGTAAAATTTGGTCTCCAAGCACATTTCAATATTTAGAACATGTCGAACGGTTCGGATGGGTTGTTTGGATTTTCAAAATCCAAAAAATGGCCCGAAGCACCGTGGCCGGTTTGCTATGCAAAGCACCGTAGCCTTACTCTATATATATATATATATATATACTAGTATCATACCCATGTGTCAACGGGTCATATTATAAGAGGAAAAAAATCTCATACAAAATAACATATTTTCATAAAATAATGTAGACTAAATGACAAATAACATTTCTTAAATAACATATTAAATGACATCTACACGTATATAACATTCCTTCAATGATATATTAAATGCCATACATTTTTTTTTTATCTTTTTGACATATTTTATAAAAAATCTCATACAAAATTACATGTTAAATGAAAAATAACATTCCTTAAATGATATTAGAAAAATAGAAAGAAATATAAAGACATAACCAATCAATTATCAATATCAATTCAAAAATTCTTTAAATGACATTTAAAAAATAGAAAGAAATCAAAACCAATAAAAAAGATAATAAAATTTGCATATGGCGAGTACGTATCTAAATAAATTTCGACTTCTACATATAAAACAATATAAATACATAGAATTAGAATATTTGATCAGAGAGCTAATATTTAATCTGAAATGTTATCTTTTAATCAGAACCGTTAGCGGATCATAAAATTTATGTGCTTAATACAAGAAGGCGGAGATACACAATCATATGTCTTTTATTTTTATGTACGAGGCTTGCTCTCTATTTTAGTTACAACTTGTGGATCATGTTTTCTCTATGAAGACTTGAGATTTCCATGATTTGAACTTGGAACCAATAATCCGCCGTTGATGCTCTCCCTCTCCTGATAAGCATACACTGGATACATCCAGTTCTTCACACAGTTCGTTACAGATGACCCGGACTCCTATCCGGTTCGGTTCTTCTGAGGGATCATCTAAGTTACTGAACCGGTCAAATCCGGTTCAACCAGTCGGTTTTTTTTTGTTGAATCAAATCGACAAAAACCCTGGTTCAAAACAGATTCGTTTCTCAAATCTCCGTCTCCTTTCTCAAATCTCATTCTCCTTCGATTTGTTGTCTTTAATTTGTTCAGTAGTAACGACTTCAATCTCCTCCAGTAGTAGTTTGTTTGAAATCTCCTACTTCAACCTCCTCTCTGTTGTGGCTCTCTCCTTCCAGACTTGAACTATTCTCAAGACTAGTTCAAATCTCGTTCTCAAGATGGAAGTCTTGAGCATAGATCCATGCATCATCATCAAGTACTTCAAGCAATTTTATGGAAGTTTTGAGTTAGTTTGATTGAATAGATCCAAGCATATAAGTGTTTGATGAAATGCCCGAACTAAAGAGCATTTTGATCATAATTGATTTGTGGTAAGAGAGCACAATTGACGTAAAACCAAGGTGAATTAGGCTCAACAAAAACATGGTGATTTGTGGCCATAATTCATGTAGCTAGAACTTAGCAGTTTAATTAGTTTTCTATTTTCATGCATTAGGATTTTTTTACCAGTAAATGGCGCTCCAACACAAACATGGTTTAAGCTTTTATGATCTTATATTAGGTTTTTAGTGTTTTCTGGTATTTGCTTTCAATGTATTGGGGCTTTCTTACCAATAAGGTAGTTCTTACTTCTACGACACTAGGTTTTCATTTATGTTTTCTGTTAAACTAGACTTGTAATCTTGTACTCTATTTAAATGACAAGTTGCCTACGGGCTTTTTTCAAAAAAAAAAAAAAAAATCAAGCTGTTTCACTTTGTATTTTTATTGCATTAGGGAAATGTATCTTTTTTTTCAACTGTGCAGGTTCTAAGCTGTTTCACTTGGTGTTTTTATTACAGTAGGGAAAAGTAATTTTTCTTTAGCAAATTGCACTGGTTGTTTTATTACACAGAGAAGCAATAGTCAAAATTATAATGTGTGCAATATACACCCGGGTTGTTTGCCTATGAAAAAAACAACAATAGTCATGTTTTATGAAAAAACCATCCCGTTGATCCACCGGTCTGACCAATGAATCATTGACCCAGAACTTTACCGGGTCGATGTCCGGTCCGGTCCGAATAACATTGCTTTTGAGCTCTAATTTCATATCCTCTTTCGTTCTTTCTTCCTATCTTAAATTAATAGACAAAACACACTGTTTAGTGCGCTACGATAACAGATCCGTACAATTCGGCGCTAAAATTAGTGCCTTCAGAAGCACTGGATACAGATCCAATAACCACCAACTCTGACAGCTCCAGTTAGCAAATCCTTTAGTTTAGGAATATATAGCTGTATTTACCGAATCTGTGCAAACCTGTTTATATATGAAATAACAACGGCTACGGCTAGGAATCCACTATTAAGGAAATAACAACAGCCAGTAATCTTGTGTAATTAGGAAAGATCAGAGGCTAATTGGCCTATAAATACACCTCTGTAAATTCTGTAAATCATCAATTAATCAATTAACCATTCAACCTTTACACCTCAAATCTTCTATATATACTGTCTTTGTAATATATATAATTTAACAAAAACAAGTACAAACAAGCTTCAACATAAACAAGTACAAATTTTTCGAATCACAATTGGAAGAATAAACTCAGCTGCAACGCCTTAAAATGAATCAGGTACAAACTTGTCGAATAATTACTTAACTGTTTGGGTAAAATAAATTACATAACCACAGATAGAGAAAATGAAAGTACTATTTCCCTGATTATGCTAGTGCAAGGAGGAAGATAGACAATAAAGTTATCACCATTCTAGTGAATACTATCCACTTGTTTAAACCAAAACCGACAGTGCTTTCAATACCTCCAATTTTATCATTTATTGAAAACGCCGAGTATATATGATGAAGAACCCGCCGAGTATATCTGAATCACGCGATGTATGCAATTATTTGAATTAATGAAGATATAAAATCTGCAGAATTTTTTTTACAAAATATATTAAAAATTTTGTTAGAATCAGAAGGATGGTTTTTTTCGATGTCATAAAAATAATTGTTTGGGTTTTTAGACATTTTCTAATGAATCAAATTGATATTATTGATTCGGTTCCTTTGAATTTGTATGTAGATCAGGTATTTTCCGCGGTTAGAGATTGATATATGCATACAAATTTCTTAGAATATGTCTTAAAGGAACTGAATCAATTATTCAATTCCTTCTAATGCATTGAAAAAAATTCTCATTTTTCTCCCCCAAACAAAATATTTAATATATTTCTATCTGGGGATCTTATGGAAAAAGGATATCACACGGATATTCATATATATGTAGCATGCAACAACTATGTAGTAGCTAGTTCTTGTAAATTAATTCGTGTATTTCCCAATCTGTAAAATCATATCCCGCATAATCCCGTTACAATTGAAGATGCCTTGAGTTCCAACTTTCTATACCTGATCGATGAGGGATTTGTTAGGGTTAACTGTGAGGGATATAACCTTATGAATTAGAAAATTAACACTTGTGTCACTACAAGAAAATATACCTTTACCGGCGCTTAAAAACAATACTAAAAGTCTATATAAACGCCACTAAGAGGGAACGGCGAGGTCGCCAGCCGAAGTCACGCCACCGTTGCGGATCAAGAGAAAAGAGGCAGTAGTAATGTTGCCTTGAGTGACGGAGTTCCAGAGATAGAGAGAGTACCGGCGGAGTGGAGAAGAGGGAATGGCGAGGTCACCAGCTGAAGTCGTGCCGCCGTCGTGGATCGAGAGAAAAAGGAGGCAGTAGTAAGGTGGAAGAGGAGAGGTAGAGACGACTAAGGTGAGCGGAGAAAAGAGGCGGAGAGGCGCGGAGGCGCGGAGGTTTGAGTCAGGAGGCAGAGAGGCAAGAGTGTTTAGGGGTCTGGCGTGCGATTAGGAGCGGATCGATCACACAATATATTATTTTTTTAACCAAAACTTAAGCCGGCATTTGATTTTGCACGATCAAATTTTGCAGGCTATACTGGCGTTTCCTACAGCACCGGCCGGGTTAGCGCCAGTAAAGGCTTATTTTCTTGTAGTGTGTAGGGCAAGAGATCAAGAGTAATCGGCCGGGTTCAAATAGTTAACTGGGTTCAAACCCATTAGTTAATCGGGTACTATTGTAGACTGCACAACAATTTTTTTTTATTATGGACTCAACAGGCAATTCAAGCAATATACAAGCAGAGCACAAAGGAGAGTGAGGATTGCTATGGGCAAGCTAACTTGGCAGATTGATGTTTTTTAATAGAACAACAAATTTATGAAAATATACCCTTTCAAAAAAATAAAAAATAAATTCCTATAGTTGATTTAATGAGTCTACAGGTTTTTTCGTATGAGTTTAGCAGAAGTAGTAGAGACATTTGTAATATATACAATCAGATATTTGGTGCGTATATTATTGAAGATGATGAACTAAAACCCGATCCAATAATCACCAACTCTGAGAGCTCCAGTCAGCAAATCCCTTTAGTTTAGGAATATAAAGTTGTATATACCGATTCTGTGTAATCCTGTGTATATAGGAAATAACAACGGCTAGAAATCCTCTATTAAGGAAATAACAACTTGTAATCTTGTGTAATTAGGAAAGATCAAATGCTAATTGGCCTATAATACACCTCTGTAACTAAATTCTGTAAATCATCAATTAATCAATAGACCATTCAACTTTTACATACTTATTTTTTTTGGAAAGAAGTGACCATGCCACCGATTTTCATTAAAATGAAAATCCAAAATTCATACATTGTTTGACTGGTACAACCAATCTAGTACCAGCAGCATATCTAAAATCATAACTACTTGGGTAATGAGAGAATACCCTCTAAAACAAAGTAAAGATCAACATTAAGGACTAACCTGCATGAAAAATCAACTTTTACATATCAAATCTTCTATACTGTCTTTGTAAAATATATCATTTGTATTAACTATTAACAAAAACAAGTACAAACAAGCTTCAACATAAACAAGTACAAAAATTTTAGAATCATAATTGGAAGAATAAAAACAGCTGCAATGACTCAAAACAAATCAGGTACAAACATGTCGAATAATTATTCAAATAAACATAATCACGAATACAGAAAATGAAAGTACCAATTTGTTGGTTATGCTAGTGCGAGGAGGAAGATAAACAATAGAGGGAACGCCATATTTTGGAACAACACCCACTTGATTATACCGGACACCCACTTGATTATATCGAAAAGGTTAGTATTTTCCTTATGAAATACTTCTAGAAGAAGATTACAATACTGCATCAATTTGGTTATATCGAAAAGGTTAGTAGTTTCATTTTCAATTTCTTCTAGAAGATCATCACAATACTGCATCAATTTGGTTATGAAAGGTGACCCCAGGATAGTGAAAGAAAGGACGATGATGGCAATGGGCAAGCTAACAGGAGCAAGTATCACATACGAACCTAATCCAAATGCCAACACCATACAACCCGCTGCTGAGTTAAACGCGTTTGTTGCGTAGTAGAGATCAGCAACATCTGGTTCAACTAGAGCAACCGATGAAGTGGAGATAACTTTAAATATGCTTTTAAATGCTAGTATAAATGATTGGGTGTTTGCTAAGATAAATGCCTTGAACATGTATTCCCTTCCCAGAATCGGTGTGCCATTGTCTTGGTTGTAACCTCCTGGGATTGCGAATGCAGCAGCAAATGCTACAGTCGTAATAAGTACGGAGCCCAATCCAATAACTTGAATTCTCTCCCATTTATTTTTGTCCGGTTGAATGTCCTCGTCGAACAAATATTCAGTAAAACGATCACCCTTGTCAGCAACATACAAATGAAGTCTGAGATACATATCCTGTAATAGACAAATTAAGATATATTTATTAAACAGCAACAAATAATTCAACTGGTAGATTTACTGTCAAATTGTTTTCGTCAGATAATATATTATGGAAACAGCTGGTACATTTATTTCAAATTCTTTAATGATTGACTCAATTTTGGAGGTGTTTAGGACCCAACAAGCGATAAAATTTTGAAAATAAAATAACGGGAGATATTAGTTAAAAGAAATGGATTCCTGATTAGTCTTGCCTGTTTCGTGGGGCTCAGGAATTAAACACTGATGATGGTTAGCAGCTATAATCATTGTAATATGCCTATCACTAAACTTGAGGTAGTCCGGTTTAGTTATAACCATGCAAAAGGGCACCTATCGGAATTGCTATGGATTATTAATATTTATGGATAGAACGAAATAAGATTTGCCTTAAAGCAGGAGATTCTAGGCGCATATATTCGTCATTAATTCATTTCTGGGTTGCACGTTTAGGATTTTCTTGGATGAGTTTGATTCACTCTATTTTACTGGATTTGAACTGATGGTAGGATGTTAATACGAAATAGTTCTTATCCATACCCTATACCCATGCAATAAGCTAAAGAAGAAAAATTCTTACCCATACCTATATGGTTATACCCAATAAGCTAACAAAAAAAAAAACTTTACCCGCCCATGGGCGAAGTTAGTATGATACAGCCCTAGAAAATGGACTTGCCTACCCCAAAGCGTCAGATGAAATAAATAAAAAAAAGCCTATTGTGTGTGGAGGAGACGCGAATATGCGATTCTGTGAGCAAAAAAAAAAGAAACAAAGGCAATCGCCGATCGAGCTGCCTGTGCGTGAAGGAGAAAAGAAACCAGGTTATTTCTGCTGTTCGACTGTGCCTGCGGAGGAGAAGGAGAAGGAGAAGGACTGAAGGAGTGCAGTCTTGTGATCGAATTTCGTAAATGATTTGCTAATTGCTATTGTGCATTTGTGCTTAGGAAATGAATTGGATTTTGTTATCAATTTCATAAATGCCCTCTTAGTGTAATTTTTTAAGTGATTTGCTAATTGGATTTTATTGTCTGAAAACATCCTCAAATCAATTTTGTACAAGTACAGATTAATTCAAGTTGAGTTAATCAAAGTGATTAGTATCAGTTGGAACATATATGTTTTGTTCTGTTTCTCGTGTCAATTAAAAAGAACTTTATTTTCTATTATTGGCATCCGGTAACTAAGTTGAATTTAATTGATTTTCTTTCCTTAAATTTGTCAATTAGATAATGGACAAATACTATAAGAAGAGATCTAATTTTCCTCTTGTTGGCATCTGGTAGGTGACTTGGGCGGAGGCAGGAAGAGAGTTATGGAGAAGATTTAAACCCAAATTCGATTTTTGCCTACTCTTGATTCAAATTCTGGCTCCGCCATTGCACCTATACCCATCTTATCGAATATGGTACGGGTCAGATAAACAGTTAAAATGGTATCATTGATACCCCTATACTTTAGGAACTTTTATAATTTATGTTGTGTTATGTGTGTTTATTTTGAACGAAATTGACTTTTCTAATACTCTCTAATAAAATATATTGTAATTTTTTTTATAAAAAAATGGCTCCCACATCTAAAAAAGAGAAATAATTTCATTTCAATTTTTAGAAATACTTTATTTCAAGCGGTTTTCTCAACAAAAACCGATGTAATGAATTTTTTCAATGAATATATGAATAGAGGCTAGACTTCTATTCCTTCCTCAGAAAAAAAAGGAGAATAATTGGTTCTCATTTTGTAATTTTAAAAACTCTGAAGTTTTCTACATTTACAGCTAAGATTTTTGCTTTGACAATGAAATTGGAGAATACCATGAACAATTTACTGGAAGAATATCATAGCAACTCAAATTAAGAATAAGGCGTCGAGGGTGAAAGAGCTAATTGCATTCAAGCTAGCTGTCATGCATTGATCACCTAATTTACTAGTGTGCTTTTGCTTGGGGAAAAAAAATATGAACTGATTTAAAATTACCATGAAGTAAAATTGTAATGAACATTTAGTTAATTTAGTCATACCTCAGTAGCAGTTTTCCATATGTGATTCCTCCAAAGTTCAAATGGTGTTTGCCCTTGATTGTTTATCACTGCTTCCCCTTCTCTAGTCAGATGTTTAGAAATAGCGATCATAACCGACGTGTGCCCCTTGATTGTGGCTATGTGCAATGGTGTATTTCCTTCGTAATCCTTTGCATCAATCAGGCTTCCCCATATTTCACTCGGTACAAGCAAAGGTACTCCCCAAAATACCTTCACCTCATTTTCTTCTGCAGCAATGTGAAAAAGATTCCGTCTACAATGATCAAGAAGTTTTGCATCATGAGGGTAATGTTTCAAGAAATGTATAACCAGTTCTATGTTGCCGGCTCTTGCAGCTACATGAACAGGACACATTCCATTTGAATACTGTTCACATGCAAGAGAAGGATCATCCTTTAACATGCATACAACCATACAAGTATATCCTCCCACTGTAGCTATGTACAATGGAGACAGCCCCTCTTTGTTAAACATGTATGCCGCACCTGGATCCAATATCATCAATTCATGGGCAACAACTTCATGGCCATGTTTGGCAGCCAAGTGCAAGGCTGTGTTTTCATTGTTGTCAGTTTTTCTGACAGCATCCTTGACCACATTGTGATCTGGGCGATCTGGATCAGCAAATTTAATGAGCTCTTGAATGATATCCACGTTACCAACCTTTGCAGCACAATGCAAGGGTGTCTCCGAATTCTTGTTGCGTGCTTTGATCAGGGACATATCTCTTTTGAAAACCATCAAAGCAAGGTCGTTGTGCATCTGAGTAACAAGTAGGTGAAGTAGAGTGTCTCCAAAATGCGTTACACTTCCAATCAAGTCCTGGAGATCATGCTGATCCGCCTCTATTGTCACCTGAGTTGTTAATAATGCAAAATGTCATGAATGAATAACATCAAGTATTTTTGCATCAATTAAAATTTCAAAAAATCTATATAATATTGTTATAATGATAACAATAATACTAATAATAATAAATAGTAATAATTAATAATGATAATAATAATAATAACTAGTAATTTAAAAGTCTTAGAAGGTTTTCTTCTGCACTCCGTCTGTCAAGACAAAACCATAAGCAATAAATATGTTCAACTATTCGACGACAATTGAAAACAAGAACCTCGATAACTATTATCGATGAGCCTCACGTTAAAAGAAGATTAGCATGGACCTATATATATAATTAAGGAATCGATAACAAATGCCTCCCTTCGAATGCTGTAGCCTGAAGTTCATCCGAAAATCAAGATTTGTTAATTGGTTTCATAATAGGTATAAAATTGCTGCTATTGATAAATTGATAGGTGATTTCTGTTTCAGTCTGTCAAAAAAGTAAAAATTGAAAACTTTGTATAGATCTTTACTGTAGTTTATGGTCTTAATTTCTATTTTCTAATAATAAGTGAGCATTCCTTCTGGATTTGAGGAACATTAGTAATTTTGGTATATCAGTGTTGAGAAATAGGATCTAGGATCTTAGATTAATAGTCATCATAGATCTAGAATTAGAGGGCTGGAATTAAATCAAGGAGTTAAAGGGGTCTCCTTACATATATATATTCAATAATATGTACACTGTACATAGGTACCAAAGGTACAAACGGTAACTTAGACAGCTTGTAATATATATAGCGATCAAAACAGTGTAAACAACAAGATCAATGAAATATTTTTTCTCATCATAATTGCTATCCTTAGAAATTCATAAAGCAACATGGTATCAAAGCATCAGTCTCTGTGACCGAAAAAAATCCCACAAAACCTTACCAGCAAAACTGGTACATACATAAGCAAAATCCAAACCCTTAAACAGAAGTCTAGCACGACAAAGCAATTACATCAGAGGGGCAGCACTCCAGGGAAGCTACCAATACCTCAAAACTTACCAACTCATTGCTTAACAGCCAAAACTACCTCTCATGGGCAAGATCTGCAAAATTGTCTCTCAGTGGAAGAGAGGTTTTAGATTTCATCACAGGAGAGTAAAAAAAACCAGTGCCAGAAAAGGCCGAAGCAACTGAGAACGAAAAAATAGCAGCAAAACAATGGCAATTCAAAATGACAAAGTCATGACATGGCTCATGCAATCCATGGAGCCAGGGATTTTTGACCTATTCCTCGGCCACAAAATAGCATTCAAATTGTGGGAAGGCATAAAAACCATGTATGGCCGACAAAACAACTATTCCCATATCTATCGATTATAACAAGAAATCCAACAAGAGCAACAAGGGTCAAGAAGCAACACAAAAATACCTGGGGTGCTCTTCAAAAGAAATTGCACGAACTTCGAGTTTATCGACCACCCATAACAGATCCGGTAGCAATCCAGAGGGAAGAAGAGGATTAAATTTTTCAATATCTCGCGGGTCTCAATCCAAGCTATGAAGCCGTGAAGTCACAACTCCTCTTAACAACCATTTTTCCCTCTTTTGCCCAAATCGCCACCATAGTGGAGCAAGAAGAAAGCTGGCGGCTTGCTATGGGTGGTCCACAAGCCGGTGGCAGCGAGGGACATGAAACCCATAGCTTCGCCACAAAAACCCCAATTTCGAAAAAATCCTAACTTTCAAAATTACTCAAATCGGCCAAGTACCAAAGGAGATAAGTGCTCTCACTATAAAAAGGAGGGTCACCAAGCCGAGATATGTTACTTCCTTCACCCACATCTCAGGCCAAAGTGGCGGACTGGAACGAAGGGAAGAAAAAAGAGAAAGAAAGGGAGCCGCGTGGAGGGTATTCTGCTCAAACCGGTCTCAGTGTCTCAAATAAACTAACCGGTTCAAATGAACCAGCGTTCAACTCAAACGGGTTTGGTGGGTCGGACGTTGGTGGGTCAAGCGGGTCAAATTCACTGCAGCAGCTTTTTGAGCAGTTCTCTGTCTGGATCACCAAGCAAAACTCAAACAACACTTGTGGTATCGTTTCTTACTCAAAAAATTTTAATTTAATAATTATAGATAACGGTGCTACCGATCATATGTTCGGAAATAAAAAAACTTCTTACCAATTTAGTCATGACCAGAAGCAATCAATATGTATTAGTAATTAACGGTATGAAAGCACAAATAGATGGTGTAGGAGAAACTAATATTTGTAGCAAGAAAATTAATAACGTCTTATATCTAAAAACATTTCCCATAAATTTACGTTCGGTAAAAAAATTAACACATGACTTTAATTGTAATGCAACCTTCTCTTGCAAAAATGTTATCTTTCAGGACCGGTAAACCGGGAGGAAAATTGGGGAAGGTTTTCTTGAAAATGGACATTATCTTTTGAATTTACAAGAATCGATTTTTTGTGCTTCCGCAAAATCCAATAATCACGACGTTTGGCACAAGAGGTTTTGGTATCCGTCCGATAAGATTTTAAATAGTGCACTAGATTTTTCTTTTCAAAATTGTATTAATTGTGATATATGCAAGTTGGCAAAACAATCAAAGCTTCCATTTTCTCAATCAAATAGCAAAAGTGAAGCATTGTTTGATTTAGTTCACTCCAATGTATGGGGTCCGGCCCCAATTAATTTTTATAATGGATTCAAATATTTCGTTATATTTATTGATGATTTCTCTAGAGCTACTTGGTTGTATTTACTAAAATCAAAAGATGAAGTTTTTAATTGCTTTCAAGAATTTCTCTGTCTCATAGAAAATCAATTTGATGCAAAACTTAAAATTTTTAGATCGGACAATGGAACGGAATTTGTGAACAAAAATTTCACAACTCTTTTCAAGGAAAAATGAATTATACATCAAACAACTTGCATAAACACTCCCGAACAAAACGGGGTGTCAGAAAGGAAAAATAGACATCTATTAGAAATGACATGTGCATTATTATTTCAAAATAATGTTCCAAAAAGGTTTTGGTTGGATGCCATCCTTTGCGCTACTCATTTATAAATAGATTGCCAAGTGTTATTTTGAAAAATAAAAGTCTAATGGAAATCCTTTACCAACGCAAAATTAATTTTGATTATTTAAGAGTATTTGGTTGTGTATGCTTTGTAAAAATTAAGACAAAAGATATATTTGACTATATGTCAACAAAAACTATTTTTCTAGGGTACTCCTCATATAAAAAAGAATATAAGTGTTATGACCCTATTACAAAAAAAATATTTACATCTAGGGATGTTATATTTTGTGAAGAAAAGCCATATTTCTGTTAAAAAGAAATGGAAATGAGTGAAACACCACATATAAATGAACAAATAAGTTCGATAATACCTCATATAGATGATCAAGTATATACACAAGATGCCAACCATAAGGTTGAGACAAATAACCTTGAAGGGGTAATGGACAACATTGATACTAATGACAATGAGAGAGAAGAAAATTTAGAAGTTAGACGGTCCATAAGAACACCTCTACCATCTACTAGACATAGATTTTGTGACCTATACGGTTTAATACCCCATACAAAAATTCATATCATCTGAAAATATCTTTTCTTCTTATAATACATTTCTCACTTCCATTGAGAAAGAACTAGAACCTAATAATTACCAAGAAGCCATAACCAATCCGATATGGTGTAATGCCATGAAAGAAGAGCTAAAAGCTCTTAAAAAAAATGAGACATGGGTAATTGTACAATCACCAAAAAAACCAAAACACTATTGGTTGCAAATGAGTATACAAAAGTAAATATAATAGTGATGATACCATAGAACGGTACAAAGCGAGATTGGTGGCCAAAGGGTATACTCAAACATATAGAATAGATTACAATGAAACCTTTGCCCTGGTAGCAAAAATGAATACCGTTAGAATTTATTTTCTATTGGGGTAAACAATAATTGGGATTTATACCAAATGGATGTAAAAAATGCATTTCTTCAAAGAACATTTGAAGAAGAGGTATATATGAACCTACCACCCGGTCATAAATTGGAGAACAATTCTAATCTAGTTTATAGGTTAAATAAATCAATTTATGGATTGAAGCAATCTCCACGGGCATGGTATGGAAAACTTAGCTCTTATTTAAATTATTAGAATTTTAAAATTAGTAGTGCCGATCATTCTTTGTTTACTAAAAATAATGGAAAAAACATAACCCTTGTACTAGTATTATATGTAGATGATATTATAGTTACCTGAAATAACATAGAAGAAATTAAAAAAGTTAAAAGTCAATTAAAAGAAAAGTTTGATATTAAAGACCTCGGATATTTAAAATATTTTCTAGAAATAGAGGTAGCATATTCAAAGTTGGGGCTTTTTATTTCTCAAAGAAAATACACTTTAGACCTCTTGAAAGAAACTGGTAAATTAGGTTGCAAACCGGTCTCTACTCCAATTGATAACAAATATAAATTAAATAGTGAGGATGGTGAACCATTATAAGACATAAACCAATTTCAAAGGCTAGTCGGAAAATTAATTTACCTAATGGTTACCTGTCCGGATATTTTCTTTTTCGTAAGCCAAATTAGTAAGTTCATGCACTCACCAAGAACTTCACACTTAAAGGCCATAAATTAAATTTTGAGATATTAATCCCGGGAAAGGAATTTGGATGAAAAACAATAATTCTAATATCATATGTGGCTATTTCGATGCAGATTGGGTCGAAAATTTCGATAAGAAATCCACTACCGGCTTTTGCACATTTTATTGTCAGAAACTTAGTCACATGAAAAAGCAAAAAACAAACCGTTGTGGCACGATCTAGCGCAGAGGCGGAATATCGTGCCATAGCATCAACGGCAAGTGAATTAACTTGGATCAAACAACTACTCAATGGCGTAGGCATTGCAAGTGATCAACCAATGAAGATGTATTGCGATAATAACTCTGCAACACATATCGCATCGAATCTGGTATTCCATGAGCTAACCAAACATATAGAAGTGGATTGTCACTTCATTAGAGAAAAGGTTCAAGCAAAGAAAATAGAAACACCATACGTTAAAAGTGAAGATCAACTAGCGGATGTCTTCACAAAAGGCTTGGATCCGAGTCCATTTGAAAAAATTTCAAGCAAGCTAGGATTGTACGATATATACATTCAAGCTTAAGGCGGAGTGTTGAGAAATAGGATCTAGGATCTTAGATTAATAATCATCATAGATCTAGAATTAGAGGGCTAGGATTAAATCAAGGAGTTAAAGAACGTCGAAGAGACTGTTGCGATGCAGTCGGTGGCCGACGTAGAGGACGTCGAAGAGGCTGATATGCCTGAGGATGAGGAGATCGACTTCGAGTCATGGTTTTTTAAAGAACCAGTTGAAGAACCGGTTAAGAAGGAGACCGGAGTTGTGAGGTGCGCAGTGGCTGATGAGGAGAACCCACAAGAGAGAACTGAGCTGGAGGCCATCACCAAAGAGGGTGATGATGATGCGAGGACACAGAGGAGTGTCGCTATTGTGGAGAAGACTGTAGGACACAAGTTCGCGCAAGGACATGCAGCTTGTCAGGTAAACCGTCTAGAGAAAAGAATTCGATGACGACCTGTGCCAAGGTAGTGTGAGAAGAAGATTCCAGAACCTTCTCTTTTGAAGAAGACTATTCTGGAAGATCGACCGCAGACGCCTGAGCAACTTCAAGCTCAGAAAATTAAAAGAAATAACAAGAAGTATGATGATCCAGATAAACGTGGAGTACCGAAGATCAAGATAAACACCGAATTGGTGCTGAGGGGGAGTGTTGAAGTCAGCACTATCTAGAAGGCCCAAGCCCAATTTGGCACAATCAAGATTAATCTAGAAATATGTATAATAGAGAGTAATCTAGAAAATACCAAATCGACTAGAATTAATTTGTAGAATCTAGAGTATTCCATTAGCTAGTATAAATAGGGACCCTTAGTCTTCATTTTGTATCAAGCAAATCAAGCAATTCCTCTTCTAACTTAGAGTGAGTAGTGAGTGTGAGATAGTTGTGTAGAAGATATATATTGTAGTACTCCTCTCTTAGTGTTAGAAATAAATTTAATATTCAACAAGTGGTATCAGAGCGGGTTAGGTCCTGTTGGCTAGAAGGTTCGTATAACCAGTGAGTTTGTTGTTGTGTCGAAGGTCCTGTTGGCTAGGAGGTTTGTGTAACCCGAGTCCGTTGTGGTGTCGAAATGTCAGACTTGAGTGGCATGAGTGGTCTCATTGAGAAGTTGAATAATTATAATTATAGAGACTGGCGTACCTGTATCAAGTCATATTTGCAGGGTCAGGATTTGTGGGAGATCGTGGGTGGTGATGATATCGAACCGCCACCGAATTTGATCCGAGCTTACAAGAAGTAGAAGGTGAAGGCGGGTCGAGCGTTATTTGTGTTGAAGGCTACAGTAGACAAGAGCCTACTGTGTCACATTGAAGATGTGGAGACACCAAAAGAGGTATGGGATGTCTTCACCGCGTTGTTTTCAAGGAAGAATACAAGTCCGCTGCAACTGCTTGAGAGGGAGCTGATGAATATCTCCCAAGGTGACATGACTGTAAGTGAATACTTTCTTAAAGTAAAAAATTTGTGTAGGGAGACTGAGCAGCTAGATGCCAATGCGAAAAATGGTCAAGATATAATGCGACGGATAATCCTAAATGGCATAAGGGGGGAGTACAGCGCCTTCATCATAGCAATTCAAGGATGGGCGACGCAACCAACCGTGCTGGAACTGGAGAATTTGTTGGCCAGTTAGGAAGCTTTTGGCAAGCAGCTGGCAGGTTTGATGGTGAAGCACGAAGAGCAGAAGGCTCTGTATAGTGGTCGACATGGAGAGTCGACCAGGGACAGGTATCGACGACAACCTGAGGCGGAGAAGGTTTGTCATGAACAATACAAGAGGTGCTTGTGTTTAGGGGGAGCTCCTAGAGGCCAAAATGACAAAGGAGTTGAAAGTGGTGAATATTGGAGTAGAAGAGTGGAGTGCTACAATTGCGACGACGAGGGCACTATGCACGAGAGTGCCAGTTCAGGAAGAATGAAGGAAGCTTCGTGGTGACCACGAAGGAGAAGGCACCGGAGGAGGTCCCAAGTGAAGAAGAGTGGGACGCAGTGGCGGCTGTTGCGATGCAGTTGGTGGCCGACGTAGAGGACGTCGAAGAAGCTGATGTGCCTGAGGATGAGGAGATCGACTTCGAGTCATGGTTCTTTGAAGAACCAGTTGAAGAACCGGTTAAGAAGGAGACCGGAGTTGTGAGGTGCGCAGTGGCCGATGAGGAGAAGCCACAAGAGAGCACTGAGCTGGAGGCCATCACCAAGGAGGGTGATGATGACGCGAGGACACAGAGGAGTGTCGCTATTGTGGAGAAGACTGTAGGACGCAAGTTCGCGCAAGGACATGCAGCTTGTCAGGTAAACCGTCGAGAGAAGAGAATTCGACGACGACCTGTGCCAAGGCAGCGTGAGAAGAAGATTCCAGAACCTTCTCTTCTGAAGAACACTATTCTGGAAGATCGACCGCAGACGCCTGAGCAACTTCAAGCTCAAAAAATTAAAAGAAGCAACAAAAAACATGACGATCCAGATAAACGCGGAGTACCGAAGCTGAGGGGGAGTGTTGAAGTCAGCACCATCTAGAAGGCCCAAGCCCAATTTGGCACAATCAAGATTAATCTAGAAATATGTATATTGAGAGTAATCTAGAAAATACTAAATCGACTAGAATTAATGTGTAGAATATAGAGTATTCCATTAGCTAGTATAAATAGGGACCCTTAGTCTTCATTTTGTATCAAGCAAATCAAGCAATTCCTCTTCTAGCTTAGAATGAGTAGTGAGTGTGAAATAGTTGTGTAGAAGATATATATTGTAGTGCTCATCTCTTAGTGTTAGAAATAAATTTAATATTCAACGAGGAAGAGGAGCAGTCATATGGACAAATTGGTTAGAACGTAATAATATATGTTTTAGGGGACTTTAGTTAAATATTTAAGAGCTATATGTTGACTTTTTTGGTGTAAAATAAAAGGGATGGTTCATTTTAAATTTACTCTTATCATGCCATATATATATGAATATATGATGTGATGGACCTATCAGCACACGTTATATATATCCAGCGAAATGGAGATGAACAAGAGTCAACTGAAGTCTTTGAAGATTGAAGTTGTCAGGGCTCAGGGGCGGAGCTACACTAACAGTTAATTATCTAGGAAGACTAATAGAGAAAGCTTGACTTAATTATTTAGTATTATATATTGTTGTTTTTTGATATATGAAAAAAAATATATTAAAATATTTGATATTTTGGACGAAAAATTCAAAATGTAAAATTTGGTCTCCAATTAAATACATTTTGGTATGAAGATTATGTTGAAAGGTTCAGATTTATTGTTTGAATTTTGAAAATAAAAATAAGAGCGAAAAGTAAAATAACCTCTTTACTTTTCAAACCACTGCAACTCAGGTAGATAAACAAAAAATAGTTTGTGAAATATTACCTTATGAGTTTCTGGTTGTTCTTCCGGCTGTAGTCGAAGACGTTGCATTAATACACCGCTGTTTCCTTTTATTGCTGCTGCATGAAGATCCGCAGGCATAAGTGGAGGTGATTCGGACACCATTTCACTTTCAGATGTTATGCTTTGGGAGGATGGAATGGCCATTACTATTGCGTTTTTGCTTGAATTGTAATGGTGGGGAAGATTTTAGTGTAGTCTGAAAAGCAATAACGTGCTGGGGGAGATTTTATAGATTAATGGTGGGGAAGATTTATAGATTAATGCTGGGAAGATTTTATAGAGGATGGAATGGCCATTACTATTTATTTAACTTACCGCATCGCATCATGGGTGAATTTTTTATAGTTAGTGGAGTCTCAAGGCCAATAATGTCTTATATTTAATTTCTAACCGGTAACGTGCTGCATCACTGGGTTAGTCTTTTTGTGCTCGTTCATATCCTCTCAAATTTTTGGGGGGAATTTCATGTATACCCCTAACAATTTCAAAATTATGTATTTCTCTCTAAAGTTCATAATATCATATATACCCTTCTAAAGTTCAAAAACTCACAAATATACCCATTTTATTGTCTTTTTATTAAAACTTATTTTAAATTTATAAAATACCCATTCTACACTTGATTAAAAAAGAAAAAAAAATGTATTATTCTTTAGAAAATTATCAGTCTTCTAATTAGTCGGTTTCCGAGGACAAATTAGTAATTTCTCTACTTCTAATGCTAACACAAGCATATACGTAACTCTAAATTACGTTAAATATTAGGGTTTAGGGTTTTAGAAATTGTCTAAAATAAGAGTTTAGGGTTTAGAGTTTAGCGTAATTTAATGTAATTTAGTGTAATTCAACGTAACTTAACATAATTTAGTGTAATTCAACGTAGTTTAACATAATTTCAAGTAATTTAGTATAAATATGCTTAATTATACATCAAAAGAAGTAATCTAACAAATATTTAAAAAAAAATTCAAATTTTTAGCATTAGAATTCAGCATCTTGATATTCATATTGTCTCTTAAAAAAAATATTGTTCATACCAAACCGTCCCACAGTGGGACGGTTTGGTATGAACAGTGGACCGCCCAATGAAAGAGCAGTCCGGATAGTTTTAATAAAAATTTGGAGAGAGGACATATTTGCTAATTTGTTTTTTTTTATTAATAAAAAAAGCGGCAACTGCTCTGCTCATTTGTCTTTATATCATCAGTCAAACTCAATGTAGATCTCGAGATCTATTCACTTCATTTGTTTATACCCTAAACCCTAAATCCAGCTGCTCATGTGTACTAACTACTAAATAAGAATAGGAAACGACTAAATAACAGAGTTGCTCTGTACAGGGAAGTAAACTTTCCCATCTTACGAGTTACGAATTAGGCTACTTAAATAAGTTCTATTAAAAATGCGCGCACCTGTTCCCCATCTAGCTAGGCCCTATAAATGCGGGCACCTATTCCCCATCTAGCTAGGCCCTAAAAATGCGCGTGCCTGTCCCTATCTTAAAAATAAAGAAAACAATCCACAGATGTATCATGCATGTGACATCATGGACGATGCTTTCGGAAATTTTTTATCTATACAAATTATTAAATACAGATATACGGAAACAGAAAGAGTATTTCGTTTCTAACAAATATAGAAAGATCCGACTCAATAAGTCCGATTCAAATTTATGGATCGGTCTCAATGGTCCAACTTAGGACTGCACAAAAAATTCGTAGTTCATAATTCGATTCGAGTTTGATTCGAAAAAGTTCATAAAAAATTCGATTCGAAATTGAGTTCGTTCGAAATTAATTCAAACCAAACTCAAACTGGACCTAGTTCGTTCGAAATAGGTTCGCAAACCAAACTTAACTCGAAATTAACTCAAACGAACCGTTGATTTTCGCTGATAATGAACTTTAATGTTTTATTTAGGATAATATTTGGGTTTGTAATAATTCTAAGACTTTGGTGATTGTTCTGTACTTCTATTGATATTTAAATTGTACTTTGAATACTTTGGATATTTGAAAACTTTGGTGATGTTGCTCATGTTGGCTATTTGAAAAACTTTGGATACTGTGATTGTTCTGAACTTTGATTTATTGTACTGAACTTTGGTGCAGTCCTAAGCTGGACCATTGAGACCGATCCACAAATTTGGATCGGACTCATTGAATCAGATATTTCTATATTTGTTAGAAACAAGATACTCTTTCTGTTTTTGTACATCTGTATTTAATAATTTCTATAGATAACAAAATTTCCGATGCTTTCAGATGGTTGTCAGCTTTCTCGTCTTATTGAGGTATGCCCTTTTTTTTTTATATTTTTTTATAAACTATAAATAAAAAACAGAATTTTAGAGAACTAATTTGATTGGTTATTTTTTTATGAAAACTATTAGTACCGAATTGGCTATTCGACACCGAAATGTTTTTCACGTTTTAGGTTACAGTTTATACTGAAGGTTTGTGAAACTTTTTGGTGCCAAATAGCCAAAAAAGTGTTGATACCAATAGACTATTTGATACTTGTGGTTTTTGTAAAAAAAAACCAACTAAGTTAGTTCTATAAAATCTGTTTTTCTATTTATGGTTTATAAAAAAAAATTCCATTTTTTTTCATCTACTTGAGTTTAAACTAGAGGTGTATTTACTAAAAATATTTTTTCTACAGTATTCTCTTTAGTAAATATAAAAAGTAATGAATACTCAAAAGCAATATGTAATATTGTTTATTTATAAGAGAAATTAGTTAATTTCTTTGATTTTTGTATGTTTATTAATGAGGAGGGTTCCAATACCTCATGCTTTTCATATATATCTCATCATTCCTCGTATTTACTATCTTTATTTTCGAAGTTCAAACAGTTGATCCGAACTTCTCAATATGATATTCATACTAAATATGTTTGGGAATGAAATTTTATGATTTTATGATTTTTGGAATTTTTTTACTATTTTTTAAGATATGTACAAAATCATTGTTTCTGGACCGTTCAAAAATAGTGATTTTGTACCTATCTATAAGAAATATAAAAAAAAATTCAAAAATTAATAAAATTTGGTCTTCAAGCATATTTTAATATGGATATCATGTTGAACGGTTCGGATTGACAGTTTGGATTTTAAAAACAAAAATATAATATGTGAGACATAATTAGGTATGAAAAACATGAGGTAATAGAACCCTCGTCTTTATAATAAGGTTAATTGGAACAATTGGAAGAGAATCTCTTCTGTATTTTGATTAGTTTATCATTTTATCAAATTACTGGTTTTGATTTCTGATATAAAAAATCAATAACTATTATGGTGAAAAATATTATAAGAAAATTTAAAAGCGAAGTATCGTAAAAGATTAAAAATGAAGTCAAACAATAAAAGTGAGCTCTTTGTCTCTTGGAGAAGCCAGGAGGCGGATATACCGATACACTCCTTGGGCAATTTTATAAAATACCTTCTTATAAGAACCATCAAATAAAATATTCTTCTTTGAGCAAAACTAGAGTGTGATGTGCTCACCAAGAGGGATTTGTGAGCACACCTCCAAAAGATTATCGGATTGACTTCGAACTAAGAATTCAAAACGTTGAAATTCATGTACTTCGTGAGTGATGCATGTACATGCAAACATTTTAAAGTTTCGAATTCATTTAGTACATGATCAAGCAGTCAAAACAATGATGAAAAATGAATAAATAAAACAATTTAAAAAAATAATGTTGGTGAAATTTATATACAATCAGAACCAGTACTTTTCAAGTATCTTCTAATGTTATGAATTTGCTCTTCTGTACTGATATCAAGAGAGTTATGTTTTTAATTTATTGCAAAATTTGCAAATGTCCCAGTGAACAGAAACATCATTTGTACCCACAAAATTAATGCATCAGCAAATTCCATCACTTTTTGAATGAACGAAAGGGATAGTTTTGGCATTTTCCAAAAATTGGGAGGATTGGTGAACAGGAGATATGTATGAGCTAGCTATCTTTATTCCAAGGGTGATGGAAAGAAAGTAAGAAACATCATCATTTGTTCCTACAAATGTCTGTTAATCCTGGAACAGAAACATCATTTGTCTATCTTCATATATCAGATGGTTTATGCAAATATCTCATTGGAAAAAGGATTTTTTTATTTTTGTTATATTCTTGTTGCAGTATGTAGTACGTGCCTTTTGTTCTATCGTTTGCTAATTACATATATGTTCTCATTTTTCATTAAGTGAAAAGTGGTGGTTATTAGGTGGAAGGGACCTTAAAGCGCAGGCCCGGATCCAGGATATTCGTCAGGGGGGGGCAAAAAAATATCGAATCGGGTTTAAATCCATTAACCAATTAGGTACTCGACAAAAAACAATAGTTTAATTTATGCTATCCAATGCTTTGAATTGTAATTTCTGATGCCCTGACTTATAATTATAATTACTAATCAAAATTCAACAGATTTATTTCAATTTTAACCCTAAATTTAACTCAAATTACAAATTAAACGTTCAGAGGGGGGCAAAAAAAATTTCAGGGTCAAAGTCGGTCCGAACTGAGAAATCTCCACTGAAACTCAAAATCTAGGGGGAGGCAGTTGCCCCCCCCCCCCCCCCCCTCCCCGCTGGAATACACTGGGTCCGCCCCTGTTAAAGCGGGCATGACATGCCCGAAAGGTTAGCATTACTACAAGAATTTGAAAGGATCTGTGAGAGGATAGAAAATAACTATTGACGATAGGAGTATTAGAATACTGATAGGAGTATTAGAATACTGACTCTATTAAGCACTTTTATTCTTATAGATAAAACAAATTCTTCTAGGTACCATTATGATAACATCATTTGGTATTTTAAACATTTTGTTGCTATTGGGCTAAATTTTATCGCAGCATTGTTATCATCATCATAATGAGTTGACTCTTCTACACAAAGTGCTGAGGTGCATGTCTCACTAAGTCATAACAGTTGAGGAAGGAGGAAGGAGGCTAAGACCTGATAGGCCTGCTAATGGGCCAGGCTCAAGCCCAAACTTGGATAAGCACTGTATTTTTAAAAATAACTCAAACTCGGACTCGGCCCTGTCGGAGACCAAAGACTCGAACTCGACTCCGAATAAAGCCCACATGAAAACTCCGAAAAAAACCTTAAACTCGGTTGGGATAAGGTCCTTAAGGATCATTATCTTTACTCCATGAACTGGTGTGCTGCTGGAAGTCAAAGCAGATCTGTCAATATCTTTACTCCATGAACTGAACCAAACTGGTATTTTACCAAGCACGTACCCTAGTCTAGCGCAAAAAAAAAGAAATTACAAATAAGCCAAGCGAAACCAATGATATACTTCCTCTTTCCATGAGGTACTGGTACTACATCATAGTTTAAAAAAAAATTGAGGAGCAAAATGATCAAACAAACAAATACCCAAAAATTCCAAGTATTGATCTGCTCTGCTGTAAGACCATCCAAGCACACACATCTCGCCACACCCATATTTGCCACACGGAATTTGTACAACAAACAATATTACCAGATGAAGAATCATACTTTGAAAATTGAATAAACTTTTCTAACCCATAAAATCTGATAGGGGGCAAAAAAAAAATGTACTTAATAGCCCCATCATCTCGGTACAATGTCACTTTTTTAAGATACCGTCTTTCTGATTTTCAGTCTATAATTACTATAAACCAAGTTGTAGAAAATTTGCTACTGATTGGTACCCATCCCATTACGATGAACCCTGATATCAACCCTAACCAGTTCAGTAATAATTTCCTAAGACAAACTATTGATCCATTTAGCATTGATTCATAACAAAAGAGAAAAAAGAAACTTACCGCCTTGCAACGAACCATAAAGGAATGGGCTCAGGCACAGCCAACAAACATTAAAGATCAGATCACCACATGCAGAGAATACCTTACCTGGTACGATAAGATTAGAGAGCTTAGACCGGCAACGCAACTGGAGAAATACATCGCGGCACTAATAAGCGAAGACATACGGAACTTTCGGTGCTCGAAGAAACCGTTTGGCAACAGCGGGCGAGGGTGAAATGGGAGTTAAAGGGCGATCGGGGGACGAGTTACTTTCACGCACTTGCATCAAACTCGAAAAGAAGAAACACCATTCAACAGGTGCGGCAGGGAGATGCTACCTTCTCAGATCATGCCACAAAGGCCAAGGTATTCTACGATTTTTTTATCAACTTAATGGGAACCGAGGCAAATGCACCACCACAAATTCACTGGCCTAATCTCTATCCTAGCCGCATTGACTTGCGTGAATTGGAATCTCCCATAGTCGAAATTGAAATCAGAGAAGCAATAGCACAGTGGCCGGCCAATAAGAGCCCGGGTCCCGATGGGTTCCCGGGAGAATCTTACAAACACTTTGTTAACACCATCTTGCCGGACCTGTTGAGTGTTTATCAACACACCATGGACCGAGGGACAACACTATCACCGCTAAATACATCTTACATCGTCTTAATACCAAAACTGGAAAACGCACAATCAGCGGGGGATTTCCACCCCATCAGCCTGCTCCACGGGATCCAAAAAATATTTTCCAAGGTCCTCTCAAACCATCTGCAGCCACACTTGCACCGCATCATAAGCGATGCGCAGACGGGATTTCAGAAAAACCGGCAAATCACAGAAAACTACCTCTATGCACAACACCTCCTATCCGTAGCGCGCAAGGAACATCTGCCTTTGGCTATGCTAAAACTAGACATCAGGAAGGCATTCGACACGGTTAGCTGGGCATTTATGGAGCAAGTAATGACCACATCGGATTCCCCCGGTCATGGACCACATGGATAGCCAACTCGGTGCTACAGGGTACCTCACAAGTCCTCATTAATGGGCTGCTGGGCAAGAAAATCATTCTTAAGCGGGGCGTACGCCAGGGCGACCCACTCTCCCCGTCTCTGTTCATAATTGCGATGGATTTTTTAGCACGGTACCTTCAAAAATTGACGGAATCTGGTGCAATCGGCTACCTATAGGGACATGCGGCCTTGTCTACTGTATGCCGACGATGCCTTGCTGTTTTTATTAAATTTCTGCAGCATTAAAAAACAACGGTTTTCAAACCAGCTTAATAAATAGTAAAAAAATTTCAAAAAATGTAAAATTTGGTCTCCAAGCATATTTTAATATAGATTGAATATCTAACGGTTTGGATCGACTGTTTGGACTTTGAAAATTAGAGAACCGAATTTTGTTCCTGACTCCAGAAACAAACGTTTGTATATTAGCCATTCTCTCTCTCTCTCTCTCTCTATATATATATATATATCATTCAAAGACTATATTAAAAAACTTTGAAATTGTGTATTTCACCCTCTAAATTTATAATTACATATTTATCATCCTAAATTCTAATAACTCACATATTTATTCAATTAATTAAAAACTGAAATCCATTATGTTTAATACTATCTATAATATAATAAAACATCTAATTATGTCTCTCGCCTTCTTATATTTCTTACGGGTGTCTTAATTTATTCACGCGGTAGCACATGACAATATTTTGAGCAGTGTTTTAATATTCAATTCTCATGCGGTGTTCAAAAGGCGATCGCATACTGCATATACGGTATGGGGTCTAATATGCAGATTCTTATTCTGATTTATATATACGAATTTTTTATTAAATATTTAATCTAACAATACTTGAATACAATAAGACAATAGGTAGAGAGATTATAAAAGACTTCTGAGTGGGATGCTTGAAGAGAACACCTACCTAGCGAGTCTGGAACTCATTTAATAGGTTATGGATTCGGATCCGGAACTTTTTTTAATAGATTTTGAATGTTTTTTAATTTTTTAAAGCATGGATTCAATATTCAATCCGAATAACTATTTTCTATTCGGCCGGATACTGAATAGGAATATACGGTCGTATATTCACGGAATATAATCGAATTTTAAAACACTGATTTTGAGTGTATACGTCGGATTTGATGATTATTTGCTTTAAACAGCCAGGTTGATTTAAAACATCAATACGTGCACTCGACATGCTGTGAATGCATTTCAAATTATTATTCTTGCAATGATATGTGATGTATCCTTATTCTTTATGATTGACGACAAATAAATTCACACACTCGTACATTACAACGTTCAGAGCATTTTGGCAAATATACTGACTCTTTTTGAATTAACGACTCTTTTTGAATTAACGGTCTTCCGTCTTCTTTTCCTTTTCGATGTCCTAAGCTCGTGTCTTCTCCAACAGACAACCCCAATTCGAATTCCAATCGCGACATTCTCCCCACCTTAAACCAATTTGTGTCCTCACGAATGAATTCGGGATATTGTTGAGCAATTTGCGTGTAGTCCTCCCAAGTGGCATCATCATCTAATTGACCATCCCACCAGATCAGTAATTGTGCCACCGCTGAATTTCTTCGCTTGATCATCCTCCTCGCCAGTATTAAATTAGGATGGCGCTGTGCATTTGTTACTGGACCGATTACTGAGAGGTTGGGGAAAAGGTTCTGATTTGGTTCTAGTTTTGTCTTTAGTTGGGAAACGTGAAAAACCGGATGAATTGCAGAATCTGATAGCAAGTTGAGTTTATAAGCTACCGCACTTTACTTGTGATGATATTTGTTTTATTGCTTTCAATCCAGTGGCCGAGAAACTCCACAAATTTGGGCCAAACTTTTTCGTCTTTTTTTTTTTGCGAGATCATGTGTGTAGCGGGCCGACAGAAGAAAGTAACGGGTAGTCAAAATAAACAGTACAGTGGGCCGGTGGATTAAATTTTAAGTGGTGTTAAAGAGTTTGTATTTGGTAAACCGGATTACGAAATGTGTTAAGGAGAGTCAAAAAAGTTTCTCAGGAAATTTAATTTAAGAGAAATGGTGCCTTAAGAATTGAGACAAGAGTACTTAACTTTAGAAATTTGAGTAAAATGAGAAAAGTTAATTCTCACTGACAAGATGTTGTTCGGACAGATTAAGTTTCTAAGAAGTTTAAAGGAGACTTAAGAAGTCTTAAGAAAGAGTTGCTGAACGGCCCCGGTGTGAACATATATAATTGTAATTTATGAAACCTTGACCTCACCGTTTTAGTTAAATTTTTGTTTAAATGTCGTTGTGCTCTTGTTGCAATAAATTTATGAACAACAATATTAGTTTACAATGTTACGGAGTAGGTCTGATGGGCATTGGACATACTTTTGAGTCCAATGAGCTCCAGCACTGTCCGATCTCTTTAAAATTTGTGTGCACGGAAATTAAAGCAAGAACACATTGATATTAAAGTAGAGTGCACGCATCTTAATGTACATCTCACAGTGATTGAACCCATCGAACCAAAGTAGGTCCAATCTTAGTAATAATACAACCAAAAATAGTTACGAACAAAAAAGGGAAAATAATATTTTAGAGTTATTATGGAGGAGCGATAAGGATTGTTCGTATGCATGGGAAATATATAGGAACTAGTTCGGTGTGCATTTTTTATTGGAAAAATAATGTCATGGAAAATAGATGAAAACTATTCTAAAGGTTTTAAGTTCATGAGAAATTTATTGGTATACTCCGTGTTTTTTTGTTCCAGAAATTTTGACGCTTCTCCTACTCTTTATCTCTTTATAACACATTTAAAAAAAAAAAAAAAAAAAAGACATGAGGGTCGATGTGGTGATTTTTATCCTCTCTATGCAATTACATATATTATTTATACTATTGAGTGTATGTTATTTAAAAGATTGTGAATGATTGTATTTATTATACAAAAATCCTACAATACTATTTAGATTGGTATAAATATCACAATTTGTACAAACAATTTTTTTCCCTAATTGTTTTCGCGATACAGTCAAACACGTCGAATCAACAAAATAGAAATCTCAATAAAAACTATTTTTGCAAAATATATTT
Organism: Carex parvula; assembly: GCA_025461045.1. Taxonomy (NCBI): domain Eukaryota; kingdom Viridiplantae; phylum Streptophyta; class Magnoliopsida; order Poales; family Cyperaceae; genus Carex; species Carex parvula. The sequence continues at coordinate 1,972,079 of JAJGRW010000467.1, forward strand.
TATTATAATTTCTTTTGATTAACACATATTATTATTTTTTAAATTTCATCTTCTCTATAAAAATTAAATATAATTTATTTCAGATAAGACTAGATAATTTATTCTATGATCGATTGTCTATTGTGCCCCTTTAAATGTATAATCCAGCTTGCTTTTGTTCATTAATTACATTGATATACATATTTTGAGAACAAAGGAAGATCTTCCACAACTATTTCACCACAACAATCCAACATTCATTTCAGCACATTTCCATAATCTTCATGTACATATCCGTACATATGGTATGTTCTCGTAAATTAATTCGTGTGTTTCTCAATCTGTAAAATCATATCCCGCATAATCCCGTTACAATTGAAGACGCCTTGAGTTCCAACTTTCTATACCTTGATCGATGAGGGATTTGTTAGGGTTAACTGTGAGGGATATAACCTTATGAATAAACATTTCTTAGAAAATTAACACTTGTGTAGGGCAAGAGATCAAGAGTAATCGGGTTCAAATAGTTAACTGGGTTCAAACCCATTAGTTAATCGGGTACTATTGTGGGCTGTACAACAAATTTTTTTTATTATGGACTCAACAGGGAATTTAAGCAATATACAAGCAGAGCACAAAGGAGAGTGAGGATTGCTATGGCAAGCTAACTTGGAAAATTGATGTTTTTTAATAGAACAACAAAATTTTCAAAATATACCCTTTAAAAAAAAAATAGATTCCTATAGTTGATTTAATGAGTCTACAGTTTTTGTCGTATGAGTTTAGCAGACGTAGTAGAGACATATTTGTAATATATACAATCGGATGTTTGGTGCGTATATTATTGAAGATGATGCAATAAAACCTGATCCAATAACCACCAACTCTGACAGCTCCAGTCAGCAAATCCCTTTAGTTTAGGAATATACAGTTGTATTTACCGATTCTGTGTAATCTTGTGTATATAGGAAATAACAACGGCTAGGAATCCTCTATTAAGGAAATAACAGCTTGTAATCTTGTGTAATTAGGAAAGATCAAATGCTAATTGGCCTATAATACACCTCTGTAACTAAATTCTGTAAATCATCAATTAATCAATAGACCATTCAACCTTTACACCTCAAATCTTCTATACTGTCTTTGTAAAATATATCATTTGTATTAACAAAAACAAGCACAACAAGCTTCAACATAAACAAGTACAAAAATTTTAGAATCACAATTGGAAGAATAAGAACAGCTGCAATGACTCAAAACAAATCAGGTACAAACATGTTGAATAATTATTAATTGTTTGGGTAAAATAAACATAATCACGAATAGAGAAAATGAAAGTACAACTTTGCTGGTTATGCTAGTGCAAGGAGGAAGATCAACAATACAGACACCGCCATATTTTGGAACACCTCCTTCTTATTTAAATCGAAAGCCAAAAAATATCTAGTACCTAAAATATCAAGAAAAATTTCACAGCTGGACGTCCTAGTCCCAATACGAGGGTACATGAAAGGTGACCCCATTTGGAGAGTGAGAATAATAAGGATGATGATGGCAATGGGCAAGCTAACAGGAGCAAGTATCACATATGAACCTAATCCAAATGCGAACGCCATACAACCCGCTGCTGAAATAAATGTGTTTGTTGCGTAGTGGAGATCAGCAACATCTGGTTCAAATATAGCAACCGAAATAAGCCTATATAAGCTTGCAAATGCTTGCACAAATGATAGTGTGTTTGCTAAGATAAATGCCTTGAACATGTATTTCCTTCCTAGAATGGGTGTGCCATTGTATTGGTTGTAACCTCCCGGGATTGTGAATGCAGCAGCAAATGTTACAGTCGTAATAAGTACGGAGCCCAATCCAATAACTTGAATTCTCTCCCATTTACTTTGGTTAGATTTCAAGACCATGTCGAACAAATCTTCAGTAAAACAACACTCATTATCATCTAAAAAAGAGTCAATGTTGCGTTGCGTATCCTGTAATAGAAAAAGATATATTTATAAAATAAAACAGCAACGAATAGTGTCAACTGGTACATTTACTTGCAAATTATATTCGTCAGATAATGACTAATGAGGATGGAGAATACCATCGATCAACAAATTTACAAGAAGAATATCATAGCAATTCAAATTAAGAATAATTAAGGCATCGAGGGTGAAAGAGCTAATTATAATTGCATTCAAGCTGTCATGTATTGATCACCTAATTTACTAGTGTGCTTTTGCTTGGGGAAAAAAAATACGAACTGATTTAAAATTACCATGAAGTAAAATTGTAATGAATATTTAGTTAATTTAGTCATACCTTAGTAGCAGTTTTCCTTATTTGATTCCTCCAAAGTTCAAATGGTGTTAGCCCTTGATTGTTTTTCACTACTGGCTCTTTGCTACTCAGATAGATAGAAATAGCGATCATAACCGACGTGTTGCCCTTGATTGTGGCTATGTGCAATGGTGTATTTCCTTCGTAATCCTTTGCATTAATCAGGCTTCTACATATTTCACTCGGTAAAACATGGAATGCCTTAAATAACTTCACCTTGTTTTTTTCTGCAGCAATGTGAAAAAGATTCTGTCTACAATGATCCAGAAGTTGGGCATCATCAGGGTATCGTCTCATGAAATGCATAACCAGTTGTCTGTTGCCGGCTCCTGCAGCTACATGAACCGGAAACATTCCATTTGAATACTGTTCACATGCAAGAGAAGGAGCCTCCTGTAAAATGGTTATAGCCACAGGAGTATATCCTCCCACTGTAGCTATGTACAATGGAGACAGCCCCTCCTTGTTAAACATGTATGCGACACCTGAATCTAATATCATCAATTCACGGGCAACACCTTCATGACCGTGTTTGGCAGCCAAGTGCAAGGCTGTGTCTCCGTTATTGTCCGTTTCTCTGACAACATCCTTGACCACATCAGGAGCACATTGACTGAGCGCTCTAATAAAATCCACGTTACCAACCTTTGCAGCACAATGCAAGGCTGTGTCTCCGTTGTTGTCCGTTTTTCTGACAGCATCCTTAACCATATCGGGAGCACATTGAATGAGAGCTCTAATAAATCCCACGTTACCAACCTTTGCAGCAGAATGCAAGGGTGTCTCCCACTGCTGGTTGCGTGCTTTCATCAGGGACCTCTCTCTATTGAAAACCATCAAAGCAAGGTCGTTGTGCATCTTAGTAACAAGTAGGTGAAGTAGAGTGTCTCCAAAATGCGTTACACTTCCAATCACGTCCTGGAGATCATGCTGATCCGCCTCTATTGTCACCTGAGTTGGCAATAATGCAAAATGTCATGAATGAATAACATCAAGTATTTTTGCATCAATTGAATTTCAACAAAGTGTATGTAATATTGTTATTACTATAGCAATAACCACAATACTACTAATAATAAATAGTAATAAATAATAATAATAATATAATAATAATATAATAATAATAATAATAAGAGTAGAGTTAAAATGCACCATTAGTTTTGTATTCCAATCATGCTCCATATTCTTATTTTCATTTTCAAAGTCCGAACAGTCGATCCAAACCGTTCACCATGATCTTTGCATTAAAATGTGCTTCGAGACCAAATTTTATATTTTTTGGATATTTTTTACTATTTTGTTAGATAGGTACAAAATCACTGTTTTTAGAAGATTCTGGACCATCTAAAACAGTGATTTTGTACCTATTATAAAAATAGTAAAAAAAATTCAATTTTTTTTTTTGTCTCCAAACACATTTTAATATGAAGATCATATTGAGCGGTTCGGATCGATTGTCGAACTTTGAAAATGGAGAAAAAAACGTGACGAATGAGTGGAGCACAAAACCAAATGGTGCATTTTAACCCTACTCTAATTCTAATAATAATAATAATAATAATAATAATAATAATAATAATAAGAGTATTTTAAAGTCTTAAAAGTTTTTCTTCTCCACTACTCCGTGTGTCAAAACAAAACCATAAGCAATATGATGTTCATCTATTCGACTCATTTTTGTGTGGACAACATGAAACTGTTAGTCATTTTTTTTGTTAATTATAATATTTAGTGATTTAGCAGCAAGAGAGAAAAAAACATAGGTTTTCATCAACATCTCGATTGGAGCGCGACAGTGAGTAGATCCGGTCGTAGAGTGAGATGGTGATTAAAGTACTAGGGTGATCAACATCTCGATTGGAGCGCGACAGTGAGTAGATCCGGTCATCGTCGGAGCACGGCGACGGTCGAAAAAATGGATCCGGTCGTGGAGCGAGATGATGATTAAGGTATTAGAGTTATTACGAGAGAATTAGAATATTATATTAGTTTAGAGGATTTTATGAGAATAAAAAAATAAATTTAGAAATTACTGTTATTTGACTCATTGTAAATACGTTTTTTATCAATGAAATTATTAGTAAAGCCACTGACCTTAACAAAAAAAGGATGATTCTTTTTCTTTTCTTTTTAATTTATTCTTATCATGGCCATATTGCCAATATTGCCATATGATGTGATGGACCTATCAGCACATGTTATATATATCCAGCGAATTAAATGGAGATGAACAAGAGTCGACTGAAGTCTTTGAAGATTGAAGTTGTCAGGGCTAGGGCTGTAAATGAGCCGAGTTTGAGCGAGTTATCTCCAACTCGAACTCAGCTCATTAAATAAATGAGCAAGTCAACTCGAGTTGGGATGGTAATAACGAGTTGTAGAGCCAACTCGAACTCAGCTCGTTATCAACTCGAGTTGGCTCACAACTTGTTTAACTAGTTAATTATATACTACTAGTAAAAGAATTTATCAGTATTCAACAATTTTTCATACAACAATAGTACATAAGCACCAATAATTTTTCATACAGCAACTTAGTACATAAACACCAGCAATTTTTCATACATCGGCTTAACAAAATCAATTTTTGGAATTTATTGTGACCAAATGCTATGTAACTCGAGTTATAAATGAGCGAGTTGGGGTAAGCTCAAACTCAGCTCATTTATTAAACGAGTCAGCCAACTCGAGTTGGAACTGACTCGAGTTGTAAATGAGCGAGTTAAAGCGAGCTGTAAATGAGCGAGTTATGAACGAGTTACGAGTTTGAGCAATTTGCCCAACCATAGTCAGGGCTCAGGGCCGGAGCTACACTAACAGTTAATTATCTAGGAAGACTTATAGAGAAAGACTTGCTTCATCGACTTAATTATTTAGTAATATATGTGTGTTGTTTTTTTATATATGAAAAAAAATATTAAACATTTAATAGTTTTGATAAAAATTTTAAAAAATATATTTAAAATGTAAAATTTGGTTTGCAAACAACATTTTAATGCAAAGATCATGAATGTTGAAAGATTCGGATTAATTGTTTGAATTTTGAAAATAAAGATATAAACGAAAAGTAAAATTTCTTTATTTTTCAAAGCACCGCAAGTCCGCAACTTAGGTAGATAAGCAAAAAATAGTCTGTGAAATATTACCTGATGAATTTGTTCTTCCAGCTGTAGTCCAAGACGTTGCATTAACACACCGATGTTTCCTTTTATTGCTGCTTCATAAAGATCAGGAGGCATAAGTGGAGGTGATTGGGACACCATTTCACTTTCAGATGTTATGCTTTGGGAGGATGGAATGGCCATTACTATTGCGTTTTAGCTTGAATTGCTCTTATTCTGTCGCAAAGTAGGATAAGATTAAATGCTGGGGGAAGATTTTATAGTGGAGTCTGAAAATCAATGCTGGGGGTAGAACTTATAGGGGAGTCTGAAAATCAATAACGTGCTATAATTATTTAAATTACCGCAAGTTTCGCATCTTATTTTAAATTTTTTATAGTAGAGTCTCAGGCCAATAATGTGTTATATTAAATTTCTGACCGTAACATGCTGCATCACTGGGAAAGGGCATTGACTTGGTAAACCTTTCGCCTCTCTTCCTAGTCTTTTTGTGCTCTTCAATATCCTCTCAAATTATTTGGGGGGAATTTCATGTATACCCCTAAATTCAAAATTATGTATTTCTCCCTCTAAAGTTCATAATATCATATATACCCTTCTAAATTTCAAAAACTCACAAATATACCCATTTTATTGTCTTTTTATTAAAACTTATTTTAAATATATAGTTTGTGATTTTTTCAAAATAAGAAGGGTAAATCTGATATTATGAACTTTAGGGGGGAATACGTAATTTCAAGTTTTTGAGGGATATACATAAAATCCCCCCTCTATAGAATGTTTTCAAAGAATAAAGATTTGGTCTGTAAAAAAAATTGAATTTCATCTAATACATGGTTCATCTATTTTTCGCTCAGAAAGGACGCTTCCTATATATATGTTTGAAAAGTGAAATTTGCACGAATTTTAAAACGAAACAAAGGAGGAACCATGTGCTGGACGAGAAATATATGAAATCTTTTTAACACAATTTGCAGCCCTTCTCTCTCGAGATTCACAAAACTTTAGTCGGTTTAGATTAACTAGTTTGACTTAGTCGGTCTGATTAACTAAAGGGGATATAATAAGAAGTATATTAGGTACTTCCAATATATATTATAATAAAGTGACATGAGATTTTATTTATTTATGTTTGACGTTGTCGGTTTGATTTAATTAGTCGATCTTATTTAGTCGGTTTAGATTAACTAGTTTAACTTAGTCGGTCTGATTAACTAAAGGGAATATAATAAGAAGTATATTAGGTACTTCCAATATATATTATAATAAAGTGACATGAGATTTTATTTATTTATGTTTGACGTTGTCGGTTTGATTTAATTAGTCGATCTTATTTAGTCGGTTTAGATTAATTAGTTTAACTTAGTTGGTCTGATTAACTAAAGGGAATATAGTAAGAAGTATATTAGGTACTTCCAATATATATTATAATAAAGTGACATGAGATTTTATTTATTTATGTTTGACGTTGTCGGTTTGATTTAATTAGTCGATCTTATTTAGTCGGTTTAGATTAACTAGTTTAACTTAGTCGGTCTGATTAACTAAAGGGAATATAATAAGAAGTATATTAGGTACTTCCAATATATATTATAATAAAGTGACATGAGATTTTATTTATTTATGTTTGACGTTGTCGGTTTGATTTAATTAGTCGATCTTATTTAGTCGGTTTAGATTAACTAGTTTAACTTAGTCGGTCTGATTAACTAAAGGGAATATAGTAAGAAGTATATTAGGTACTTCCAATATATATTATAATAAAGTGACATGAGATTTTATTTATTTATGTTTGACGTTGTCGGTTTGATTTAGTCGATCTTATTTAGTCGGTTTAGATTAACTAGTTTAACTTAGTCGGTCTGATTAACTAAAGGGGATATAATAAGAAGTATATTAGGTACTTCCAATATATATTATAATAAAGTGACATGAGATTTTATTTATTTATGTTTGACGTTGTCGGTTTGATTTAGTCGATCTTATTTAGTCGGTTTAGATTAACTAGTTTAACTTAGTCGGTCTGATTAACTAAAGGGGATATAATAAGAAGTATATTAGGTACTTCCAATATATATTATAATAAAGTGACATGAGATTTTATTTATTTATGTTTGACGTTGTCGGTTTGATTTAATTAGTCGATCTTATTTAGTCGGTTTAGATTAACTAGTTTAACTTAGTCGGTCTGATTAACTAAAGGGAATATAATAAGAAGTATATTAGGTACTTCCAATATATATTATAATAAAGTGACATGAGATTTTATTTATTTATGTTTGACGTTGTCGGTTTGATGTAGTCGATCTTATATAGTCGGTTTAGATTAACTAGTTTAACTTAGTCGGTCTGATTAACTAAAGGGGATATAATAAGAAGTATATTAGGTACTTCCAATATATATTATAATAAAGTGACATGAGATTTTATTTATTTATGTTTGACGTTGTCGGTTTGATTTAGTCGATCTTATTTAGTCGGTTTAGATTAACTAGTTTAACTTAGTCGGTCTGATTAACTAAAGGAGATATAATAAGAAGTATATTAGGTACTTCCAATATATATTATAATAAAGTGACATGAGATTTTATTTATTTATGTTTGACGTTGTTGGTTTGATTTAGTCGATCTTATTTAGTCGGTTTAGATTAACTAGTTTAACTTAGTCGGTCTGATTAACTAAAGGGGATATAATAAGAAGTATATTAGGTACTTCCAATATATATTATAATAAAGTGACATGAGATTTTATTTATTTATGTTTGACGTTGTCGGTTTGATTTAATTAGTCGATCTTATTTAGTCGGTTTAGATTAACTAGTTTAACTTAGTCGGTCTGATTAACTAAAGGGAATATAATAAGAAGTATATTAGGTACTTCCAATATATATTATAATAAAGTGACATGAGATTTTATTTATTTATGTTTGACGTTGTCGGTTTGATTTAATTAGTCGATCTTATTTAGTCGGTTTAGATTAACTAGTTTAACTTAGTCGGTCTGATTAACTAAAGGGAATATAGTAAGAAGTATATTAGGTACTTCCAATATATATTATAATAAAGTGACATGAGATTTTATTTATTTATGTTTGACGTTGTCGGTTTGATTTAGTCGATCTTATTTAGTCGGTTTAGATTAACTAGTTTAACTTAGTCGGTCTGATTAACTAAAGGGGATATAATAAGAAGTATATTAGGTACTTCCAATATATATTCTAATAAAGTGACATGAGATTTTATTTATTTATGTTTGACGTTGTCGGTTTGATTTAGTCGATCTTATTTAGTCGGTTTAGATTAACTAGTTTAACTTAGTCGGTCTGATTAACTAAAGGGATATAATAAGAAGTATATTAGGTACTTCCAATATATATTATAATAAAGTGACATGAGATTTTATTTATTTATGTTTGACGTTGTCGGTTTGATTTAATTAGTCGATCTTATTTAGTCGGTTTAGATTAACTAGTTTAACTTAGTCGGTCTGATTAACTAAAGGGAATATAATAAGAAGTATATTAGGTACTTCCAATATATATTATAATAAAGTGACATGAGATTTTATCCTTTCTCCTCCCTCAAATGTTGAATATAATTAGAAGTTTACTAAAATCAAAACAGGAACAAGCTAACAAAAATTATGCTTTTTGTAGGGCATACATGATAATATTTCTTGTTCACCTTGATTGCATGACATTTCTTTTTCATGCTACATATGTTGAGATTTATAATTATTTCAGAGATCAATTGAATAGATCCAGCACTTGTTATTGAAGGAAAGAAACCTATGTGATTGCTGCAATTCCAGAAAACCTCATGAATTTCTAGGTATCATTAATTGCTGGTGGCACCATTGAAATTTGAAAACCTCTTGAATTTGCTATATTTTACTATTTTTTTAGTATCTTCTAATGTTATGAATTTGCTCTTCTGTACTGAAATCAAGAGAGTTATGTTTTAATTTTTTGCAAATTTTGCAAATGTCGCAGTGAACAGAAACATCATTTGTACGCACAAATTAATGCATCGGCAAATTCCATCACCTTTCGAATGAACGAACGAAAGGGATAGTTTTGGCATTTTCCAAAAATTGGGAGGATTGGTGAACAGGAGATATGGATGAGCTATATATCTTTATTCGAAGGGTGATGGAAAGAAAGTAAGAAACATCATTTGTTCCCACAAATGTCTGTTAATCCTGAAACAGAAACATCATTTGTTCCCACAAATGTCTGTTAATCCTGAAACAGAAACATCATTTGTTCCCACAAATGTCTGTTAATCCTGGAACAGAAACATCATTTGTCTATCTTCATATATCGGATGGTTTATGCAAAATATCTCATTGGAAAAAGGATTTTTTTTTTTTTTTTTTTGTTATAAAAACCTTTTCTGTGCTTGATTCTAGAACTATACACATATACTGCCTCCTGTTCTATCGTTTGCTAATCACATGTTCTCATTTTTCATTAAGTGAAAAGTGGTGATTATTAGGTGGAAGGGACCTTAAAGCGGCCTGGCAGGCTTGAAATGTTGACTCCTACAAGTGCCACAATGGGTGTTGGTCTTGGAAAGATAGCATTACTATAAGAATTTGTGAGTATCAAGAAATAACTATTGTTGAAAATAAGCTCACAAAAATTACTATTTCAGAGTATATCACTTTTACTAATAGAAGTATCTGCGAAAATACTAATGCTATTAAGCACTTTTATTCTCATGATAAAACAAATTCTTGTAGTTACCATTATTATAACATCATTTGGTATTTTAAACATTTTGTTGCTATTGGGCTAAATTTTGTCGCAGCATTGTTATCATCATCATAATGAGTTGACTCTTCCACACAAAGTGCTGAGGTGTCTCATAACAGTTGAGGAAGGATGAAGGAGGTTAAGACCTGATAGGCCTGCTAATGGGCCGGGCTCAAGCCCAAACTTGGATAAGCACTGTGTTTTTAAAAATAACTCAAACTCGGACACGATCATGTCTGAGAAAAGCTCAGACTCGAACTCGACTCCGAATAAAGCCCACATGAAAACTCTGAAAAAAACCTTAAACTTGGTTGGTATAAGGACAGGGGTGCAAATGGGACGTCATATATTATCCGACCGTATCCGTATCCGTATCCGTATTCGTATCCAAAAATTAGACACGGATATCCGATATTCGAATATCGGTGCGGATACGGATATAGATATGATTTTGAATTTTAATTATTCGTATCAAAATAGTAGATATATACCATATAGTTTACTACATATTATGAAAATATTTATGTATATATCTACGGATATCCGATATCCGATCCGTATCCGTACGTATCCGTCTAATATCCGATCCGTATTCGTAAATTAAAAGCAGATACATATATGATTTTAATTACCACTATCCGATCCGTATCCGATCCGTTTGCACCCCTAGATAAGGATCATTATATGACTGGTGTGCTGCTGGAAGTCAAGGCAGCTCTGTCAATATATTTACTCCATGAACAGAACCAAACTGGTATTTTACTAAGCACCCTAGTTTAGCGCAAAAAAAATAAAGAAATTACAAATAAGAAAAGCAAAACCAATGATATACTTCCTCTTTCCATGAGGTACTGGTACTAAACAAACTATGTTTCATCTTAGTTTCAAAACAAATTGAGGAGCAAATGATCAAACAAACAAATACCCAAAAATTCCAAGTTTTGTACTGCAGCCTATTATGCAAACAAATTGAGCAAGTTATCAAACAAACAACTACCCAGAAATTCCAAGTTTTGAACTGCAGCCTATTTATGCAAGTTCAACAAATTAAACACCTCTGCAAAAACAATAGTTGCAGTTGCAATTTATTTAAATTGGATGGGAGAAAAAGAAGAGAAAAAAAAGAGAAAAATAAGAAAGTATTAAATGCTCAACCGGCCTTAGCCATCTCCTCCATCTTAGTATTGATCTGCTCTGCTATAAGACCATCCAAGCGCACACATCTCGCCACACCCATATCTGCCACACAGAATTTGTACAACAAACAATATTAAGGTGGGAAATCCTTTATAATATATATACACATGAATTTGAGAGTGTGTTTAGTGGCTTAACTCCGAACTCATAATTTCAAAAAAAACAAAAAAAATGAACAAACTTTTCTAACCCATAAACCCACAAAGTAGCCCATCATCAGCAATAATTTTATTGGACAAACTATTGATCCTGATTTTCAGTCTATAATTACCATAAACAAAATTGTAATGAACATTTGCCACTGATTGTGTTGTAACTCGTAAAATCTAAATTAATTAATTAGACTAACAATTAAAATTTATAACTAATTCAAATTTTAATTGAATTATTAAGAGAAATAAAGGTTAATTAATTAAATAGATTAATGAGTTTTTATAAATTTATTTATTAAACCAAGTAGTAATTTTTACAAATTTTAGATTTAATTTAACCAATAAGAACTTCTAATTAGAAATGCAAATGTTAATAAAAATTTTGATTAAATATTTATAGAGATACAAATGAATTCGTGGGTTAACTCTGAACATCCAAAAATCCGAACAAATAAATTAAAACGTAAATTTCCGTTAGTTTCGTTGGATTAAACCATTTAATATCATGAGTATAAACCCTTCTAAGCCCTGAAAATTGCCCAACCGTTCATTTTAACCCCGCACGAATCTCAAAGCAGCCCCTCCCTTTTTATTATCTCTCCCTTTCTCCCTGCCGCTGGGGGCCGCCCCTTTCAAAATCCCCTCTCTCTCTTTCGCGATTTTGAGAGAAAGCCTAGGGCTTTCCTCTCTCTCTCTCTCCCGCGCGGCTGCTGATTGAACTACCCCGTCCCATCTCTCTGTGAGCAATGACTAAATTGCGCTTAGTCGTGCGATTAACGCACCTGCTCTCTGCGATGTTTGACCCTTGCGCTCCATCCCTTCGTGCTGCCTTGTTCCGGGTTATAAATACCCCCTCTCGTTCTCTATTTTTGGTTTGCCATCTCTTTTATTTCCGCTCATGTGTTGAGAACAAAGTCTCTCTCTCTCTCTCTCTTCCTGTTTTCCTGTGGCTTGCGATTTATCAAGAAAACCCTAGAAATTTGGGGCTGTGTCTATTCTTGCGATTTTTTCCTCTGGTGCCTTTCCAGTGGTGGTCTTGGGCGCCTGGTGTGTTTTCTTGGTGTGGTGCTTGCTGATTTTGCTTGGACGGCCGTGAAGCAAGGCTAACCTTGGTACCGGCCCCCTTGTGCTTGCCTTCTTTGCGATTGCACCTATATCGGGTAAATACTTGTACCATCTCTAATTGATGTGTGATGTATGCTTGTCATGCGATATTGGAGCCTTATCGGGTTTTATTGGATGTTGTGACGATCGATGATTTGTCTAGTGCAGGTTGTTGTTTTTCCCGGCTAGATTAGTTGTTTATGTTGTCAATTTTCCCTTTTGTGTGTGCCTATTTGTGCTTTGTTTTAGTGAGGTCGGCTGTGTGCCCTTTTCCATGTTCTGGTTTGCTGGTACTCTCCGTGGAACCTGACTTGGGGCTGGCCTTGCGCTGGCTTTTCTAGTTGGTACTCTGTTTTGTGCTGGCTTGCCTGTTTTGCCAGTTTTGCCTGTTTTGTGCTGGCTTTCCTGTTTCTTTGTTCCTATGTGTGCCTTGTACTGGTCTTGGCCTTGTCTGTTCGTTTTGTTGTATAGTGTTGGTACTGGTTGGTACCAGCCCAGGAATACCGCTAGTGCTGGTACTGGTTGGTACCAGCGCAGTAGGTACTGGTTTTGGTTGTGTTGATGTGGTGCTAATCTGGTATTGTGTGGTTACCAGGCTTGAACTGACAGGGACCCGAATGTAAATAAATTAATTAGGGGGTTTTTGGTAAATATTTAGGCCTTAAGCAATATTTTCAATTTATAAGGGCCTAGGTGTAAAAATGTAATTTTTGAAGTAATGGGCCGGCATATATAAATTAAACGAAATGGGCCTTGGGCCTCTTTTTATGTTGGGTCGTCGCTAATTAAATTAAAGGGGCCTCGGCCTCTTTCCTACTGGGCCTAGGTTATTTAATTGAAGGGCCTTTGGTCTCTTTTCTAATTGAGCTCGGCTGTGAATATTTTTGGAAGTTAAATGGGCTTGGCCCAAATCGAAAATAAATAGGAATTAATAATCAAGTTATTGAATTTATTTCTGTACGTTCAAGTCCTTTTACTAGTTGCACGTAATTTAATTATATTCCTATTATTTTGTCCAATTAACCCTCTAAATATATTAGTTAAGACTTTTCATCAAAAGTTTACATTATTTATGATACTATTTTTTCATTATTAGTTAACTAAATAGGTATGAGAATTAAATTTTCCTACTTCATATCATAGGCTTTCAATTGAGTTCTGTTTCAAATAATTAAAAATTCAAAGTATTACACTCGTTCAATCATAAATTATAATTTCAAATGCTAAGATCATTTTCCGGATTTTGCTCTAAAAGTATATATATGGATGGTTTTTACAATAAAACAGTGTATATAATAATAATCCAATTAGTAAATTTGGATACAAATAAGTTCATTTTGTTAAAAAAAATACTAAAAACTTAACAACGAAAAATTATACTATAAGTCGTGTGGAAATTATTGCAGACCATAGTAAAAAATTATGAAAGTATGCTTATAAGTCAAAATAATTATAAAATTATGAGAGGCTTTGGTGAGCACAACTCCAAAGTTATATTGGATTGGTTTTAAATGACGAATCCAAACCGTTGAAATCGATCAACTTCACGAGTGATGCATGTACATGCAAAATTTTAAAATTTCGAATTAATTTAGTACAAAGTCAAGTTGTAAATTTTTTTACAAAAAATGATGACAAATGATTGCATACAATAACTTATGAAATATTCATTTTTTTTACCACTTGACTTTGTACTAAATGAATTCGAAACTTTCAAAATTTTGTATGTACACGCATCACTTATAAAGTAGATGGGTTTCAATGGTTTGAATTCGTCATTTAATTTCAATACAAATCCTCCTAGTGAGCACAACATATGCTAGCTTTGCTCAAATTATGGTCTATCGTACTGACTCCGTCCCTACTAATTAAATAATCATTTAAGTACTATAAGCATTGTTAATTGTTTTGCATAAAACTATCATAGCTAGTGATATTAAAAACATGTCCATGAATTTAATATTGATTTTTATTATCCATTTATTAAGCCCTGAACTAAATAAAAGATCGATGTCAGTCAGAATGGTACTAATTATACCCGTACATCAATGCCTGCCGAAATTTTTGTTTATACCATTTAAAAAAAAAACCAAAACACCTCAAAATATGGAGAATTCCATATCTACCCGGGCCGCCAAGCCAATCTGCGGCCTCATTCTTAGGGGTGCGCAGATTGGTTTGGAGGCCCCTCAAATACATAAATATATTTAATATTACAGTCCAATCTGCGACTCTCTAAGAATGGGACAGCAAATTGGCTTGGCGGCCCGGGTAAATATGAAATTCTTCCACAATGAGCGTGTTTTGGTTTTTTTTTTTTTTATGGTATAAATAAAAATTTGGCAATGCCTGTACCCTAACTTTGCTATATCTATTCAGCATTTTGTTGAGATTTAGATCTATGCATATATTCATATTCCTTTTTAAGGCTGAAACTGGAAAATGCTGTCAGTCTCAGTCTTTTATTTGTGATGATATTTTGTTGTATTGCTTTCAATCCAGTGGCCGATAATCTCCACAAATTTGGGCCAAACTTTTTCGTCCTTTGTTTTTTTCGAGATCATATGTGTAGCAGGCCGACAGAAGAAAGTAACGGGTAGTCAAAATAAACAGTACAGTGGGCCGGTGGATTAAATTTTAAGTGGAGTTAAAGAGTTTGTATTTGGTAAAACCGGATTACGAAAATGTGTTAAGGAGAGTCAAAAAAGTTTATAAGGAGGTTTAATTTAAGAGAAATGGTGCCTTAAGAATTGACAAGAGGATTTTACTTTAGAAATTCGAGTAAAATTAGCAAAAGTTAATTCTCACTAATAAGATGTTGTTCGGACAGATTAAATTTCTAAGAAATCTAAAGGAGACTTAAGAAGTCTTAAGAAAGAGTTGCTGAACGGCCCGGTATGAACATATATAATTGTAATTTATGAAACCTTGACCTTGTCATTTTAGTTAAATTTTTGTTTAAATGTCTTTTTTTTAGAGCATGGCAGAAGCTGCCATTGGTAAATATTTTTTGTTTTGTTTAAATGTCGTTGTTCTCTTGTTGTAATAAATTTATGAACAACAATATTAGTTTACAATGTTACGGAGTAGGTCCGATGGACATTGGACATACTTTTGAGTCCAATAAGCTCCAGCACCGTCCGATCTCATTAAAATCTGTGCGCATGGAAATTAAAGCATAAACACGTAGATATTAAAGTAGAGTGCATGCATCTTAATGTAGATCTCACAGTGATTGAACCCATCAAACCAAAGTAGGTCCGATGGGCATCAGATCTACTTGAAATTCTTAGTAATAATACCACCAAAAATAGTTACGAACAAAAAAGGGAAAATAATATTTTAGAGTTATTATGGAAGAGCTATAAGGATTGTTCGTATGCATGGGAAATATATAGGAACTAGTTCGGTGTGCATTTTTTATTGGAAAAATAATGTCATGGAAAATAGATGAAAACTATTCTAAAGGTTTAAGTTCGTGAGAAATTTATTGGTATACTCCGTGTTTTTTTTTTTCCAGAAATTTTGACGCTTCTCCTACTCTTTATCTCTTTATAACACATTTAAGAAAAAAAAAAAGACACGAGGATCGATGTGGTGATTTTTATCCTCTCTATGCATGGGAATTCCATATATTATTTATACTATTGAGTGTATGTTATTTAAAAGATTGTGAATGATTGTATTTATATACCAATTAAAGTAGATTTATTATACAAAACTCCTACAATACTATTTAGATTGGTATAAATATCACAATTTGTACAGACAATTTTTTTTCGTAATTGTTTTCGCGATACAGTCAAACACGTCGAATCAACAACTTAGAAATCTCAATTAAAACTATTTTTGCAAAATATATTTTATTATAATTTCTTTTGATTAACACATATTATTATTTTTTTAATTTCATATTCTCTATAAAAATTAAATATAATTTATTTCAGATAAGACTAGATAATTTATTCTATGATCGATTGTCTATTGTGCCCCTTTAAATGTATAATCCAGCTTGCTTTTGTTCATTAATTACATCGATATACATATTTTGAGAAGAAAGGAGGATCTACCACAACTATTTTCACAGTGCAATCGAACATTCATTTCAGTATTTCCATAATCCTTCATGTACATATCCGTACATACATATGGTATGTTCTCGTAAATTAATTCGTGTGTTTCCCAATCTGTAAAATCATATCCCGCATAATCCCGTTACAATTGAAGACGCCTTGAGTTCCAACTTTCTATACCTTGATTGATGAGGGATTTGTTAGGGTTAACCTTATGAATAACCATTTCTTACAAAATTAAAACTTGTGTAGGGCAAGTGATCAAGAGTAATCGGGTTCAAAGAGTTAACTGGGTTCAAACCCATTAGTCAATCGGGTACTATTGTGAGCTGCACAACAATTTTTTTTATTATGGACTCATTTAAGCAATATACAAGCAGAGCACAAAGGAGAGTAAGGATTGCCATGGGCAAACTAACTTGGAAGATTGATGTTTTTTAATAGAACAACAAATTTATCAAATATACCCTTTACAAAAAAAATACATTTCTATAGTTGATTTAATGAGTCTACAGTTTTTTTCGTATGAGTTTAGCAGAAGTAGTAGAGACATATTTGTAATATATACAATCGAATGTTTGGTGCGTATATTATTGAAGATGATGAAATAAAACCCAATCCAATAACCATCAACTCTGACAGCTCTAGTCAGCAAATCCCTTTAATTAGTTTAGGAATATACAGCTGTTTTTACCGATTCTGTGTAATCCTGTGTATATAGGAAATAACAACGGCTAGGAATCCTCTATTAAGGAAATAACAGCTCGTAATCTTGTGTAATTAGGAAAGATCAAATGCTAATTGGCCTATAATACACCTCTGTAAGTGTAACTAAATTCTGTAAATCATCAATTAATCAATAGACCATTCAACCTTTACACCTCAAATCTTCTATACTGTCTTTGTAGGGTATGTTTGGTTGCAATCTTAGAATAGCTAGAATAGCAAAATTAATGTTTGTCTTATTAGAATAGTTTGTTCTAATTTTTTGTGAGAATAACTTGTTTTAATAAGACAACCAAATTTGGTTTCCTATTCTGGCTATTCTAACTCAACCAAACACCGAATAGCTTGTTCCGAATAATTTGTTCTCAAGAATAACATATTCTCAATCCAACCAAATATACCCGTAAAATATATCATTTGTATTAAGAAAAACAAGCACAACAAGCTTCAACATAAACAAGTACAAAAATTTTAGAATCACACAATTGGAAGAATAAGAACAGCTGCAATGACTCAAAACAAATCAGGTACAAACATGTCGAATAATTATTAATTGTTTGGGTAAAATAAACATAATCACGAATAGAGAAAATGAAAGTACGATTTTGCTGGTTATGCTAGTGCAAGGAGGAAGATCAACAATGCAGACACCACCATAGTTCGGAACACCACCATCTTTTTTGAACCGAAACCGACATTAATACACAACATACGAGGAAAAAATGTAAAGAAGATCAATTTAATAATCTTAATAGACTCGTGCATGAAAGGTGACCCCAGGATAGTGAAAGAAAGGACGATGATGGCAATGGGCAAGCTAACAGGAGCAAGTATCACATACGAACCTAATCCAAATGCGAACACCATACAACCCGCTGCTGAAATAAATGAGTTTGTTGCGTTGTTGAGATCAGCAACATCTGGTTCAACTAGAGCAACCGAAATAAGCTTAAATATGCTTGTAAATGCTTGCACAAATGATAGTGTGTTTGCTAAGATAAATGCCTTGAACATGTATTTCCTTCCCAGAATCGGTGTGCCATTGTCTTGGTAACCTCCTGGGATTGCGAATGCAGCAGCAAATGCTACAGTCGTAATAAGTACGGAGCCCAATCCAATAACTTGAATTCTATCCCATTTATTGTGGTCCGAATTGAAGACCTTGTCGAACAAATCTTCAGTAAAACGATGACCATGGTCATCAACATACAATTGAAGTCTTAAAAGCATATCCTGTAATAGACAAATTAAGATATATTTATTAAACAGCAACAAATAATGTCAACTGGTAGATTTACTGTCAAATTATTTTCGTCAGATAATATATTATGGAAACAGCTGGTACATTTATTTCAAATTCTTTAATGATTGACTCAATTTTGGAGGTGTTTAGGACCCGACAAGCGATAAAATTTTGAAGAAAATAACGGGAGATATTAGTTAAAAGAAAATGGATTCCTGATTAGTATTGCCTGTTTCGTGGGGCTCAGGAAACACTGATGATGGTTAGCAGCTATAATCATTGTAATATGCCTTTCACTAAACTTGAGGAAGTCCGGTTAGTTATAACCATGCAAAAGGGCACCTATAGGAATTGCTATGGATTATTAATATTTATGGATAGAACGAAATAAGATCTGCCTTAAAGCAGGACTCCTAAATCAGGGAGATTCTAGGCGCATATATTCGTCATTAATTCATTTCTGGGTTGCAGGTTTAAGATTTTCTTGGATGTGCTTGATTCACTCTATTTTACTGGATTTGAACGGATGGTAAGATGTTAGTACGAAATAGTTCTTACCCATACCCTATACCCATGCAATAAGCTAAAGAAAAAAAATTCTTACCCATACCTATATGGCTATACCCAATAAGCTAATAAAAAAAATTTACCCACCCATCAGGCGAAGGTAGTATGATACAGGGGTAGGCATTTGGCTACTCCTGAATTTTTTTTTTTTTGGATAACGTTATATTTCGGGCTTGTCTACCCCTAGAAAATGGGCTTGCCTACCCCTGGTCTGCTACTATTTTCATTTCCAGTCCAAAGCGTCAGATGAATAAATAAAAAAGGAGAATAATTGGTTCTCATTTTGTATATATGAATAGAGGCTAGACATCTATTCCTTCCTCAGAAAAAAAAGGAGAATAATTGGTTCTCATTTTGTAATTTTAAAAACTCTGAAGTTTTCTAAATTTACAGCTAAGATTTTTGCTTTGACAATGAGATTGGAGAATACCATGAACAATTTACTGGAGGAATATCATAGCAACTCAAATTAAGAATAAGGCGTCGAGGGTGAAAGAGCTAATTGCATTCAAGCTGTCATGCATTGATCACCTAATTTACTAGTGTGCTTTTGCTTGGGGAAAAAAAATACGAACTGATTTAAAATTACCATGAAGTAAAATTGTAATGAATATTTAGTTCATTTAGTCATACCTTAGTAGCAGTTTGCCTTATTTTATTCCACCAAAGTTCAAATGGTGTTAGCCCTTGATTGTTTTTCACTGCTGCCTCTTTGCTAGTCAGATGTTCAGAAATAGCGATCATAACTGACAGGTACTCCTTGATTGTGGCTATGTGCAATGGTGTATTTCCTTCGTAATCCCTTGCATTAATCAGGCTTCTATATATTTCCCTCGGTAAATCATATAATGCCTCAAATAACTTCACCTCGTTTTCTAATGCAGCAATGTGAAAAAGATTCCGTCTACAATGATCGAGAAGTTTTGCAGCATCAGGGTATTGTCTCATTAAATGCATAACCAGTTCTATGTTGCCGGCTCCTGCAGCTACATGAACAGGACACATTCCATTTGAATACTGTTCACATGCAAGAGAAGGAGCCTCCTGTAAAATGGTTATAGCCACAGGAGTATATCCTCTCACTGTAGCTATGTACAATGGAGACAGCCCCTCCTTGTTTAACATGTATGCGACACCTGGATCTAAATTCATCAATTCATGGGCAACACCTTCATGACCGTGTTTGGCAGCCAAGTGCAAGGCTGTGTCTCCGTTGTTGTCCGTTTCTCTGACAACATCCTTGACCACATCGGGAGCACATTGACTGAGAGCTCTAATAAAATCCACGTTACCAACCTTTGCAGCAGAATGCAAGGGTGTCTCCGACTTCTTGTTGCGTGCTTTCATCAGGGACCTCTCTCTTTTGAAAACCATCAAAGCAAGGTCGTTGTGCATCTTAGTAACAAGTAGGTGAAGTAGAGTGTCTCCAAAATGCGTTGCACTTCCAATCACGTCCTGGAGATCATGCTGATCCTCCTCTATTGTCACCTGAGTTGGCAATAATGCAAAATGTCATGAATGAATAACATCAAGTATTTTTGCATCAATTGAATTTCAAAAATGTATATAATATTGTTATAACGATAACAATAACAACAATACTACTAATAATAAATAGTAATAAATAATAATAATAATAATAATAATAATAATAGTATAATAATACAATAATAATAAGAGTAGGGTTAAAATGCACCATTGGTTTTGTATTCCAATCATACTCCACATTCTTATTTTCATTTTAAAGTCCGAACAATCGATCCGAACCGTTCACCATGATCTTTGTATTTAAATGTGCTTGGAGACCAAATTTTATATTTTTTTGATATTTTTTATTATTCTTTTAGATAGGTACAAAATTACTGTTTTCAGAAGATTCTGGACCATCCAAAACAGTGATTTTGTACCTATTAAAAAATAGTAAAAAAATTTCAAAATTTTTTTTTCTCCAAACACATTTTAATATGAAGATCATATTAAGCGGTTCGGATCGATTGTTCGAACTTTGAAAACGGAGAAAAAGACGTGGAGAATGATTGAAGCACAACACCAATGATGCATTTTAACCCTACTCTAATAATAATAATAATAATAATAATAATATTAATAATTTAAAGTCTTAAAAGTTTTTTTTCTCTACTCCGTGTGTCAAAACAAAACCATAAGCAATACGCGCGTTCATCTATTCGACTCAGGTCAATTTTTCTTAAAGAGGGTGGTAAAATTATGTTGCTTGTTTTTTTTTTGTGTGGACAACATGAAACTATTAGTCATTTTTTTTGTTAATTATAATATTTAGTGATTTAGCAGCAAGAGAGAAAAAAACATAGGTTTTTCAACATCTCGATTGGAGCGCGACAGTGAGTAGATCCGGTCGTAGAGTGAGATGGCGATTAAAGTACTAGGGTGATCAACATCTAGATTGGAGCGCGATAGTGAGTAGATCCGGTCATCGTCGGAGTGCGACGGCGGTTGAAAAAGCGGATCCGGTCGTGGAGCGAGATGATAATTAAGGTATTAGGGTTATTACGAGAGAATTATAATATTATATTAGTTTAGAGGATTTTATGAGAATAAAAAAATAGATTTAGAAATTACAGTTATTTGACTCATCGTAAATACGTTTTTTTATCAATGAAATTGCTAGTAAAGCCACTGACCTTAAAAAAAAGGATGATTCTTTTTCCTTTTTTAATTTATTCTTATCATGGTCATATTGCCAATATTGCCATATGATGTGATGGACCTATCAGCACATGTTATATATATCCAGCGAAATGGAGATGAACAAGAGTCGACTGAAGTCTTTGAAGATTGAAGTTGTCAGGGCCCAGGGGCGGAGCTACACTAACAGTTAATTATGTAGGAAGACTCATAGAGAAAGACTTGCTTCATCGACTTAATTATTTAGTAATATATGTTTGTTGTTTTTTTATATATGAAAAAAAAATATTTAATATTTAATATTTTTGATAAAAATTTAAATTTTTTTTTTTTTTAAACTTGGAAGCGACTTCCAAGGTTCTTAAATATATATATATATATTCTTTAAAAAATATATTCAAAATGTAAAATTTTGTTTGCAAACACATTTCAAAGCACCGCAAGTCCGCAACTCAAGTAGATAAGCAAAAAATAGTTTGTGAAATATTACCTGATGAATTTCTGGTTGTTCTTCCGGCTGTAGTCCAAGACGTTGTATTAATACATCGCTGTTTCCTATTATTGCTGCTGCATAAAGATCAGGAGGCATAAGTGGAGGTGATTCGGACACCATTTCACTTTCAGATGTTATGCTTTGGGAGGATGGAATGGCCATTACTATTGCGTTTTAGCTTGAATTGCTCTTATTCTGTCGCAAAGTAGGATAGATTAATGCTGGGGAAGATTTTATAGTGGAGTCTGAAAATCAATGCTGGGGGTAGATCTTATAGTGGAGTCTGAAAATCAATAACGTGCTATAATTATTTAACTTAACGCAAGTTTCGCATCATGGGTGAATTTTTTATAGTGGAGTCTCAAGGCCAATAATGTGTTATATTTAATTTCTGACCGGTAACATGCTGCATCGATCACTGGGAAAGGGCTTGACTTGGTAAACCTTTCGCCTCTCTTCCTAGTTCCTAGTCTTTTTGTGCTCTTTCATATCCTCTCAAATTATTTGGGGGAATTTCATGTATACCCCTAAAAATTTCAAAATTAGATATTTCTCTCTCTAAAGTTCATAACATCATATATATCCTTCTAAATTTCAAAAACTCACAAATATACCCATTTTATTGTCTTTTTATTAAAACTTATTTTAAATTTATAAAATACCCATTCTACACTTTATTAAAAAAGAAAAAATTGTATTATTCTTCAGAAAAATGTCAGTCTTCTAATTAGTCGGTTTCCGAAAACAAATGAGTAATTTCTCTACTTCTAATGCTAACACAAGCATAGACGTAAATGTCACAGTATAAGCATCATAAGTAGAGAAATTACACATTTGTTCTCGGAAACCGACCAATTAGAAGACTTATATTTTACGGTAACATGGTGTATATTTTTCCTTTCTTTAATAACGGGTAAAATGAGTATTTTGTGAATTTAAAATGAGTTTTAATAGAAAAGACAATAAAATAGGTAAATTTGTGATTTTTTCAAAATTAGAAGGGTAAATCTTATATTATGAACTTTAGGGGGGAATACGTAATTTCAAGTCACTACTAGAATTTCCGCAATTTTCATGGGGAGCAATGTTATTTCCAAGGGGAGGAAGGGCTCTTGGAAATGAAATTGACTTTTCTGACACACTTAACCATTTCCAACGGCATGCCCATGGAAATAGTAGCCATGGAAATCCCTGATGTCTGCCTTTGAAAATGTTTCCTATCCGTCCTTGGAAATATTTTTGCATGACCCATGACCCGCCAAATAGACCGAATACTATATTTTATTGATAGCCCATGAAAATAACTCATAAGCTACCCTTGGAAATAACATGGAAGTGGTGAGATCTATTTAATTTAATTAGGTTTGTTCTGATCACAGTGACCAGCAATATGCGAATTCGGATCTGCCCAGGTAAGGTGCAATAAGTAAATTCGGACTGTTCGTTAAATTAACTTGGCACGAATTTCAAAACAGCCCCCTATAGTTTCATAGGCACCTGATTTAGTTTGATTCGGCTGAGATTAATCTGGACCGTTGATTTCCCATGCAATAACCTCAGGTATCTGAGGGGATACAGACTCATAACATTCTGCATAAGTAGGAAAGGCCTTAACTGATTTAAATTACCATAACTACAATTATATCACTATCTGTGAGGATAAAAAATGACTATTAATTACTGAGGGTGCCACCGATAAAAATTGCTATTTTCGCGTGTAATACTAATCAGTATTACAGGTAGAAATATCCACGAAAATACCGTCGGCAAAAAATACTTTTTTCCTCGCAGATATATAGTGACAGATTTTTATAGTTCAAATTAAGGTGCATTTGACCTCCTCAGGAATCATTAATTGGAAAATTCCTTATAATTTTTCAGAATTTTTTCTAATTTTCACTAAATAATTAATATATAGTTGAGCTGATATTTTTTAACAATTTACTATTTGGGTTTGAAGGAAAAAAAGAGATGTGAACGTACGACTTTAAAGATTATTTAATGGAACCGGTTGGCAGTTAGATATTTGCTTCAGTCCTTCAATCAAAGAGTACGTACACTAGCTAATTAATGTCTTTTAAAGTGGTTACATATTATTGCAGCTTCAATCAACGGACACTACTATTTAATGTTGACTTTATAGTGGAATATTGTTAAAGACCTAGAGTCAAGTAAAAACAACAAATTTCTCAATATTTAATATTTTTCATCCCAACTTATTATTGCACTTCTTATGGTATGTATTATGAAAAAATATGTGAGTATCCGCCAGAATAGTAAGTAACTATTGTTCAGAGTAAGCTGATAGAAATTGTTATTTCCGAGGATATCGCTACTACCCAAGGTTTTAAATAGCGCGCAGTAACGACGCTATAGCGTTTTCGGACCATAAAAGTTATGGCGCTATAGCGGCGCTATATTGGCATAGCGCTGTTTTTTAGCCGTTCCGCTATGACGCGATAAAACACGATTTAAACCTTTGCTATTACCGATGAAAGTATCCGTGATGATACTGACATTGTTAAGCATTTTTGCTCTCGCGGATAGTGACAGTTTCTTGTATATTCATAATACATATAAAAAAAATTATTTATACCATCTTAAAAAAAATTAAACTAAATAATCACAATTGTGATAAATTTTATTTTTACCACGTTAGCAGTTTTAAATTGCGGATATATTTTTTTCTTTATTTCAATGCTGCACAATTGTTTGGTCACAATTATTGAGTAAATAATTGTTGATGGGGGTGTCAATGCGTCTCTATAACTTGGAAATATAACTAAAAAATTAGGTGTTTGTCAATTGTCATCAATAATTCATTTGTCAATTGGCATCTAGAGCAACGTGGGCGGGTTCCACTATCATAATGGAG
>JAJGRW010000467.1:2001864-2052837 GCA_025461045.1 Carex parvula
TTTTCTTGGCGAAACCCGACCATACCCCCACCGTTTCAACCCGCCTACCCGAACCCGACCCCGGACCGGCTTAAATCCGACCCGAACCGCCCGAACCCGGGTGAACCGATCCCAAACCGGCCGAATCCGGGTGAACCCGACCCCAAACCGGACGAACCCGACCGGACCCGCCGAAAACCCGGCGGGACCCAAGCCAACCCGGTCAAATTTGAAATTTTTTTATTTAATTCGGATTTTTTTTTTGCCTCTGTTGGCTGACCCGAACCCGAACCTCCTGAACCACGCCCGCACCCGCACCTGTGAGCCGCGACCGTGAACCGAACCCGCACCTGTGAGCCGCGCATACACCGACGCAAAAATTGGATTTTTTTGTTGTCAGCGAGATTCGAACCCTGACCTCTCTCTCAAGTCTCAACAACCTTACAACCAATACTTTTAACCACTAGGCCACTGTCAACTTGTGATATATTTCAATAACTTTAATATTTAATCTATTCTTAGATTAAGTCTTTAATTTTTTTTATAGTTTGAGCCTTTAATTAGAATTTTTATGATTATCTAAATACAATATATAAATAATAAAAAATAATAGATATATATATAATAGCCGTATCGTATCCTTCGTTTTTAAAAATATGAATTAACATATATACATATTATTTGACATCTTAATTAAAATTAGGGGTGTCAATGGTACCTTTTAGCCGTTTACCCGACCCGTATCGTATTCGATAAGGCGGGTATGGGTAATGTTTTTTTTTCGTTAACTTATCGGGTATGGGTATGGGTAAGAAGTTTTTTTCGTTAACCAAACGGGTATGGGTATGAGTAATGACTGTTTTGTACCCGTTACCTTATAGGGTAATTATAAAATATAAAATTATACATAGTAGTGATGTGTTTTTGTTATTTAGTAGTGTATGTCTTTTGTTATAAGAAATATGTCAAACATATTATTTTTATTTACATGTTTTGTTATTTAGTTAAATAATTGAATTTGTTCGAATAGTTATTCATGTTTCGGAATTTTCTTGATTTATAAAAAATAATTTAGTTGGAATTGATTGCATATTTATTTTTACTTTTATTAGTAATGCAATTATATATATGTGAAATGAATGAATTTTTGATGTTCTATTTGTAAAATATAATAAATTAATTATTATATTAGTATTATCCATTATTCACCCACTACCGTTTCGTTACCCGATAATATTAACGGGTAAGGGTAGGGTAGGGTACGGTCAATTTTTAATGGGTAAGGGTAGGGTATGGGTAAGGTCAATTTTAATGGGTATGGGTATGAAAATACTTCCACCCGACCCGTACCGTACCCATTGACACGCCTAATTAAAATTAACATATTCATATGCTAATTGATATGTTAATTCTATAAACTTTAATTTGAATTAACATATGTATATATATATTGAGTAGAACTAGGGTGCTCCTAAGCTCACCAAGCCCTTCGTGAGCGCGACTCTAAAACCTATCGAATTGACTTCAAACGACATTTCCAAACCGTTAGATGTTCAATCTATATTAAAATGTGCTTGGAGACCAAATTTTACATTTTTTGGAATTTTTTTACTATTTATTAAGATGGTTTGAAAATCGCTGTTTTTGAATGGTGCAGAATTTTAATAAAACCAGCGATTTTCAAACCATCTTAATAAATAGTAAAAAAATTCCAAAAATGTAAAATTTGGTCTCCAAGCACATTTTAATATAGATTGAACATCTAACGGTTTGGAAATGTCGTTTGAAGTCAATTTGATAGGTTTTAGAGTCGCGCTCACGGAAGGGCTTGGTGAGCTTAGGAGCACCCTAGTTCTACTCTATATATATTAGTATATTTGATATAGTAGTATATTTGAATTAACATATGTATACATATCCTGTCCATCTGATCATGATCATGTTATATATATTAGTATATTTATACTAAAATACGCTAATTACTTGAAATTATGTTGAATTACACTATATTAAGTTAAATTACATTACATTACGCTAAAATACGGTAAATTATATGAATAGAGACGATATCTTCACTGAAAAGGCGAAAAAACGACGACGAAACTTCAAACGGTCATAAAACAGCGCTCGAGTGTCCGATTTTAGCAAATGACCACTTTTCGGAAAGCTTGCGAAATGCGCATGCGTCTGTGCCCGCTATGCTGGATTGCGAAATTCAGAATCGCCAAAAAACAAAGGTAAGAGCCTCAAAACTTGAGTTGAAGTTTTCGATTAAGATTTTCATTTCTATCATTCAATCCAGGTAGCTCAGTAAATTAGTTACATAATGAACTTGTAGAATACCAGTTTTTATTATTTTCGGAATTTTTTACTATTTTTTATGATTCATGTAAGATGGCACAGAATCGGTCTATTTTAGCGTAATTTACCGTATTTCAGCATAATTAGCGAAGTTATTGTAATTTAGCGTAATTTAACGTAATTTAGTGTAATTCAACATAATTTCAAAGTAATCTAGTGTAATTCATTTTTTTCAGTAAATAAGGTAGTGGAGGTTGATTTAGTGTAATTCAACATAATTATGTTGAATTTCAGCAAATATGTTGAATTTCAGCAAATATACTACTATATCAAATATACTACGAAATTATGTTGAATTTCAGCAAATATACTACTATATCAAGTACATAATGAACTTTTAGTAAATACACCTCTAGTTTAAACTCAAGTAGATGAAAAAAAAATGAATTTTTTTTTTATAAACCATAAATAGAAAAATAGATTTTAGAGAACCAACTTAGTTGGTTTTTTTTACAAAAGCCATAAGTATCAAATAGTCTATTTGGTATCAACACTTTTTGGCTATTTGGCACCAAAAAGTTTCACAAACCTTCAGTATAAACTGTAACATAAAACGTGAAAAACATTTCGGTGTCGAATAGCCAATTCAGTACTAATAGTTTTTATAAAAAAAATAACCAATCAAATTAGTTCTCTAAAATTCTGTTTTTTATTTATCCTTTATAAAAAAATATAAAAAAAACGGGCATACCTCAATAAGACGAGAAAGCTGACAACCATCTGAAAGCATCGGAAATTTTTTATCTATAGAAATTATTAAATACAGATGTACAGAAACATAATAGTATCTTGTTTCTAACAAATATAGAAAGATCTGACTCAATGAGTCCGATCCAAATTTGTGGATCGGTCTCAATGGTCTAGCTTAGGGCTGCACAAAAAATTCGTAGTTCGTAATTCAATTCGAGTATTTGATACTTAGGGCTCAATGGTCCAGCTTAGGGCTGCACCAAAGTTCAGTACAATCAATCAAATTTCAGAACAATCACAGTATCCAAAGTTTTTCAAATAGCCAACATGAGCAACATCACCAAAGTTTTCAAATATCCAAAGTATTCAAAGTACAATTTAAATATCAATAGAAGTACAGAACAATCACCAAAGTCTTAGAATTATTACAAATCCAAATATTATCCTAAATAAAACATTAAAGTTCATTATCAGCAAAAATCAACGGTTCACGTTGAGTTAATTTCGAGCTAAGTTTGGTTTGCGAACCTATTTCGAACGAACTAGGTCCAGTTTGAGTTTGGTTTGAATTAATTTCGAACGAATTCAATTTCGAATCGAATTTTTTACGAACTTTTTCGAATCAAACTCGAGTCGAATTATGAACTACGAATTTTTTGTGCAGTCCTAAGCTGGACCATTGAGATAGATCCATAAATTTGGATCGGAATCATTGAGTCGGATCTTTCTATATTTGTTAGAAACGAGACACCCTTTCTGTTTTCGTATATCTGTATTTAATAATTTGTATAGATAAAAAATTTCCGAAAGCATCGTCCATGATGTCACATGCATGATACATCTTTGGATTGTTTTCTTTATTTTTAAGATAGGGACAGGCACGCGCATTTTTAGGGCCTAGCTAGGTGGGGAATAGGTGCGCGCATTTATAGGGCCTAGCTAGATGGGGAACAGGTGCGCGCATTTCTAATAGAACTTATTTAAGTAGCCTAATTCGTAACTCGTAAGATGGGAAAGTTTACTTCCCTATACAGAGCAACTCTTTTATGTCGTTTCCTATTCTTATTTAGTAGTTAGTACACATGAGCAGCTGGATTTAGGGTTTAGGGTATAAACAAATGAAGTGAATAGATCTCGAGATCTACATTGAGTTTGACTGATGATATAAAGACAAATGAGCAGAGCAGTTGCCGCTTTTTTTTATTAATAAAAAGAAACAAATTAGCAAATATGTCCTCTCTCCAAATTTTTATTAAAACTACCCGGACTGTTTCTTCATTGGGCGGTCCAATGTTCATACCAAACCGCCCCACTGTGGGACAGTTTGGTATGAACAGTATTTTTTTTAAGAGACAATATGAATATCAAGATGCTGAATTCTAATGCTAAAAATTTGGATTTTTTTTAAAATATTTGTTAGATTACTTATTTTGATGTATAATTAAGCATATTTATACTAAATTACTTGAAATTATGTTAAATTACGTTGAATTACACTAAATTACGTTAAATTACGCTAACCTCTAAACCCTAAACTCTTATTTTAGACAATTTCTAAAACCCTAAACCCTAATATTTAAAGTAATTTAGAGTTACGTATATGCTTGTGTTAGCATCAGAAGTAGAGAAATTACTCATTTGTTCTCGGAAACCGACTAATTAGAAGACTGATAATTTTCTAAAGAATAATACATTTTTTTTTCTTTTTTAATCAAGTGTAGAATGGGTATTTTATAAATTTAAAATAAGTTTTATTAAAATAAATTTTAATAAAATGGGTATATTTGTGAGTTTTTGCAATTTAGAAGGGTATATATGATATTATGAACTTTAGAGAGAGAAATACATAATTTTGAAATTTTTAGGGGTATACATGAAATTCCCCCCAAATAATTTGAGAGGATATGAACGAGCACAAAAAGACTAACCCAGTGATGCAGCATGTTACCGGTTAGAAATTAAATATAAGACATTATTGGCCTTGAGACTCCACTAACTATAAAAAATTCACCCATGATGCGATGCGGTAAGTTAAATAAATATTTGAGTTTACAAAATTTGAGTTTGGTTCGTGCTACGGCTCAATATTTGAGTTTTCAAAATTCTAACGGTCAATTCGAACCGTTCAACATGATTATAAAATGAATATGTACTTGTAAACCAAATTTTACATTTTTTCGAACTTTTTTACTATTTTTTTAGATAGGTAGAAAATCACTTGATCCGAAAATTCTGGACCATCCAAAAATAGTGATTTTCTACCTATCTAAAAAAATAGTAAAAAAAATCAGAAAATGTAAAATTTGGTTTGCAAGTATATACTCATTTTATAATTATGTTGAACGGTTTGGATCGACCGTTAGAATTTTGAAAATTTAAATATTGAGCCGTAGCACGGACCAATTGGTGCTATACATAGTACCATAGCCTCACTCTTCTTATTTAGTACACATGAGCATGAGCAGCTGGATTTAGGGTTTTGGGGTATAAACAAATGAAGTGGATAGACCTTGAGATGTACATTGAGTTTGACTAATGATATAAAGACAAATGAGCAGAGCAGTTGCCGCTTTTTTTATTAATACTAAAAAAAAACAAATTAACAAATTAGCTATTCTCTCCTAATTTTTATTAAAACTATCCGGACCGATTCTTCATTGGACGGTCCACTGTTCATACCAAATTGCCCCACTGTGGGACGGTTTGGTATGAACAATAATTTTTTATTTTAAGAGAATATGAATATCAAGATGCTGAATTCTAACGCTAAAAATTCGGATTTTTTTTTTAAATATTTGTAAATTACTTCTTTTGATGTATAATTAAGCATATTTATACTAAATTACTTGAGAAATTATGATAAATTACGTTGAATTACACTAAATTACGTTAAATTATCCTAAACTCTAAACCCTAAACTCTTATTTTGGACAATTTCTAAACCCTAAACCCTAATATTTAATGTAATTTAGAGTTACGTATATGCTTGTGTTAGCATCAGAAGTAGAGAAATTACTAATTTGTCCTCAGAAACCGACTAATTAGAAGACTGACATTTTTCTAAAGAATAATACATTTTTTTTTCTGTTTTAATCAAGTGTACAATGGGTATTTTATAAATTTAAAATAAGGTTTAATAAAAAGACAATAAAATGGGTATATTTGTGAGTTTTTGCAATTTAGAAGGGTATATATGATATTATGTACTTTAGAGAGAGAAATGCATAATTTTGAAATTTTTAGGGGTATACATGAAATTCCCCCCCAAATAATTTGAGCGGATATGAACGAGCACAAAAAGACTAACCCAGTGATGCAGCATGTTACCGGTTAGAAATTAAATATAAGACATTATTGGCCTTGAGACTCCACTAACTATAAAAAATTCACCCATGATGCGATGCGGTAAGTTAAATAAATAGTAATGGCCATTCCATCCTCTATAAAATCTTCCCCACCATTAATCTATAAAATCTTCCCCAGCACGTTATTGATTTTCAGACTCCACTATAAAATCTTCCCCAGCATTTAATTTGCGACAGAATAAGAGCAATTCAAGCTAAAACGCAATAGTAATGGCCATTCCATCCTCCCAAAGCATAAGATCTGAAAGTGAAATGGTGTCCGAATCACCTCCAGTTATGCCTCCTGTTCTTTATGAAGCAGCAATAAAAGGAAACATCGATGTATTAATACAACGTCTTGGACTACAGTCGGTAGAACAATCAGAAATTCATCAGGTAATATTTCACAAACTATTTTTTGCTTATCTACCTGAGTTGCGGACTTGCGGTGCTTTTAAATTTTTCGTGCAAAATATTAAATGTTTTAATTGATGGGTACCTTGTACCAGTAATTAGGTTCACTTAGGCAATACCACAAACAGTTTATGTGCAATAGAAAACCAGATTCGTACCAGTACTGGTATAGCAGAAAATCAGCACCAATTATAGCAAGAAAACAAATTAAAAGCAACCATGATCCTTCACACAAATTCTGAAACCAAAGACACTTTCAATTGATAAATATCAAGGTTTTATACTTACAAACCATACACACACATCTTCATCTTCTACAAATTGCAAGAGGGATCAAAACAGATGAGATAAACAAAGAGAGAGGACCAAAAAACACTTGAACCAGCCTTCTAAAGCCAACCCGTGTATTTCTCTCTTTTTACCTAGATGGACACACAATTAAGAGGTGAGCTTGTGGAACACGCTAGAACCTGCTGTAAGAAAATCAAAGCAGCTCAAAAATCCCTCTTTTACAAAATAGACCTTAAACTTAACAAAATGTCAATACTGCCCCTCTCTACTAAATTGACCCAAAATAAGCCCAAACATATTGGGCTTAAATGAGGAGGGACCCAACAAACTCCCCCTCCCGACTCATGAGGAGAAGGGTTGATCCAAGCCCGCTATCTCTCGACAAACCGCGAGCTTTGCCGGTGGTAAGACCTTCGTCATCATATCTGATCCGTTCTCATTTGTGTGAACTTTCTCCAAGATTAATATCTTGTTTTCTAACACATCACGAATCCAATGATATCTCAATTCAATGTGTTTTGATCTCGAATGGAAGGTCGGATTTTTACTAAGATGTATCGCACTTTGACTGTCACAAAATAACACATACCGTTCTTGATTGACACCCAACTCGTGCAGAAACCTTTTCATCCATAGCAGCTCCTTGCACGCCTCTGTCACTGCTACATATTCAGCCTCAGTAGTGGATAGTGCGACACATTTTTGCAGCCTTGACTGCCATGAAACTGCACCACCTGCAAAATTCACCAAATAACCTGATGTCGATTTTCTGGAGTCGACATCTCCAGCCCAATCAGCATCTGTGTATGCTTTTAGCACGGGCTCACCATTGCCAAAACAAAGACAGCTCTTTGCTGTTCCGCGGAGATAACGAAGAATCCATTTCACCGCGGCCCAATGCTCCTTTCCAGGGTTTGAGAGGAACCTACTCACCACACCAACTGAATGCGCTATATCTGGTCTCGTGCATACCATTGCATACATTAATGAACCAACAGCTGATGCATATGGCACATTTTTCATCTCCTCCTTTTCTATTTCATCTTTTGGGCATTTTTCACGAGTCAATTTAAAATGGCCCGCTAATGGAGAAGTAACAGGCTTGCATGTGCTCATATCAAATCTCTCTAAAACTTTTTCAATGTACCGCTCTTGTGATAACCAAAGCTTTCGACTTCTTCGGTCTCGTGTAATGTGCATGCCAAGAATTTTCCTTGCTGCCCCCAAATCCTTCATTGCAAATGCATGACTAAGCTCCTCTTTTAGCTCTTTAATCTTAGTGGCATCGCCACCAACAACTAGCATATCATCAACATAAAGCAATAGGATAATAAAATCGCCACCAGGGTACTTTTTCACAAAAACACAACTATCAGAACCAGTTTTTTCAACACCATGATCTGACATAAATAACTCAAATTATTTGTACCATCTCCTTGGCGCTTGCTTCAACCCATACAAGCTCTTTTTCAGTTTGCACACCAGATTTTCTTTTCCCTTTTCTTTAAAGCCTTCGGGTTGCTCCATATAAAGTTCTTCTTCTAAATCACCGTGGAGAAATGCAGTTTTTACATCGAGTTGCTCAATCTCCAAATTCAAGCCTGCTGCTAGACCGAGAACAACTCGAATTAAGGACATTTTGACCACTGGAGAGAATATCTCATCAAAGTCGATTCCTCTCTTTTGGTCAAATCCTTTCACAACCAACCGAGCTTTATATCTCGGTTTGGAGCCATTTCCTTCAGCTTTCACACGGAAAACCCACTTGTTTTTAAGAGCCTTTTTACCTTTTGGTAGATGCATCAATTCAAAAGTGTGGTTCTCATGTAGAGAGTCCATCTCTTCTTGCATGGCTTTAGTCCATTCACTCTTTCGCTCGTGTGACATTGCCTCTTGATAGCTCCCTGGCTCATCACCATCAGCGAGCATCACATACTCATTAGAAGAATACCTCACAGGGGGTTGACGAACTCGATGGGACCGCCTTAGCTGCTGTTCGGGAGCTGGTGGCTGGTCAGGTACCAGCTGTTCTAACTGAACTGGGGGCTGTTGCTCATCAAAATTTTCAATTTCATGTTCGACCTCAACCTCAGTTTCAGTCTCATGGCTTCTAGCATCTCCCCCTTGATCATTATTCACAACAGGGCTTGGAATTGGGCTAAAATCAACAAAGGGCTGAGAAATAGGTTTCAGCTTTTCAACCTTGCCCAAATCCTCAATAGTCTCATCTTCTAAAAATATCACATCTCGACTTCGAATAACCTTCTTTTCAGCCGGATCCCACAACCTATAACCAAATTCACCATTTCCATAACCCAAAAAGATACATTCTTTTGACTTGCTGTCAAGTTTTGATCTTTCATCTTTTGGGATATGCACAAAGGATCGACAACCAAACACTCGCAAATGCCCGTAGGACACATCCTTTCCAGACCAAACTCGCTAGGGCACATCACCGTCAAGCGCATATGAAGGTGAGAGGTTGATCGAGTGAACGGCGGTATTCATCGCCTCACCCCAAAATGTCTTTGGTAGCTTTGAGTGAGAAAGCATACATCGAATTCTCTCACAAATCGTGCGGTTCATCCGCTCGGCCACGCCATTTTGTTGCGGGGTTTTTGGGACCGTCTTCTCAAGTTTAATGCCATGTGCCTTGCAATATGCTTCAAATGGCCCGCGGTATTCTCCGCCATTGTCAGATCTGACACACTTCAGTTTTTGCCCAGTTTCTCGCTCAACACCAGCATGAAATTGCTTAAACACCTCCAAAACTTGGTCTTTCGACTTCAGCGCATAGGCCCACAATTTCCTAGAAAAATCATCAATAAAAGTGACAAAATACAAAGCACCACCAAGTGTCCTGTCACTCATTGAACAAAGGTCAGTATGAACCAAGTCTAGTATATTAGACTTTTTAGAAAAAACAGATTTTTGGAAAGCTACCCGGTGTTGTTTACCAGCAAAGCAATGCGTGCACGTCTTGAGGGCTGTACCATCACTCAGAACAATGTTCTTTCTTGCGAGAATCTGAAGGCCTTTCTCGCTCATATGACCTAATCGCAAATGCCATAAATCGGTCGAGTTACACTCAACCGTATTCGCCTCACCACATAATCTGAACCGTGTAGTGTAAAGAGAGCTCATCTTCTCACCACGGGCAATAACTAAAGAACCTTTGGACAGCTTCCATTTTCCTTGACCAAAGTGGTTATGGAAACCCTCATCATCTAGAGCACCGGTAGAGATCAAATTGAGCCGCACGTCCGGCACATGCCGAACATTTTTGAGAAGTAATATACACCCCACATCGGTTTCTACACTCACATCTCCAATACCAACTACCTTGCACACCCCATTATTTCCCATTCTTACCAAACCAAATTCGCCTTTGGTGTAAGATGTAAACAAATCACGTCGCGAAGTAACGTGAAATGAGGCTGCTGAATCAACTACCCATGTGGAGTCTTCACTAGTGAAGTTGACAAAACCATCACCACAAACAATGATCACATCACCTTCACATGCAACAGCAACATTGCTATCTTTCTCATTTGCTACGGCTTTGCCCTTGAATTGGTCTTTTCTGCCCTTTTCAAATTTCTCTTTCAACTTTCGACATTCAGATTTCATGTGGCCCGGCTTATGACAATAGTAACATGTAATCCCTTTGCGAGATTTTGACCTCCCTTTTGACTTATCATGGCTGCCTTGACCGTGTGGATTTCTGTACTTGCTCCGCCCACGGTTTTCAAAAACAAAAGCTGCTGGTTCGTTAGAAATCCCTTGATCTCTTCGCCTCAACTCTTCATTAAACATGCTATCCTTCACCATACTCAATGTAACAGTCCCATTTGGTGCCGAGTTGCTAAGCGACACCACGAGGGTCTCCCAACTATCGGGCAAAGAGCTCAATAGGATCAGTGCTTGCAGTTCCTCATCTATGACCATTTTCATGGCTACCAACCGGTTTATACAATCCTGAAACCGACTCAGATGTTCACTCACCGAGGTCCCCTCTTTGTACTTCATATTAACAAGTTTTCGATAAGAAAGGCTTTATTTTGGGCTGTTTTCCTTTCATACAAACTCCCAAGTTTCGTCCATAATGTGTGTGCATTGGTCTCTGTAGCTACGTGATGAAATACACTATCATCAATCCATTGTCGTATCAGATCTATGGTTTTTCGGTTGCTCACTTTCCAATCATCATCAGTTACAGTTGTTGGTTTCTTGCTATCCCCCTCAACCGGATTATATGCATCCTTGCAATATAACAAATCCTCCATTCGAGGTTTCCAAATCGAGTAATTGGTAGAGGTCAATTTTATCATGGTGCCACTAGAAACTTCTTCCATTGGTTACACACAGCTGTCTCTAGAACCTAGGCTCTGATACCAGTTGATGGGTACCTTGTACCAGTAATTAGGTTCACTTAGGCAATACCACAAACAGTTTATGTGCAATAGAAAACCAGATTCGTACCAGTATAGCAGAAAATCAGCACCAATTATAGCAAGAAAACAAATTAAAAGCAACCATGATCCTTCACACAAATTCTGAAACCAAAGACACTTTCAATTGATAAATATCAAGGTTTTATACTTACAAACCATACACACACATCTTCATCTTCTACAAATTGCAAGAGGGATCAAAACAGATGAGATAAACAAAGAGAGAGGACCAAAAAACACTTGAACCAGCCTTCTAAAGCCAACCCGTGTATTTCTCTCTTTTTACCTAGATGGACACACAATTAAGAGGTGAGCTTGTGGAACACGCTAGAACCTGCTGTAAGAAAATCAAAGCAGCTCAAAAATCCCTCTTTTACAAAATAGACCTTAAACTTAACAAAATGTCAATACTGCCCCTCTCTACTAAATTGACCCAAAATAAGCCCAAACAGATTGGGCTTAAATGAGGAGGGACCCAACATTAATATATATTTTTTCATATATAAAAAAACAACAAATATATAATACTAAATAATTAAGTCAAGCTTTCTCTATAAGTCTTCCTAGATAATTAACTGTTAGTGTAGATCCGCCCCTGAGCCCTGACAACTTCAATCTTCAAAGACTTCAGTCAACTCTTGTTCATCTCCATTTCGCTGGATATATATAACGTGTGCTGATAGGTCCATATTGAATCACGACAAATCAACCAAGTTGCTGATTGTTGATTTTATGAATTTCTGAGGAGAGCAATTATGATGAGAAAAAATATTTTATTGATCTTGTTGTTTACAATGTTTTGATTGCTATATATATTACAAGCTGTCTAATTAAGTTACCGTTTATGTACCAAGTTACCTTTTGTACCTTTGGTACCTATGTACAGTGTACATATTATTGAATATATGCAAGGAGACCCCTTTAACTCCTTGATTTAATTCTAACCCTCTAATTCTAGATTTATGATGACTATTAATCTAAGATCCTAGATCCTATTTCTCAACACTGATATACCAAAATTACTAATGTTCCTCAAATCCAGAAGGAATGCTCACTCATTATTAGAAAATATAAATTAAGACCATAAACTACTGTAAAGATCTATACAAAGTTTTCAATTTTTACTTTTTTGACGGACTGAAACAGAAATCACCTATCAATTTATCAATAACAGCAATTTTATACCTATTATGAAACCAATTAACAGATCTTGATTTTCGGATGAACTTCAGGCTACAGCATTCGAAGGAGGCATTTGTTATCGAATTCCTTAATTAGATAGGTCCATGCTAATCTTCTTTTAACGTGAGGCTCATCGATAATAGTTATCGAGGTTCTTGTTTTCAATTGTCGTCGAATAGTTGAACATATTAATTGCTTATGGTTTTGTCTTGACACACGGAGTGCAGATCGAAAACCTTCTAAGACTTTTAAATTACTAGATCTTATTATTATTACTATTATTATTATTAATTATTATTATTTATTATTATTAGTATTATTGTTATCATTATAACAAAAATCATTGAAATTTTAATTGATGCAAAATACTTGATGTTATTCATTCATGACATTTTGCATTATTGCCAACTCAGGTGACAATAATAGAGGCGGATCAGCATGATCTCCAGGACTTGATTGGAAGTGTAACGCATTTTGGAGACACTCTACTTCACCTACTTGTTACTCAGATGCACAACGAGCTTGCTTTGATGGTTTTCAAAAAAGAGAGGTCCCTGATGAAAGCACGCAACAAGAAGTCGGAGACACCCTTGCATTCTGCTGCAAAGGTTGGTAACGTGGGATTTATTACAGCACTCAGTCAATGTGCTCCTGATGTGGTCAAGGATGTTGTCAGAGAAACGGACAATAACGGAGACACAGCCTTGCACTTGGCTGCCAAACACGGTCATGAAGGTGTTGCCCGTGAATTGATGATATTAGATTCAGGTGTCGCATACATGTTTAACAAGGAGGGGCTGTCTCCATTGTACATAGCTACAGTGGGAGGATATACTCCTGTGGCTATAACCATGTTAAACGATGCTCCTTCTCTTGCATGTCAACAGTATTCAAATGGAATGTTTCCGGTTCATGTAGCTGCAGGAGCCGGCAACATAGAACTGGTTATGCATTTCATGCAACAATACCCTGATGATGCAAAATTTCTCGATCATTGTAGACGGAATCTTTTTCACATTGCTGCAGAAGAAAACGGGGTGAAGGTATTTAAGAGATTACATGATTTACCGAGGGAAATATGTAGAAGCCTGATTAATGCAAAGGATTACGAAGGAAATACACCATTGCACATAGCCACAATCAAGGGGCACACGTCGGTTATGATCGCTATTTCTAAACTTCTGACTTGGGAAGAGGAAGCAGTGCGAAACAATCAAGGGCTAACACCATTTGAACTTTGGAGGAATCAAATAAGGAAAACTGCTTCTGAGGTATGACTAAATGAACTAAATATTCATTACAATTTTACTTCATGGTAATTTTAAATCAGTTCGTATTTTTTTTCCCCAAGCAAAAGCACACTAGTAAATTAGGTGATCAATGCATGACAGCTTGAATGCAATTATAATTAGCTCTTTCACCCTCGACGCCTTATTCTTAATTTGAGTTGCTATGATATTCCTCCAGTAAATTGTTCATGGTATTCTCCAATCTCATTGTCAAAGCAAAAATCTTAGCTGTAAATTTAGAAAACTTCAGAGTTTTTAAAATTACAAAATGAGAACCAATTATTCTCCTTTTTTTTCTGAGGAAGGAATAGATGTCTAGCCTCTATTCATTGAAAAAATTCATTACATCGGTTTTTGTTGAGAAAACCGCTTGAAATAAAGTATTTCTAAAAATTGAAATGAAATTATTTCTCTTTTTAGATGTGGGAGCCATTTTTTTATAAAAAAAATTACAATATGTTTTTATTAGAGAGTATTAGAAAAGTCAATTTCGTTCAAAATAAACACACATGACACAACATAAATTATAAAAGTTACTGAAGTATAGGGGTATCAATGATACCATTTTAACTGTTTATCTGACTCGTACCATATTCGATAAGATGGGTATGGGTGCAGTGACGAAGCCATAATTTGAGTCAGGGGTAGGCAAAAATCGAATTTGGGTTTAAATCGTCTCCATATATAACTCTCTTCCAGCCTCCGCCCAAGCCACCTACCGGATGCCAACAAGAGGAAAATTAGATCTCTTCTTATAGTATTTGTCCATTATCTAATAGACAAATTTAAGGAAAGAAAATCAATTAAATTCAACTTAGTTACCGGATGCCAATAATAGAAAATAAAGTTCTTTTTAATTGACACGAGAAACAGAACAAAACATATATGTTCCAACTGATACTAATCACTTGAATTAATCTGTACTTGTACAAAATTGATTTGAGGATGTTTTTTCAGACAATAAAATCCAATTAGCAAATAACTTAAAAAATTACACTAAGAGGGCATTTATGAAATTGATAACAAAATCCAATTCATTTCCTAAGCACAAATGCACAATTAGTAAATCATTTACGAAATTCGATCACAAGACCTCACTCCTTCAGTCCTTCTCCTTCTCCTCCGTGGGCACAATCGAACAGCAGAAATAACCTGGTTTCTTTTCTCCTTCACGCACAAGCAGCTCGATCGGCGATCGCCTTTGCTTCTTTTTTTTCGCGTACAGAATAGCGTATTCGCGTCTCAACTTCTCCTCCGCACACAGTAGGCTTTTTTTTTTTATTCATCTGACGCTTTGGGCTGGAAATGAAAATAGTAGCAGATCAGGGGTAGGCAAGCCCATTTTCCAGGGGTAGGCAAGCCCGAAATATAACCTTGTCCAAAAAAAAAAAAATATTTCAAGAGTAGGCAAATGCCTACCCTGTATCTTACTACTTTCGCCCCATGGGCGGGTAAAGTTATTTTTGTTAGCTTATTGGGTATAGCCATATAGGTATGGGTAAGAATTTATTTTCTTTAGCTTATTACATGAGTATAGGGTATGGGTAAGAACTATTTCGTACGTTCAAATCCAGTAAAATAGAGTGAATCAAGCTCATCCAAGAAAATCCTAAACCTGCAACCCAGAAATGAATTAATGACGAATATATGCGCCTAGAATCTCCTGCTTTAAGGCAGATCTTATTTCGTTCTATCCATAAATATTAATAATATATCCATAGCAATTCCTATAGGTGCCCTTTTGCATGGTTATAACTAACCGGACTTCCTCAAGTTTAGTGAAAGGCATATTACAATGATTATAGCTGCTAACCATCATCAGTGTTTCCTGAGCCCCACGAAACAGGCAACACTAATCAGGAATCCATTTTCTTTTAACTAATATCTCCTGTTATTTTCTTTTCAAAATTTTATCCCTTGTCAAACACCTCCAAAATTGAGTCAATCATTAAAGAATTTGAAATAAATGTACCAGCTGTTTCCATAATATATTATCTGACGAAAATAATTTGACAGTAAATCTACCAGTTGAATTATTTGTTGCTGTTTAATAAATATATCTTAATTTGTCTATTACAGGATATGCTTTTAAGACTTCAATTGTATGTTGCTGACAAGGGTTCTCGTTTTACTGAAGATTTGTTCAATAAGTTCTTGAAATCGGACCAAAACAAATTGGACCAAAAAAAATGGGAGAAAATTCAAGTTATTGGATTGGGCTCCGTACTTATTACCACTGTAACATTTGCTGCTGCATTCGCAATCCCAGGAGGTTACAACCAAGAGAATGGCACACCGATTCTGGGAAGGAAATACATGTTCAAGGCATTTATCTTAGCAAACACCCTATCATTTGTGCTAGCATTTACAAGCACATTTAAGCTTATTTTGGTTGCTCTACTTGAACCATATGATGCTGATCTCCGCTACGCAGCAAAGGCATTTATTCAAGCAGCGGGCTGTATGGTGTTGGCATTTGGATTAGGTTCGTATGTGATACTTGCTCCTGTTAGCTTGCCCATTGCCATCATCGTCCTTGTTTCTACTCTCCAGCTGGGGTCACCCTTCGTTTATAATATTTTTGAGTGCGCTAAATTCATATTTATATATTTTTTTAGATTAATTGTTAGATTTTTTCTTAAAAATATATTTATAATTGAAAGCACTGTCGATTTTGGTTTAAACAAAAAGTGGATAGTATTCAGAATGGTGATAACTTTATTGTATATCTTCCTCCTTGCACTAGCATAATCAGGGAAATAATACTTTCATTTTCTCTATCTGTGGTTATGTAATTTATTTTACCCAAACAGCTAAGTAATTATTCGACAAGTTTGTACCTGATTCATTTTAACTTTTAAGGCGTTGCAGCTGAGTTTATTCTTCCAATTGTGATTCGAAACATTTGTACTTGTTTATGTTGAAGCTTGTTTGTACTTGTTTTTGTTAAATGATATATATTACAAAGACAGTATAGAAGATTTGAGGTGTAAAGGTTGAATGGTTAATTGATTAATTGATGATTTACAGAATTTACAGAGGTGTATTTATAGGCCAATTAGCCTCTGATCTTTCCTAATTACACAAGATTAATTACTGGCTGTTGTTATTTCCTTAATAGTGGACTCCTAGCCGTAGCCGTTGTTATTTCATATATAAACAGGTTTGCACAGATTCGGTAAATACAGTGTTGAGAATTATGAGAATTATGGGACTTAAGAGACAATCTGATTCTTAGGAGAAAAAATGTTATTTCTTGTATCTTGTCATTTGTTACAAAGTTCCTACATCCTATTTATACAAAAAATCTAACGGCTATAAATTGTACCGTTGGTACTGTTGGTACTGTACAGTGTTCCTATTTTACTTTATGGTTTTAATCTCATTTGATCAATGATGAAGGGCTGAGATCAATTCTATCTATTGTCATCTTTATTTTCAACATTCCCCCTCAAGCTAGGAAGGTATATATCATACATTCCTAGCTTACTAGTGATCGTCTCGAAATGCGTCGGGTCCAAGCCTTTGGTAAAAACATCCGCTAATTGTTGCTTGCTACATACAAACGGTGTCTCTATTTCCTTAGCTTGGACTTTTTCTCTAATAAAGTGGCAATCCACTTCTATGTGTTTCGTTCTCTCATGAAACACCGGATTTGATGCGATATGTCGAGCGGAGTTATTATCACAATACATCTTTATAGGTTGATCAATGTTAATGCCCATGTCTCTAAGTAGTTGTTTAATCCATGTTAATTCACTTGCGGTGGATGCCATAGCTCGGTACTCCGCCTCCGCATGCACTTGATCGAGCTACGACATTTTGTTTCTTGCTCTTCCATGTGACTAGATTCCCGCCTACAAATGTACAAAAGCCGGTGGTGGATTTTCTATCAAAGCTACCGGCCCAATCTGCATCGGAATAGCCACATACTTCGTTAGAATTATTGTTCATCATTTTTATGCCCTTTCCGGGGTTCCTTTTTAAATACCTCAATATTTTATTTACGGCTTCCAAATGGGGTGTTCTTGGAGAATGTATAAACTTACTAATTTGGCTTACTAAAAAAGAAATATCCGGACGGGTTACCGTAAGGTAAACTAATTTTCCTACGAGTCTTTGAAATTGGCTTATGTCTTCTAAAGGTTCACCATCCTCGGTATTTAATTTATATTTGGTGTCAATTGGTGTAGAGGCCGGTATACAACCTAGGTTACCGGTTTTTTTTAACAAATCTAAAGTATATTTTCGTTGTGAAATGAAGAGGCCCTTATTTGAAAAAGCTACTTCTATTCCTAAAAAATATTTTAGGTATCCTAGATCTTTAATGTCAAATTTATCTTTTAGTTGGGATTTAATTTTTTTAATCTCCTCAAAATTGTTTCCGGTAACTATTAAGTCATCGACATATACCAATACAATGGTTACATTTTTTCCTTCACTTTTGGTAAATAAGGAGTGGTCGGCACTACTAATTTTAAAATTACACAAAAGTAAATATGAGCTAAGTTTGCCATACCATGCCCGAGGAGATTGCTTCAATCCGTAGATTGATTTATTTAACCTACAAACTATATTAGAAATATTTTCCATTTCATGGCCCGGTGGTAGTGTCATATACACCTCTTCTTCAAGTGTTCCTTGAAGAAAAACATTTTTTACATCCATTTGGTATAAATTCCAACTATTGTTTACCGCGAT
The DNA here is from genome assembly GCA_025461045.1 of Carex parvula. Taxonomy (NCBI): domain Eukaryota; kingdom Viridiplantae; phylum Streptophyta; class Magnoliopsida; order Poales; family Cyperaceae; genus Carex; species Carex parvula. The sequence goes on from JAJGRW010000467.1 coordinate 2,020,570, forward strand.
AGAAAATAAAATTCTAACGGTATTCATTTTCGCCACCGGTGCAAAAGTTTCGTTATAGTAAATACCATAGGTTTGAGTATACCCTTTGGCCACTAATCTCGCTTTATATCGTTCAAGGGAACCATCACTTTTGAGCTTGGTTTTGTATACCCATTTACACCCAATGGGTTTTTTATTTTTTGGTAATGGAACGATTACCCAAGTTTTATTTTTCTCAAAGGCTTTCAATTCTTCTTTCATGGCCTTGCACCACACCGGGTTGGTTATAGCCTCTTGATAATTATTTGGCTCAATTTCGTTTTCAATAGTGGTAAGAAATGCATGATAATTAGATGAAATATTTTCATATGATACAAAGTCTTGTATGGGATATTGCACCGTATAAGTTATAAAATCTCTAAGTTTGGTAGATGGTTGGCGCACTCTTATGGACCTTCGTACCATGGTATTCTCTTCCTCATTATTATTACTATTGTTATTGTTGTTGTCATTATCATTATTATTATTTATTTCTTCTACATCATTATTTGGCTCAATTTCACTATCCATACTTGGAATGAAATCTAGATCATATATATAAGACATAATTTGCCTTCCTTTATTCTCAAGTGTACCTTTGGTAATTTCAATTTTTTTAAAATATGGTTCATCTTCACAAAATATTACATCTCTAGATATGAAAACTTTTTTATTAATTGGGTCATAACATTTGTAACCCTTTTTTGAGGATGAATACCCTAAAAAAACCGCTTTTGTTGACATAAAATCAAATTTGTCTTTCCTTTTAATATGAACAAAACATACACAACCAAAAATTCTCAAATAATCAAGATTCCCCCTTTTTTTATAAAAAATTTCGGTTGGACTTTTATTTTTTAAAGTAACACTAGGTAGCCTATTAATTAGATGAGTAGCACAAAGAATTGCATCCGACCAATATAATGTTGGAACGTTATTTTGAAATAATAATGCACGTGTCATCTCTAATAAATGCCTATTTTTTCTTTCCGACACTCAATTTTGTTCGGAAGTGTTTATGCATGTTGTTTGGTGTATAATTCCTTTTTCTTTGAAAAGAATTGTAAAATTTTTATTTACAAATTCGGTTCCATTATCCGATCTAAAAATTTTAAGTTTAGCATTAAATTGGGTTTCTATGAGACATATAAATTCTCGAAAGCAATTAAATACTTCATCTTTGGATTTAAGTAAATACAACCATATTGCTTTAGAAAAATCATCGATAAATATAACAAAATATCTAAATCCATTATAAGAAATAATTGGGGCCGGACCCCATACATCGGAATGGACTAAATCAAACGGAGCTTCACTTTTACTATTAGAAAGTGAAAAAGGAAGTCTCGTTTGTTTTGCCATTTTACAAATGTCACAATTAGTACAATTGTTCTTTGGAAAATCTAAAATGCAATTTAAAATTTTGTCGGAAGGATGCCCAAGTCTTTTGTGCCATCTATCATAATTAATTGAGCTTGCCGAATCACAAAAATTTAGTTCTTGTAAATTCAAAAGATAGTGCCCATTTTCGAGAAAATCTTCACCAATCTTCTCCCCGGTTACCCGGTCCTGAAATACAACATTTTTACAAGAAAAGATTGCTTCACAATTAAATTCTTGAGTTAATTTTCTAACCGAAAGTAGATTGATAGAATTTTTTTTTAAAAATAAAACATCACTAATTTTCTTATTACACAAATTAATTTTACCTATACCATTTATTTTTTCTTTCATACCATTGGCAACTACCACATATTGTTCACTTTTTGGCAATTTCAAATTGGTAAGGAATTTTTCATTCCCGAATATGTGATCGGTTGCACCACTATCAATAATTATTTGGTCAATTAAATTAAAATTTTTAGAGTTAGATACAATACCACAAGAGCTTTGAACTTGATTTTGATTAGAGATCAGCATAGAGAGCTGCTGAGCAGTTGTTGCATTTGATCAGCTGACCCGTTTGACCCGCCAGCGAAAAATCCTTCATTAACCCGGTTTGAGCCTGGTTCGGTTGGACCAGATACAGTATTGGGTCCGGATCCGGATCCTGTTTGAGATGAAAAACCCCCAGCCCTTCGCGTAAACTCTCTGTCTTTCTCTTTTCTCCTTTCATCTCCGTCGCCCCTTCCCTTCTTCGATTCTCCATCCTTCCACCATTTCGGTTTGAGGTGTGGGTGAAGAAAAAAGCATCTCTCAGCCGTATGACCATCTTTCTTGCATTGAGAGCATTTCTCATTCTTTTGATTTTGCCGATTTGGTTGAGATTGAAAACTAGGGTTTTCGAAGTTTCGGACGGCATGGCTGTGAGGCTCTTGATTTCTGACGGTATGGCCGTGGGGCTCGTGTCCTTCGCCATTGCTGGCTTGTGGGTCCCCCATGGCCTCCCGTAGGGAGTCTTCTCTTTGGATTTGATTAATTACCTCGGAGAAGGAGGGAAGGTCAGGTGCTCGGATAATCTGTGACCGAATAATCTCATAGCTCGCATCAAGGTCCGCGAGGTACGAAAAAATTCGATCCTCCTCTTTTCTTTTTTTGAGTTCTTTTGGGTCGGTTGTGAATGGTCGATAAACATCGAGTTCATCGTATTTCTTTTTTAGCGAGGCAAGATACTCCAGATGGGTTTTAGTTCCCTTTTTTTCTTGCTGAATTTCGAGTTGTAAGCGATACACATGAGAATGGTTTTTTTGTTGCCCATAAAAGGACTCTATTTCATCCCATAGCTCCTTTGATGTGTTGCAATTTTGAAGAAATAGATCAAGAACTTGTTGTTCCATTGATCCGTATAGAAGGGACATTACAAAGTGATCCTCTTTTTGCCATTTTCGGATTTGGAGTTTCTCAGCCTCAGTTATTCTTTCTGGATTGGCCGGTTCTGGTTTTTTATTGTCTCCTGTGATAAATCAATTTTGTCTCTACCGCTAAGAGTAATTGAGACTGATTTGGCCCAAGAGATGTAATTCGCACCATTTAGCAATTGTGGAGAGAGTTTCGATGGGTTGGTAGCCTCGTGAGAATGCTGCCCCCATTGATCCATTCTTGCACTGCTTATGGTTTTGATTGAGGATTTATCGGAAGCTTTATCGGGTTATTGGATATTTGAGTTATCAGAATCGAGCTTGAAGCTCTGATACCATGTTGAGAATTATGAGAATTATGAGACTTAAGAGACAATTTGATTCTGAGGAGAAAGTATTCTATTTCTTGTATATCATCAACTGTTACAAAGTTCCTACATCCTATTTATACAAAAAATCTAACGGCTATAAATTGTACCGTTGGTACTGTACAGTGTTCCTATTTTACTTTATGGTTTTAATCTCATTTGATCAATGATGAAGGGCTGAGATCAATTCTATCTATTGTCATCTTTATTTTCAACATACAGCTATATATTCCTAAACTAAAGGATTTGCTAACTGGAGCTGTCAGAGTTGGTGGTTATTGGATCCGTATCCAGTGCTTCTGAAGGCACTAATTTTAGCGCCGAATTGTACGGATCTGTTATCGTAGCGCACTAAACAGTGTGTTTTGTCTATTAATTTAAGATAGGAAGAAAGAAGGAAAGAGGATATGAAATTAGAGCTCAAAAGCAATGTTATTCGGACCGGATCGGACATCGACCCGGTAAAGTTCTGGGTCAATGATTCATTGGTCTGACCGGTGGATCAACCAGTTTAACTGATGGTTTTTTCATAAAACATGACTATTGTTGTTTTTTTCATAGGCAAACAACCCGGGTGTATATTGCACACATTATAATTTTGACTATTGCTTCTATGTGTAATAAAACAACCAGTGCAATTTGCTAAAGAAAAATTACTTTTCCCTACTGTAATAAAAACACCAAGTGAAACAGCTTAGAACCTGCACAGTTGAAAAAAAAGATACATTTCCCTAATGCAATAAAAATACAAAGTGAAACAGCTTGATTTTTTTTTTTTTTTTGAAAAAAGCCCGTAGGCAACTTGTCATTTAAATAGAGTACAAGATTACAAGTCTAGTTTAACAGAAAACATAAATGAAAACCTAGTGTTGTAAAAGTAAGAACTACCTTATTGGTAAGAAAGCCCCAATACATTGAAAGCAAATACCAGAAAACACTAAAAACCTAAGATCATAAAAGCTTAAACCATGTTTGTGTTGGAGCGCCATTTACTGGTAAAAAGATCCTAATGCATGAAAAGAGAAAACTAATTAAACTGCTAAGTTCTAGCTACATGAATTATGACCACAAATCACCATGTTTTTGTTGAGCCTAATTCACCTTGGTTTTACGTCAATTGTGCTCTCTGACCACAAATCAATTATGATCAAAATGCTCTTTAGTTCGGGCATTTCATCAAACACCTTATATGCTTGGATCTATTCAATAAAACTAACTCAAAACTTCCATAAAATTGCTTGAAGTACTTGATGATGATGCATGGATCTATGCTCAAGACTTCCATCTTGAGAACGAGATTTGAACTAGTCTTGAGAATAGTTCAAGTCTGGAAGGAGAGAGCCACAACAGAGAGGAGGTTGAAGTAGGAGATTTCAACAAACTACTACTGGAGGAGATTGAAGTCGTTACTACTGAACAAAAGACAGCAAATCGAAGGAGAATGAGATTTGAGAAAGGAGATGGAGATTTGAGAAACGAATCTGTTTTGAACCAGGGTTTTTGTCGATTTGATTCAACAAAAAAAAATCTACTGGTTGAACCGGATTTGACCGGTTCAGTAACTTAGATGATCCCTCAGAAGAACCGAACCGAATAGGAGTCCGGGTCATCTGTAACGAACTGTGTGAAGAACTGGATGTATCCAGTGTATGCTTATCAGGAGAGGGAGAGCATCAACGGCGGATTATTGGTTCCAAGTTCAAATCATGGAACTCTCAAGTCTTCACAGAGAAAACATGATCCACAAGTTGTAACTAAAATAGAGAGCAAGCCTCGTACATAAAAATAAAAGACATATGATTGTGTATCTCCGTCTTCTTGTATTAAGCACATAAATTTTCTGATCCGCTAACGGCTCTGATTAAAAGATAACATTTCAGATTAAAGAGTGAGGCTATGGTGCTATGCATAGCACCAATGGCTAGTGTACTACGGCTCAATATGGTACTTTTTAAAATCCTAACGGTCGATCCGAACCGTTCAATGTGATATCCATATAAATATGTACTTGCAAACTGAATTTTATATTTTTTTGAATTTTTTTACTATTTTTGTAGATAGGTAGAAAAATCAGTGTTTTCTGAAAATTCTGGACCATCAAAATTCTACCTATCTAAAAAAATAGTAAAAAAATTCGAAAAAATATAAAATTTAGTTTGCAAGTACATATTCATATGGTTATCACATTGAACGGTTCGGATCGAGCATTAGGATTTTAAAAGTACCATATTGAGCCGTAGTACACTATCCATCCGTGCTATGCATAGCACCATAGCCTCACTCCAGATTAAATATTAGCTCTCTGATCAAATATTCTAATTCTATGTATTTTTTTTATATTGTTTTATATGTAGAAGTCGAAATTTATTTAGATACGTACTCGCCATATATAAATTTTATTATCTTTTTTATTGGTTTTGATTTCTTTCTATTTTTTAAATGTCATTTAGAGAATTTTTTTATTGGCTGTGTCTTTATATTTCTTCCTATTTTTCTAATATCATTTAAGGAATATTATTTTTCATTTAACATGTTATTTTGTATGAGATTTTTTTTGAAAATATGTCAAAAAGATTAAAAAGAAAATGTATGGCATTTAATATATCATTGAATGAATGTTATATACGTGTAGATGCCATTTAATATGTTATTTAAGAAATGTTATTTGTTATTTAGTCTATATTATTTTATGAAAATATGTTATTTTGTATGAGATCTTTTTCCTCTTATAATATGACCCGTTGACACATGGGTATGATACTAGTATATATATATATGATAGGGAACCAGTATTTCTATGAATTCGTATCGTTTGCATTAACTGAAAAAAGAATCTTTTGAGTTAATCCATTTGTACGTCTGGTTAGCTTTAAAATCTGTGCCGACCAAATCTGCACTAATATTGAAGAGCTCCCTACTTTATAGACAGTGTCGAATTGACTCCGTTTAAAATCAGACAGCCAAGATATATTAGCTCAGAAGATCAAAAGATGATCTTTGAGTTAATGCAGACGATGCGGACTCTATTTCTATATATGGACTCATTATCGGAAGTAGAGATACTACGAGTATAAATTATTATTATAACCCATTATTATTATTATATTTGAATTCAGGTCGTAATTCCTCCTCCGGACTTTGCTTTGGGCTGTCTCCGTACTACGGATTTTTTCTTAAAAAACGTAATAAAAATAATTAATTTAAAAAAAACAACATGATTACTGTTTTTTTTTTACAAAAACCATAAAAACCGAACTTCCAAAACCATAAAAACCGAACTGCCAATTCAGTCTGAAGAGTTTTTTTTTTTATGGACCAAATTGCTAATTCGGTCTAGCCTTTTTTCACAGTTCCCCGACAATTTCTATGGCCCGGCATGTAACTCCTCCTGGACCGAATGAGCAATTCGGTCCAGAGGTCTTTTTAGTCCAAACAGAATTGTCAATTCGGTCTGGAGGCTTTTTCTTTTTTTTTTAAATGGACCAAAAAAATTTAATTTGCATTTGCTGGCTGGAGTGTTGTGGGAAAGTGGGAGCACCATTCCCGAAACGGGAGCAAATTGCCGACGTTTCCATCTCTGGTTCCTGATATTCTATGTCGTTCTCTTTGTTACCATTCTATAGCGAGTCAGAACGCTCCTATACACGCATCTAACTAGTAATTACTATAGGAAGTCTATGTAAAGTAACGACATGAAATCTGAACTTTACTCTGAGAGAAAAGTCGCCGTTTTTGTTCTTGTCATTATGCGCCTAACCCCCTGCCATTAATACTAAGAAAATAAAATATGTAGACTGAGTTGGCAATTCGGTCTAGGCAAAAAAAAAAGATGGACCGAACTGCTAACTCGGTCTGACTCGTTTTTTTATTTTTTTTTTCTACAACTCTATGAAAAGCAGCTGGATCGAATTGCCAATTCGGTCTGAAAAAAAAAATCCATCAGACCGAATTGGCAGTTCAGTTTTTATGGTTTTTAAAAAAAAACAGTAATCATGTTATTTTTTTAAAATTAATTATTTTAATTACGTTTTTAAAATAAAATCCCCATACTAGTTGCAAACCCATAGACCATAGATCACTTGCTTTTAGACCTTATCCATAATCCATTGCATAGATGCATTTGTATAATGTGAAGTAGGACGTAAAAAAAAGTTATACGAATCCGTCATGGCATGACACGAGACGTACTATAACTTTGTGTGTTCTGTATCGTGATTATTCGCGTAGTGTAATTATTTTTTGAAAATTTAGCACGTCACGACAAGTGAATTGGTGGAGTCATAACACGCGCGGTACTTAGTCACACGAGTTATACATGATCATAATTGTTAGATCTTTGATCTAATAGTAAATTTTGAATAAACTAACATAAATTACTAAACAAATAGTCAAATGTAATCAGTCACATTTGAACACTCATGTGTGATTACGGTATAACTAACGTACCATAACTATCCATGACAATTTAATTGCGGCACGTGACATAAATCACGGCATGACTAGTATTTACATCCTAATCGTGGAGCCTACAGTAGACTGTCGAAATTTTATACTCGTTGTTTGCAAAGTCAGGATATAAAATTTGGGCATGTTGTGTTTAATTTTGATTATGTATGTGTTGTGTAATCGCAGTAGCCAAATATATGTTCCATCATTTCTTAATCAAATTGTCGATTGTGAGACAAGAAAGAGAGTTGTAAAGTACACAGAATGTACATAAGTGTTAATTTTCCAAGAAATGTTTTTATCGTAAGGTTATATGAGTGAGGTTACGGTACTATGCATAGCACGGATTGGTCCGTGCTACGGCTCAGTATTTGAGTTTTCAAAATTCTAATGGTCGATCCAAACTGTTCACATGATTATAAAATGAATATGTACTTGCAAATCAAATTTTACATTTTTTTTATTTTTTTTACTATTTGTTTAGATAGGTAGAAAACCATTGTTTTTGGATGGTCCAGAATTTTCAGATCAAGTGATTTTCTACCTTTCTAAAAAAATAGTAAAAAAATTGAAAAAATATAAAATTTGGTTTGCAAGTACATATTTATTTTATAATCATGTTGAACGGTTCGGATCGACCGTTAGAATTTTGAAAACTCAAATATTAAGCCGTAACACGGACCAAATTTGGGCTATGCATAGTACCGTAGCCTCACTCAGGTTATATTCCCACAGTTAACCCTGACAAATTCCTCCTCGATTAATTAAGGTATAGAAAGTTAGAACTCAAGGCGTGTCTGATTGTTATGGAATGATGCTGAGATAGGATTTTACATATAAGAAAACACAAATTAATTTACGGAACTGTTCATATTTACGGGCATGTATAAGAATGATTATGAAAGTTTTTTAAATGTTCGATTGTACTATAAAAATAATCATGAAAAATTCTCATTTGTTCTAAAAGAAGAGGAGGGTTCAAATGCCTTCATTTTTTTGTGTCTCCATTATGCCTTCATTTTTTAAAACTTTAATAACTCAAATTTAAAACTTCAAAGTCAAAATAAAACCGTTAGATATGATCTATATGATTTTTACTATGTGCTCATAAAAAAATTATCACATTTCAGTTTTGTTTTTATGCGAATCAATAAGTTGAAAAATGAACATCTATAAATTATCCACATCAGTACATTTTTACAAGCTCTTGATGACAAATACAACAAAGTTAAAATATCATAATTTTTTACACATCCTTAGATAAAATGATGTAGATCATATCTAACAGTTTTATTTTGACTTTGAAGTTTTAAATTTTGAGTTATTAAAGTTTAAAAAAATAGAACATGATGGAGGCACAAAAAATGGAGGCATTTGAACTCCTGCTAAAAGAATATGTATATCAATATGACTAATGAACAAAAACAAACTGGATTATAAATTTAAAGGGGCACAATAGACAATCGACCAAGAAAAAATTTCTAGTCTTATCTGAAATAAATATATTTAACTTTTATATGGAAGTTGAAATCCAAAAATTAATAATATATGTTAATAAAAAAATTATAACAAAAATGTGCCTATTTGTACAAACAGCCGATCCACACGATAATTATTCTATTCCTCTACAATAATTTCCACATGAGTTATCGTATAATTTTTCGTTGTACAAGTTATTAATGAGTCTGACTAGTATGACATCAGCGTCATTTCAACCTATATAACGCCAACTTCAAAACCTATCTAATCGACTTCAAACAAATAATCCCAACCGTTAAAACCGATTTACTTTATGAGTGATGTGTTTACATGCAAAAAAATTATAATTTCTAGTTATTTTAGTACCAAATCAAGCGGTCAAAAATATTGAAAAATGATTGCATTAAAATTAACTTAAAAACTCACACATTTGACCGCTTGACTTGATACTAATAAATTCAAAAAATTATAAATTTTGCATGTAAACGCACAACTAATGAAATAAATCGGTTTGAACGGTTTGGATTCACCGTTTGAAGTCGATCCGATAGATTTTGAAGTTGGTGTTATATAGGCTGAAATGACACTAATGTCATACTAGCCAGACTCGTTATTAATATTTTTAAACAAAATTAACTTATTATTTAAATCGTTCTATTGTAAAAAAAACCTTCCATATATATTTTTAGAGCAAAATCCATAAAATAATCACAGCAGTGAAAATTATAATTTATGATTGTACGAGTGTAATACTTTGAATTTTTAATTATTTTTTTAGAAAAAAAAAAATGGGTCAAGTTGGTGGTCGCAATCTATATTTGAAAGCCTATGATATGAAGTAAGAAAATCTAATTCTCATACCTATTTAATTAACTAATAGAAAAATTAGTATCATAAATAATGCAAACTTTTGAAGAAAAGTCTTAACTAATATATTTAGAGGGTTATTTGGACAAAAAATTAGGAATATAATTAAATTACGTGTAACTAGTAAATGGACTTGAACGAAGAGAAATAAATTCAATAACTTGATCAAGAAGTTTAAGAACAAAAGGCAAACTCTTCGTTTTCATTTTCCTCAAAGTGCAAGGGTGCGACAGCAAATTTCTCACTTTGACTAGAATGACAATTTGAGCAATTGAGGCATTGAGCCCCTCTTGCGTCAGCAAAAATGTATGGGTTCAGACCCAGTGTTTCACGCGGCAAAACTTGTTTTGGGATGCATCCAACTTGTCTAGATTCGAAAAGGAGCATCTCTTTAAAGATCCAACGGTCATAAATTAGGTTGCACACAAATTTCTCTTATGAGTGATAGCACGGTTGTTATCAACTCTCCAAAATATTAGCAACAATCCCTATGCACCTCTTCCGTTTCGAATTATTATCTGGACAACGTTTTTTTGGAACCACATACACCAAACTTACTGCAAGTGGGCCACTGCACAGTATATAAATATCTCCTTCAGCTACCACCCGTCGATAGACCATTTTCACATTATATAAATATCTCCTCCCCTCTCTTGCATTTTTGTCTGTCACTTTTCTGTTGCTCACTGGCCACTGCTGCACTGCACACTGCTTCGCTGAGAGAAGAGATAGAGAGAGAGAGAGACTGCCAAGAATTAAAAAAAAAAAAACAAAGAGAGAGAGGAGAGAGAGAGAGATTGCAGAGATGGTCGGAGTAAGAGAGGAAAGTGATAAGATAAACGAGTTGTTTAAGTCGGACCCGGTGACATACAGAGTGGATCGACGATCGGCGCTGAAGATGAAGCTACGACGCGCCTTGTCCGAGAAGCTCACCGTGTTCCTCAGCAGCTTCGCCGATGAAACCCTCGTCGTATCGATCTTTTCTCCTTTATCCTCTCTATTTCTTCTTTCTTACTTTGATATCTTGTTCGTCGTGAATGTGATCTCCCTCGAACTCGGAGACCGTAGAGTAAATTATTTGCACATCTCACATAGGAACTTTCTCCAATTTTTTAGGCTAATTCTTGCCAGGGCAAGAAATGTATCTTGCATTGGAAGAAATGTATTTTATTCGTTGTACTATTAAACTTGACAATGGGTTGCTGATAGTTGTTCAATAAAAATGATAAAAAATGATAATTAATTTACAATGGGTTAACTTGACAATCTTGACAATACTTTTCATGTCAAGCCAAAGAAATTTAATAATAAATAGGAGAAAGTTTATAGACGTACTGTTGGCTTATAAATTGGTTGTGTTTCAAATTTTCATACAATTTTAATGTCATTTGATGAACAGCTACACTTGCATCAATTTCATGATTTCAAAATTAGAAGTTATTTTTCGTTATTCGTATAATTGCCAAATTAATCCATTGTCAACGGAACCCCACTCTTAACAATACTCATTCAATCCTATGTTTGGTATTATGGAAGGTGGATAAATATACAAGAAGCAAAAATATCTTAGTTCATGCATTTTCTTTTCCAATTCTTGTATTTTCTTGCCTCAGTGACTTACACACACAGAGTTCGTTTTTTCATTATATTTCTTTCTTAATTGAAGGAATATGTAATTGTGCTTCTTTGCAATGGAAAAGACCAGTACCAGGCACGCAAGGATCTTGTAGACTTTCTTGAAGACAGCACCGAGAGCTTTGTGGCTTGGTTCATACCATTTTTTTTCTTTCTTTCTTTTTTCTTATAATTAGTATTATGAATTGCATTTTTGTTTATCATTTGGCTTTCATTTTTTTTTCTTTGTGTCTGATTAGGCTTTTCCATGGTTCAGTGGAGAAGCCAAATTGGTGCAGTTCTGTTTGGACAGTACATAATCACTGCCAGTCTGTGGCACAGTTGTCTCATTGTGTTGTGTGGAAATAAAATATGCAGAGATACAATTCCAATAAATAGTTGGAAAGGCACACAAATTACTGAGTTATTTTCTAAAACTTAGTAGTGAGTTTGAGATATCCTTTTGTTACCTCTTTTTAAATCCATTTAGGCTATGGGATTTCTTGAGTAGAAAAATAGATGCTGTGGAGAAGTCAGGTCATACTACCTCAAGTTGTAAAAGAACAGAGGTGCAAAGACCTAGCAATGAATTACAGGCTCATGCTGGGAATGCATCCTTGGTTAGACCCCAGGTTCCATCTTTTTCTAGCTTTTCTCAATTTTTTTAACATGCTTTATATCTGGAGAACAGAATAATAAATCATTTTAGAGTTGTCCCACCCCCACCCCCACCCCAACTCCATATTTCTGTTATCTCTTGTTTCTCTTGTATTGTCAATAAAATTATCATTGTTCAATTAGTGGACTTTCATATATTATTTTAGGTCTAGTACCCTTATGTATAGTACTAGCCAATATTGTTACGGTAATCATGTTCACCGGTACCTCAATTTGCCAGCTTAATTTTAACAGGATAATGAAGGACCTGCCGAGCAATCGAAGTACTATGCGGGGTCAAGAGAAACTTCTAACAACCTGGTTCTAAGATCGAGGAATTTACAGGAGGAGATATGTGGGGGTGTAACTCATGAGAGGTCACTGGCACTTGAAGAGGATTTACATGAAAGGGTAACACCCAGGAGGTCATTGCGAAAGAAGAAGATAGAAGAAGATCCTCCAATTAGTAAACCCAGAGGAATATCTTCTTTGGGATTTGTAGGTGGCCCATACTCACCTTGTCTCGAGAATGGTTGGCATTACAAGGTCAGTAGGATATTTGTATTTATTTTAGTACCAGTTGCAGTTATGTTCAATTTTTTCTCAAGTAAAAGCTGAAAGAACTACTGAACCAGTACAGGATGGGACTTGGTTATATGTACTGGCACATGATTAGAACCAGTACAGGATGGAACTTGGTTCAATTTTTGACTAGAAATTTTGTTAATTTTTCGGTGTAAATTTGTTAGAACAGAAAGGAGAAAAGGCACATGATTCTACCAGACCTTCTACAAGCTTCCAAAGACCTAGGTCTGAGGTTGTGGCTATTGGGAGGAAGAGCAAGTCAAGCAACAAAGGCAAGCAATCTGTTTTTGCATTTTCATTGCTTGCAAAATTGTTTATACTTTTAAAAATTGCAATCAAACCAATTTGCAATTTTTCATACTTCTACTATCTTGTTATTTTTGTTAAACCTTTTTGGAGATTTGAAAACAGTTCATCGGGTATCTAATAATTGCAGTAAACTGATTCATACTGTTTGTCTGTATATTTAGTATCTGCACCTTTATGTGTAGTTAGTTGCATTCTTTAGGAACAGGGTCATGCGTTCCTTTACAAACATGTATGTATCATATCACCTCTGGAAACGGATATATTACATGTTTATAAATATAGGACTACAGTACTACACATATTCCCCTTCCCTGTTTGCACTTGATCTGGTATACAGTGAGAACTACAATGAAGGGAAATAAAAAACAAGTACAGATAAAGATAAACAGTGAGGAAGTGGGGGTACTAAGGAAACTTCTATTATGATGCATGGGCAGGGAGGGTAATTTCCTATGTTTCTTCTATTTCTTTTACTGCCCAATACCCCCCTTGCTTTTCTCATCTGCTAAAGCGGTAAATAGCAAGGAAAGATGATCTGGAGGAAGATCTTACAAGAGATATCCCCTATGTTTTGGAGTGTCTTTGCTATACAAGATCAATTTCTTAGGGTGCAAGTGGTATTCTAACATTTTGCTGGGAAATAAAATTTCCCTGCTCTTTATTATTTCGATGTGTGCACTCTTTTACTTTGCAGAAGTACTCAGGACTAAACATTCTAAAAAGCTACCTAAATTAGCAATGGACAAAGAACTGAAGCCAGTACAGCGCAATGTGTGGGATCGCTTAGGCAAGCCTCAAAATGAAACTAACAATCCCTTTCGAGAGAGAAATAACTCTCTCCTGGTGCCTACTGCAACTGTACCACCTATCGATCCTCTTATAACCCAAAACCTACCATCTGCACTTCCTCTCCACCCTCATGCACAAGACCATTTTGTCTCTACCAGTTTGTACCCAGAGCAGGTGGTTAAAACCTCCTCAATTTGCACCCCAATGCGTGCCAATGGAGTGATTGTGAACAAACTGAAGAGGCAGTTTGAGCAAATAGAAAGCCATTTACTGGCAAGTGCGGTTACATCAAAATCAAGGGAAAGGGTCCCCGCCAAGCAAAGGCTGGGAATTTCTGTGGGGGCTCCCCAGCTGTTATCAGTGGGAAACTGCTTTTCGAGCAATATGGCGAAAGAAGAACCAGCTTTGGTTGAAATAGGGTTCAAGCCGGAGATTGTTTGCAATGCAGAGTCTGTAAACAGTGAGCAGAGGCCCCCAATTGTAGGAAATATTTCTATTTTTTTAATCTCTTTTTCTGTACTTGTGTGCATGTCTATCGGGAATAACTCTACAGACACCGACAAAAGAGAAAGCACTGGAAAACTCAGAGTCTGGACACAGCAGTGAAGAGCCTCCAAGTGTAAGAGTTTTTTCTTTTTGTTTTGTTTTTCCTCTGTTCTTTTCAACAACTCCACAATTGTCAATTGTGAGATGTTTTGGACTATAGATTGCGGGGTCTTTCGCATATATTAGCATACAAATATTTGATATTTGTTGGAAAAATAGTGTTTGAATAACTGTCATGAAATCATGTCAAGTCAGCGGTCAGTATGCAAGACTGCAAATTACTTGACACTTCACTCTTTTAGATCAAAAAATGCAGTTATCTTAAAATTCTATTTAATTTTAAATGTTGCAGAAAGTGGCTCATATGAAAGTAAAACTGGAAGAGATGGAAAATGATATGCAAGAGCTCCGCACAAAGCATGCTAACCTCGAAAATTTAAAATCGGATTCAGAAACAAACCTTTCTTCAGGTTGAGTTTTTGAAATTCCTTTTTTATGTACAAGTACCTTCGCATATTCGCATATGCACTGTATAGTTTATTTATTTGTTTGTTCCTTTTTCTTTGGTCGGGGTGAGGTGCAGGTGGGTTTTTATGGGTTATTCAACAAAACATGGAAATTTCTGTGCACGCATGAAAAATAACATAATGTACCTCACCTTTTTTCCTCTTTCATCACCTGTCCAAAGAAAAATGCGAAGGCTAGCCTTTCCATGGTACATCTCTATATAAGAATTGATGAATAGGGGATAATTTGATTAAATATTGATAAGTGGAGGGTTGTGTGAAACTCTACCTTTGTTTTGCTAAAAATTGACATTTCTCTCATCAACTTTTTATGTGTAATTCTCTAGGAGCACAGTCAAGTCAAATGGAGGATATGGACTCAAGGACTGTTCTAGTAACAAATGTAATATATGTTATATTTTTTTTCTATTTGCAATTAAGTGCTTATTCAATTTAATTAACTATAATTTTCATATTATTTGACCAATAGGTACACTTTGGGGCTACGAAGGAAGCAATTGTGTCCCATTTTGCGAAATGTGGGCCTGTGACCAAAGTTATCATTCTGAGAGATACAATTACTGGCAAACCGAAGGGGTAAAGTTAATTTTTATGTTTTTGCAATCATCAAACAGTAAATCTCACACACTCACCTTGTTTATGTAGATGATTTTTAAAGATTTCTAAGTGTATGAATGATATTTTTAAAGATTTTTTATTGAAACAATAAATTGCTTCAATTACTGATATATAATCAAAACTCTCATAGTTCGCTCTAGTTGAACTCATCTCTCACACTTCTTACATATTTTAGGGCTGCTTGTGTTGTATTTACAAAAAGGACTCGGTTGAGAAGGCCATTTCTTTAAGGGGCACCTCTCTCTTCTCTCGTACTCTAAAGGTATGTTTCTCAAAATCTTCCTCTTTATTATAAAATTCGTACCGTATGTTTTTTTGTTTAGGATAAATACTGTGCTGCTTTTCTTTTCCCAGGAAGTTATTCAAAATACTTTGGTTTGACTATTATGGCTTAATAACAGTTTTAACATGACTTCAAAACTTTTGAGAAAATTTTAGTTGGCAAAATCCTAAACCAAACCAAGTAAAATTTCCTTCAGTTATCTCTCAGTTCTACAAGGGGTGTGTACCAGGTGGTGTTGATATATTTATACAAAGTTAAAAACGTGCATGCTTGTAGTCTGGTATTGTTCCTGTACAGACCAATACTTGTCGTAACATGATGATGAATATTTACTTAGATTATTTAGATGAATATCTTATTCAAACTTGAATATTGAATTTGAAACACAGGTGATGCGCAAAGGCGATGCACCGGCTGGGCTTTTAGAACAACCTCACAGCCTCCAGTTGTCTCCCCCCTCATGGAATTCTCTCCACCGTTATCCTATGACCACTCATCTCCAGTGGAGGCGTGAGACTTATCCTTCGGTTTCTAAGTAAGAGTCGTAGTCCTCTTTTTTGCAGAATGTGGTTTTAGCTGTTAATGGAAGCAGAGTAGGTCCCCCTTGCCTTTTCTCACCTGCTTTCCAAAAGAAATAGGAGAAATAGGAGAATTTTGTGCATTCTTGGAGGTTAGGTTATATGTAAAATGTGCTCAAGAAGCTTTTGTGGATGATTTTTATGCATCAGCATAACATATATTAGTATAAAAGTCATAAGCATGGTAAATCTTAAATGCAGCATTGTATTATGGTTGTGGAATTTTGGAATGTTTTCTCTAGTAATAAAACCGGAATAGCTTGGCTCCAACCCTGAAGGGCAAAATTGACTTTCTTTCTTCCATTTGAAATTTTTTTTTTTTTTTACAAAGAGTAACCACTAACCAGAGTGAAGTAGTAATCCACGAAAATCATATTTTTTTTTTTTTAAGTGTATAAAGCTTATTCCTGTGCCAAAACAACTTTAAAGTTAACGGGTTCCATTTCATGTGCTTGTTTCCTTTGAAAAACTATTTACTGTAGCTTATTCTCAACTCCAAAGATCTCTCCAGGTGATTAGATTTTCTTCTCATATTATGACACTTTTGCTGCTGTTACTGTTAGCTCCCTAACACCGGGGAAGGGGAACTTGATCCATGTGAAAATGAAGTGCAGGATTCCTGAAATAAAAAAAAATGAAGTGCAATCCCAGTCCTGGAATGGGAATCCGTATCCTCGACGGTACCGTAAAACCGTAAAAGATTCCCTTTTACAATTAGCTATTTACGGTTTGAGATTAACTCTCAGCCGGTTTGGGATTCGGGCTGACTGGGGGGCAGTATTATTGGGCTTTGAGATTCGTGCCAAGTTAAAAAGAACGGTCCAGATGGTCCAGTTCAAGTAATTGTAAAAGATTCCCCATTACGGTACCGTCGGTGATATGAATTCCCCGGAAAGATGGGTGTCTTTTTAAAATTGACAGGTGCATCTTGAAATAAGTACAAAGGCGATAAGATTTAGACGCATTGGAATAGATAAGAGTGCTCTATCTCTCTTCTTATTTGTGGTAGTACATAAATCAGTTACTTCTTTATTTAAAATACTACACTTTTTTGTGATGGAAACTGAACTCAAGACAATTTTTATGGAAATATTTGTTTACGAAATAAAAAAATAATATTTGACGGTTTTTTGCCTTCCACGACTTGTAATCACATCCGACAAAAACTTCGGTTGAATATTTTTCGAGTTATTTTCAATATATATTTTAAGAGGATGGTGATCATTGATTATTTTCAATGCTGAGATTACAAATTGACACCATCTAGAAGTCCAAATAGACATGTGCTTAGCTTGTTATTCATTTTATTAGTGAGAACCAACTTGTCAATATGTTATTATCACTGGGAAAGAAAAACGAGACAGTCTGTCTCGGATTTTTCTTAGTTTTGAAAAAAAAAGTTTGCAAATTTCTCAGGGAGCTTTTACTAGTAGTCTAGGACTTAGTACCATAGTGACAAACAAATAGTTTGGATTTGATTCGGCGGAGTCAAAAATTCGTGATTCGGGTATAATTCGGGAATAATTCGTTATAACGAGGATGAACATAACGGACAGAGGCTTATTTGATTCGGGTATAATTCGGGATTTGATTTAGCAAATAAGCCCCTTAGCTATTTAATTGAACTAAAAAATTGGAAAGGTCAGACACTTATTTGATTCGAAAGAAAGTTTAGAGATTCATTTGAACTAAATATTTTCGTCTCTTCCTAATGGAGGCTAATTTGAACTAAATATTTTCGTCTCCCCCCACATGGAATTCTCACCACCGTTATCCTATGACCACTCATCTCCAGTGGAGGCGTGAGACTTATCCTTCGGTTTCTAAGTAAGAGTCGTAGTCCTCTTTTGAAGGGAGTGAGAAATTAGATAGAGAAAAGGTAAAAAGGAAAAAATTAAAACATGTATTTCTCCATTTTTTTTTTGCAGAATGTGGTTTTAGCTGTTAATGGAAGCAAGAGTAGGTCCCCCTTACCTTTTCTCACCTGCTTTCCAAAAGGATATTTGGTGTTTGTCATGTACATATAGACTAATCTTTCTTTGGGAGTTTTTAGGTTTTTCACGCTGCAAATTAAAGAAATAGGAGAATTTTGTGCATTTTTGGAGGTTAGGTTATATGTAAAATGTGCTCAAGAAGCTTTTGTGGATGATTTTTATGCATCAGCATAACATATATTAGTATAAAAGTCAATAAGCATGGTAAATCTTAAATGCAGCGTTGTATTATGGTTGTGGAATTTTGGAATGTTTTGCTCTAGTAATAAAACCGGAATAGCTTGGTTCTAACTCTGAAGGGCAAAATCGACTTTCTTTCTTCCATTTGAAATGTTTTTTTTTTTTTCCAAAGAGTAACCACTAACCAGAGTGAAGTAGTAATCCACGAAAATCATATATTTTTATTATAAAGTGGATAAACCACCGATTTCTTATAAAAGAAACCTACAATGTCATAGGAATCGGTACCAAACCTCTGGTCTAAACTCTTTAAGAACAAAATAGAAATATAAATCATACATCATCTCTTTTTACTATCTACTACAAACATCTAAAGCAAAGAAATGAAACCTGTAGCATAACAACTATTCAAAATAAGTAAAGATCTCCAACCTGAACACAAAAGAAATTATGATATTTCAAAACAGCCCTTGAAAACAAAAAACAGATACACAAAACCAACTGAGCCCTACACTAAATCTTCTGTTGCTTCACTTTAGTGCGTTTGGGTCAGATCCACTTATAGGCAGCCCCTTGATTATCCCTTCCTAACCATTATGTCACTCCTGCAATAATATATTCACATAATACATATATTTTTTTTAAAGTGTATAAAGCTTATTCCTGTGCCAAAACAACTTAAGTTAACGGGTTCCATTTCATGTGCTTGTTTCCTTTGAAAAACTATTTACTGTAGCTTATTCTCAACTCCAAAGATCTCTCCAGGTGATTAGATTTTCTTCTCATATTATGACACTTTCGCTGCTGTTACTGTTAGCTTCCTAAATCCTAACACCAGGGAAGGGGAACGGACTCTACTGCTCTTCCGAGAGAAGAGCAGGGTCCTGCTCTTCCGATCTCAACTATTTAAAATTGTTGAGGTCTGTGCATGAAAAAGTTTTTTTATCGAGATACGTGAATGAAAATTTTGAATGGTTGAGATCGGACCGGAGAAGGAGAACTTGATCCATGTGAAAATGAAGTGCAGGATTCCTGAAAAAAAAAAAAAATGAAGTGCAATCCCAGTCCTGGAAAGATGCGTCTTGAAATAAGTACAAAGGCGATAAGATTTAGACGCATTGGAATAGATAAGAGTGCTCTATCTCTTTTCTTTTTTTGTGATAGGACTAAATCAGTTACTTCTTTATTTAAAATACTCCACTTTTTTGTGATGGAAACTGAACTCAAGACATTTTTTATGGAAATATTTGTTTACGAAATAAAAAAATAATATTTGATGGTTTTTTGCCTTCCACGACTTGTAATCACATCCGACAAAAACTTCTGTTGAATATTATTCGAGTTATTTTTAATATATATTTTAAGAGGATGGTGATCATTGATTATTTTCAATGCTGAGATTTACAAATTGACACCATCTAGAAGTCCAAATAGACATGTGGTTAGCTTGTTATTCATTTTATTAGTGAGAACCAACTTGTCAATATGTTATTATCACTGGGAAAGAAAAACGAGACAGTCTGTCTCGGATTTTTCTTAGTTTTGAAAAAAAAAAAAAGTTTGCAAATTGCCGCTTTTTGCGTCCTGCATTTCTCAGCGAGCTTTTACTAGTAGTCTAGGACATAGTACCATAGTGACAAACAATAGTTTGGATTTGATTCGGCGGAGTCAAAAATTCGTGATTCGGGCATAATTCGGAAATAATTCGTTATAACGAGGACGAACATAACGGACAGAGGCTTATTTGATTCGGGTATAATTCGGGTATAATTCGGGATTTGATTTAGCAAATAAGCCCCTTAGCTATTTAATTGAACTAAAAAATTGGAAAGGTCAGAGGCTTATTTGATTATAAAGAAAGTTTAGAGATTCATTTGAACTAAATATTTTCGTCTCTTCCAACTGAGAGTCCGTTATGTTCGTCTCTTCCTAATGGAGGCTAATTTAACCAAAAGAGAATAAAAAACAGCAGGATAATGATTAAAAGAATCAAATTTTATTAGAGTCAACAGTGCACTGTGAACTGAATTATATTAACGTGGCAACAAAATTGGTAACCTAAATATGACAATATGTTACAAAATATATTTTATAGTTGACCTAAGATGCACACATGCTGATTTCTTTAATATAACTTTTGGGGGAAATAATGCATACATTTTGATTTTCAAGGCTTCTAAATTTCAGGTTAAGGTGAACTTAATTAGGCGGGGTGACTTCTGTAATGGATTTTAATATTTTAAGTTTTGTGAATCTCGAGAGAGAAGGGCTGCAAATTGTGTTAAAAAGATTTCACATATTTCTCGTCCAGCACATGGTTCATCCTTTGTTTTGTTTTAAAATTCGTGCAAATTTCACTTTTCAAACATATATATAGGAATCGTCCTTTCTGAGCGAAAAATAGATGAACCATGTATTAGATAAAATTCAATTTTCTTTTACAAACCAAATCATTATTCTTTTAAAATATTCTATAGAGGGGGAATTTTATGTATATCCCTCAAAAACTTGAAATTACGTATTCCCCCCTAAAGTTCACAATATCAGATTTACCCTTCTAATTTTGAAAAAATCACAAACTATAAATTTAAAATAAGTTTTAATAAAAAGACAATAAAATGGGTATATTTGTGAGTTTTTGAAATTTAGAAGGGTATATATGATATGAGAATGGCTAATATACAAACGTTTGTTCCTGGGCTTAGGAACAAACGATTTGGTTCTCCAATTTTCAAAGTCCAAACAGTCGATCCAAACTGTTAGATATTCAATCTATATTAAAATGTGCTTGGAGACCAAATTTTACATTTATTGGAATTTTTTTACTATTTATTAAGCTGGTTTGAAAGCTGCTGTTTTTCAATACTGCAGAAATTTAATAAAAATAGCGGTTTTCAAACCAGTTTAATAAATAGTAAAAAAATTCCAAAAAATGTAAAATTTGGTCTCCAAGCACATTTTAATATAGATTGTATATCTAACGGTTTGGATCGACTGTTTGGACTTTGAAAATCGGAGAACCAAATCGTTTGTTCCTGAGCCCAGGAACAAACGTTTGTATATTAGCCATTCTCTATATGATATTATGAACTTTAGAGAGAGAAATACGCAATTCTGAAAGTTTTAGGGGTATACATGAATTCCCCCAAATAATTTGAGAGGATATGAAAGGCTAGGAAGAGAGGCCAAAGGTTTACCAAGTCAAAGCCCTTTCCTAGTGGTGCAGCATGGTCAGAAATTAAATATAACACATTATTGATTTTCAGACTCCACTATAAGATCTACCCCCAGCATTGATTTTCAGACTCCACTGTAAAGTCTTCCCCCAGCATTTAATCTTATCCTACTTTGCGACAGAATAAGAGCAATTCAAGCTAAAACGCAATAGTAATTAATAATCGCCATTCCATCCAGCTCCCAAAGCAAAACATCTGAAAGTGAAATAATGATGTCCAGATCACGTCCGCTTATGTCTGCGGTTCTTTATGAAGCAGCAATAAAAGGAAACAGCGGTGTATTAATTCATCAGGTAATATTTCACAAACTATTTTTTGCTTATCTACCTGAGTTGCGGACTTGCGGTGCTTTGAAAAATAAAGAGGTTTTACTTTTCGTTTATATCTTTATTTTCAAAATTCAAATAATTAATCTGAATCTTTCAACATACATGATCTTTGTATTAAAATGTGTTTGCAAACCAAATTTTACATTTTAAATATATTTTTTTAAAATTTTATCAAAAATATTAAATGAATAATATTTTTTCCATATATAAAAAAACAACAAGCATATATTACTAAATAATTAAGTCGATGAAGCAAGTCTTTCTCTATGAGCCGACATTTTTATTAATATCCAAAGTTAATTACAAATTAATAAATATACCCAGAATTTCTTGATTTTTTGAAAAATGTCCAAACCGGCCAGATTCTGGCCAGTTTCCTCCTCTCCCAGAAACTGGCCGGTTTCTTCCCTTTTTTTTTTTCAGAGACACTATGAAAACCAAAAAAACCAAAAAATTCTCAATATATTTATTAATTTGTAATTAAATTTGGATATTAATAAAAATGTCGGCTCTATGAGTCTTCCTAGATAATTAACTGTTAGTGTAGCTCCACCCCTGAGCCCTGACAACTTCAATCTTCAAAGACTTCAGTCGACTCTTGTTCATCTCCATTTCGCTGGATATATATAACATGTGCTGATAGGTCCAGCACATCATATGGCAATATTGGCAATATGGCCATGATAAGAATAAAGTAAAAAAGAAAAGAAAAAGAATCATCTTATCATCTTTCTTTTTTTGTTAAGGTCAGTGGCTTTACTAATATTTTCATTGATAAAAAATGTATTTACAATGAGTCAAATAACTGTAATTTCTAAATCTATTTTTTTATTCTCATAAAATCCTCTAAACTAATATAATATTCTAATTCTCTCGTAATAACTCTAATACCTTAATCATCATCTCGCTCCACAACTGGATCCGTTTTTTCAACCGCTACCGTGCTCCGACGATATTAATGAAAACCTACATTTTTAATCGCCGTCTCACTCTACGACCGGATCTATTCACTGTCGCGCTCCAATCGAGATATTGATGAAAACCTATGTTTTTTTCTCTCTTGCTGCTAAATCACTAAATATTATAATTAACAAAAAAAATGACTAACAGTTTCATGTTGTCCACACAAAAAAAACAAGCAACATCATTTTACCACCCTGTTTAAGAATAATTGACCTGAGTCGAATAGATGAATGCGCGTATTGCTTATGATTTTGTTTTGACACACGGAGTGGAGAAGAAAAACTTTTAAGACTTTAAATTACTCTTATTATTATTATTATTATTATTATTATTATTAGAGTAGGGTTAAAATGCACCATTTGGTTTTGTGCTCCAATCATTCTCCACGTCTTTTTCTCCATTTTCAAAGATCGAACAATCGATCCGAACAGCTCAATATGATCTTCATATTAAAAATGTGTTTGGAGACAAAAAAAAAATATTTGAAATTTTTTTACTATTTTTTTAATAGGTACAAAATCATTGTTTTGGATGGTCCAGAATCTTCTGAAAATAATGATTTTGTACCTATCTAAAAAAATAGTAAAAAATATCCAAAAAATATAAAATTTGGTCTCCAAGCACATTTTAATACAAAGATCATGGTGAACGGTTCGGATCGACTGTTCGGACTTTGAAAATAAAAATAAGAATGTGAAGTATGATTGGAATACAAAACCAATGATGCATTTTAACCCTACTCTTATTATTATTATTATTATTATATTATTATTATTATTAGTAGTATTGTTGTTATTGTTATCGTTATAACAATATTATATACATTTTTGAAATTCAATTGATGCAAAAATACTTGATGTTATTCATTCATGACATTTTGCATTATTGCCAACTTCCAGGACGTGATTGGAAGTGTAACGCATTTTGGAGACACTCTACTTCACCTACTTGTTACTCAGATGCACAACGACCTTGCTTTCATAGTTTTAGGAAGAGAAACGTCCCTGATGAAAGCCCGCAACAAGAAGTCGGAGACACCCTTGCATTCTGCTGCAAAGGTTGGTAACGTGCGATTTATTAGAGCTCTGATCAGTCAACGTGCTCCCGGTCTGGTCAAGGATGTTGTCAGAGAAAGGGACAACAACGGAGACACAGCCTTGCACTTGGCTGCCAAACACGGTCATGAACGTTTTGCCCGTGAACTGATGAAATTAGATTCAGGTGTCGCATACATGTTTAACAAGGAAGGGCTGTCTGCATTGTACATAGCTACAGTGGGAGGATATACTCCTGTGGCTATAACCATGTTAAACAATGCTCCTTCTCTTGCATGTGAACAGTATTCAAATGGAATGTGTCCTGTTCATGTAGCTGCAGGAGCCGGCAACACAGAACTGGTTATGCATTTCATGAAACAATACCCTGTTGATGCAAAATTTCTCGATCATTGTAGACGGAATCTTTTTCACATTGCTGCAGAAGAAAACGAGGTGGAGGTATTTTGGAGTGTATCTTTTTTATCGAGAGAAATATGGGGAAGCCTGATTTATGCAAAGGATTACGAAGGAAATACACCATTGCACATAGCCACAATCAAGGGGCACACGTCGGTTATGATCGCTCTTTCTATAATTCTGACTAGCGAAGAGGCAGCAGTGCAAAACAATCAAGGGCTAACACCATTTCAACTTTGGAAGAATCAAATAACGAAAACTGCTACTAAGGTATGACTAAATTAACTAAATATTCATTACAATTTAATTTACTTCATGGTAATTTTAAATCAGTTCGTATATTTTTTCCCCAAGCAAAAGCACACTAGTAAATTAGCTCTTTCCCCCTCGATGCCTTATTCTTAATTTGAGTTGCTATGATATTCTTCTTGTAAATTTGTTGATCGATGGTATTCTCCATCCTCATTAGTCATTATCTGACGAATATAATTTGCAAGTAAATGTACCAGTTGACACTATTCGTTGCTGTTTATTTAATAAATATATTTTTTTCTATTACAGGATATACAACGCAACATTAACTCTTTTTTTAAGGATAATAGGCGTTGTTTTACTGAAGATTTGTTCGACAAGGTCTTGAAATCGGACCAAAATAAATGGGAGAGAATTCAAGTTATTGGATTGGGCTCCGTACTTATAACGACTGTAGCATTTGCTGCTGCATTCGCAATCCCGGGAGGTTACCAAGACGATGGCACACCGATTCTGGGAAGGAAATACATGTTCAAGGCATTTATCTTAGCAAACACCCAATCATTTATACTAGCATTTAAAAGCATATTTAAGATTATCTCCACTTCATCGGTTGCTCTAGTTGACCCAGATGTTGCTGATCTCCACTACGCAACAAACTCATTTAATGCAGCAGCGGGTTGTATGGTGTTGGCATTTGGATTAGGCTCGTATGTGGTACTTGCTCCTGTTAGCTTGCCCATTGCCATCATTGTCCTTTCTTTCACTATCCTGGGGTCACCTTTCATAACCAAGTTGAAGTATCGTAATTTTCTTCGTTATTCTTTTCCTAATTTTCTTCGTAATTTTTATCGAAGATTAGGTATTGATAGTTCCCGTATAATCGAGCGGGTGTCCGGTATAATCGAGTGGGTGTCCGGTATAATCAAGTGGGTGTTGTTCCAAAATATGGCATTCCCTCTATTGTTTATCTTCCTCCTCGCACTAGCATAACCAACAAAGTTGTACTTTCATTTTCTCTATTCGTGATTATGTTTATTTGAATAATTATTCGACATGTTTGTACCTGATTTGTTTTGAGTCATTGCAGCTGTTTTTATTCTTCCAATTATGATTCTAAATTTTTTGTACTTGTTTATGTTGAAGCTTGTTTGTACTTGTTTTTGTTAATAGTTAATACACATGATATATTTTACAAAGACAGTATAGAAGATTTGATATGTAAAAGTTGAGTGGTCTATTGATTAATTGATGATTTACAGAATTTAGTTACAGAGGTGTATTATAGGCCAATTAGCATTTGATCTTTCCTAATTACACAAGATTACAAGCTGTTATTTCCTTAATAGAGGATTCCTGGCCGTTGTTATTTCTTATATACACAGGATTACAGAATCGTAAATACAGCTGTATATATATTCCTAAACTAAAGGGATTTGCTGACTGGAGCTGTCAGAGTTGGTGATTATTGGATCGGGTTTTATTTCATCATCTTCAATAATATACGCACATCCGATTGTATATATTACGAATATGCCTCTACTACGTCTGCTAAACTCATACGAAAAAACTGTAGACTCGTTAAATCAACTATAGGAATCTATTTTTTTTTTTTTTGAAAGGGTATATTTTCATAAATTTGTTGTTCTATTAAAAAACATCAATCTCCCAAATGTTTAGTCACAAGGTTATATCCCTCACAGTTAACCCTAACAAATCCCTCATCGATCAAGGTATAGAAAGTTGGAATTCAAGGTGTCTTCAATTGTAACGGGATTATGCGGGATATGATTTTACAGATTGGAAAACGCACGAATTAATTTACGAGAACATACCATATGTATGGATATGTACATGAAGGATTATGAAAATGTGCTAAAATAAATGTTCGATTGCAATCTGTGAAAATAGTTGTGAAAGATCCTCCTTTGTTCTCAAAATATGTATATCAATGTAATTAATGAACAAAAGCAAGCTGGATTATACATTTAAAGGGATAGACAATCGATCATAGAATAAATTATCTAGTCTTATCCGAAATAAATTATATTTAATTTTTATAGAGAAGATGAAATTCAAAAAATAAAATATGTGTTAATCAAAAGAAATTATAATAAAATATATTTTGCAAAAATAGTTTTAATTGAGATTTATAATTTGTTGATTCGACGTGTATGACTGTATTGCGAAAACAATTACGCAAAAAAATTGTCTGTACAAATTGTGATATTTATACCAACTAAATAGTATTGTAGGATTTTTGTATAATCTACTTTAATTGGTATATAAATACAATCATTCACAATCTTTTAAATAACAAACACTCAATAGTATAAATAATATATGTAATTGCATAGAGAGGATAAAAATCATCACACGACCCTCATGTTTTTTTTTTTATTTTGTAGGATTTTTCTCATGAACTTAAACCTTTAGAATAGTTTTCATCTATTTTCCATGACATTATTTTTCCAATAAAAAATGCACACCAAACTAGTTCCTATATATTTCCCATGCATACGAACAATCCTCATCGCTCCTCCATAACAACTCTAAAATATTATTTTCCCTTTTTTTTCGTAACTATTTTTGGTTGTATTATTAGTTAGAATTCCGAGTAGGTCCGATGCCCATCCGACCTACTTTGGTTTGATGGGTTCAATCACTATGAGATCTACATTAAGATGCGTGCACTCTACTTTAATATCCATGTGTTATTGCCTTAATTTCCGTGCGCACAGATTTTAATGAGATCGGACGGTGCTGGAGCTCATTGGACTCAAAAGTATGTCCAATGCCCATCGGACCTACTCCGTAACATTGTAAACTAATATTGTTGTTCATCAATTTATTGCAACAACAGCACAACGACATTTAAACAAAAATTTAACTAAAACGACGAGGTCAAAAGGTTTCATAAATTACAATTATATATGTTTACATCGGGGCCGTTCAGCAACTCTTTCTTAAGACTTCTTAAGTCTCTTTTAGATTTCTTAGAAACTTAATATGTCCGAACAACATCTTGTTAGTGAGAATTAACTTTTGCTCATTTTACTCGAATTTCTAAAGTTAAGTCCCTCTTGTCTCAATTCTTAAGGCACCATTTCTCTTAAATTAAACTTCCTTAGAAACTTTTTTTGACTCCTTAACACATTTTCGTAATCCGGTTTTACTAAATACAAACTCTTTAGCACCACTTAAAATTTAATCCACCAGCCCACTGTACTGTTTATTTTGACTACCCGTTATTTTCTTCTGTCGGCCCGCTACACATATGATCTCGAAAAAAAAAGGACGAAAAAGTTTGGCCCAAATTTGTGGAGATTCTTGGCCACTGGATTGAAAGCAATAAAACAAATAGCATCACAAATAAAAGACTGAGACAGCATTTTCCAGGGACCTCTTTCCAGCATTTTTCCAGTTTCAGCCTTAAAAAGGAATATGAATATATGCATAGATCTAAATCTCAAGAAAATGCTGAATAGATATAGAAAAGTTAGGGTACAGGCATTGCCGAAATTTTTATTTATGCCATAATAAAATAAAAAACCAAAACACTCTCATTGTGAGAGAATTTGCGGCCCCATTATTAGAGAGTCGCAGTTGGCTTGGCGGCCCCTGAAAAGCCCAAAAATACACTATAATATTAAATATATTTATGTATTTATGTATTTGAGGGGCCTCCAAACCAATATGTATACCCCTAAGAATGAGGCTACAGATTGACTTAGCGGCCCGAGTAGACATGGAATTCCCCATATTTTGAGGTGTTTTGGTTTTTTTTTTTTTAAATGGTATAAATAAAAATTTCGGCAGGCTTTGATATACGGGTATAATTAGTGCCATTCTGACTGACATCAATCTTTTATTTAGTTCAGAGCTTAATAAATGGATAATAAAAATCACTATTAAATTCATAGATATGTTTTTAATATCGCTAGCTATGATAGGTTT
The DNA here is from genome assembly GCA_025461045.1 of Carex parvula. Classification (NCBI taxonomy): domain Eukaryota; kingdom Viridiplantae; phylum Streptophyta; class Magnoliopsida; order Poales; family Cyperaceae; genus Carex; species Carex parvula. Next base: position 2,049,417 of record JAJGRW010000467.1, read on the forward strand.
ATTCAAAATCTATTAAAAAAGTTCCGGACCCGAATCCATAACCCATTAAATGAGTTCCAGACTCGCCAGGTAGGTGTTCTTTTCAAGCGTCCCACTCAGAAGTCTTTTATAACCTCTCTATATGCTGCCTTATTGTATTTAAGTACTGTGAGATTAAATATTTAATAAAAAAATCCGCATATATAAATCTGAATAAGAATCCGCATATTCGGCCGCATACCGTATATGCAGTATGCGGTGGCCTTCCGAATACCGCATGAGAACCGAATATTAAAACACTGCTCAAAATATTGTCATGTGCTACCGCGTGAATAAATTAAGACACCCGTGAGAAATATAAGAAGGCGAAGAGACATAATTAGGTGCTTTATTATATTATAGATAATATTAAACATAATGAATTTCAGTTTTTAATTAATTGAATAAATATGCGAGTTATTAGAATTTAGGATGATAAATATGTAATTATAAAATTTAGAGGGTGAAATACATAATTTCATAGTTTTTGAGTATAGTCTTTGAATGATATATATATATCAAATTTCCCCAATAAAAAAAATAAATAGTAGAAGACCACTTACAAATAAAAAATTTAGAAGATCTAGTAAATTTTATCTTTTGTTCTAGGGAAAGACAAAGGAAAAAAGATAAAAAAAAAAAATCGATTTATTATGTTCACATAAAAAATAACTTTACCATCCATCTTGCTAATAAAAAAGAATAAATTTCTCAATATTTTGTAAAGTGCGGTAATCGTAAAAGTTTCTATCAATCACACACAAGGAAAACATAATATTGTTCCAAAAAATTATGCATTGTAAGAAAATTTAAACTTATAAATTAAAAAAATCAAAAGACTATTAAAACGGTCACAAAATATACTATACCCATTTTGATAACAAAAAAGAATTTATTATTGTAGTAAATTTGACCCAATCCAAAATCTACCAAAGTACGCACATATATTTAATAAAGAAGCCCGGCAAATCAATTCCAAAATTTACCGGAAATTTTAATATCAAAGGATGTTGGGAATCTGTAGATATTACATTTGGAAATTTTTATAATTTAAGAGAAGGCGGAGATATTCCGGGTCCAATCTCTGCCATGTATCCTGCATACTCCAGCAAATCTCGTCCGTTGAAAATGTATCCCGTGACATAAATCAGATAGTACAAGAACATTGTGCCGCATCAATATCCAAGGTCCAATTATTCCCCTGTCATGCCGATTGCGAATCCTCTAAATTATCTCAAACGGTGATTTTAAATCCGGATCGTCCGATTAGAATTCGAACCAATATACAATCCCCAACCTGTAATGCAACGGGTTACTTTAATATATCGTGGTGCTAATACATGATGAACGGATCAGATTTAAACTCACCATTTGAGATATATCAGGTGATATAAAGTGCCAGTCATGCCTCCGGTACCGCTTACTACAGGAAATACGAGTAGAACTAGATTTTAAACGACAAATTCAAACTGTTGGAACTGGGTCAGCTGACAAGTGTAAACCAAAGAATGGTGATGTTTTTGTATTGTCAAGCTTGAAACCTGAGTCCATTGACGACTTGCTATGGTGTCACTTATTATTTAGCCATAGTAAAGAAAGGAGTGGAGGTTGAGTTAAATGAAGTTATGGTGAAACAGTTTAAAATGAGTGTGTTCCCCACGATTACTTCTTTAGCTAGAGAAAACCTCAATACTAACTTTAATTTTGTACCGGTGTGTGCCTATTACCTTTATACATGTATTGGCTGGTGCTTAAACAAAAACCAAAAAAATTCAAGCATTACTAAAGGTTGCTATTGTGGGGTCTATCAAAACAGAAACCGCAGCTCAACAAAACTGGAATTCAACATTCTTTGCAAATTCATACCTTATGAACTATCTCGCAATTATTTGAAAGCCAAAATTTGCATGCAACAACCAAATTCCAAACTTCATTTATTTCTCAAGTTCTTTTTTTTTCCAAACAGATGTTTAAAGTTCATTACAAATAATCTTGTATAACCGAACATGTTAAATTATCACATCAATTTAGAACCTCCATATCGAAATTCTTTCATTTGCCCTGAAAGTTTTACATTATTTGGGTTGGGTTCAAAATTTTCTGTACTGGTACCAACCGGTACAATGACCCAGAAGTTTTGAATTACAATTTTAAACTGAATTCAAGCGTCAAATTCAAATATATGCCAACATTTTTTCAAATACACAGAAAGTTGTCCAAAAATTATATTAAATCTGAATTCACCACTAAAAATTATTTTTCTCATGAGAACACCAATATTAATCAATCAACGACAGTTAAAAAAGGACAAGAGTCACAACCCAATTGTGATTCCAGCAATTTGGGAGTACGTAGTTGTAGCCCTGTTTGACACAGTAGAAAGAAGAAAAAAAAAAACAATAAAGGGCAGAGTGGACAGCGCAATCAGTCAGAAAGATAAACAGCTCAGAGACTACACAGTGGACCCCTATTTGTCAGAATTAAAGGCTCCATGGAGAACAGAAGAGGATGATAGGCAATTAACCCTAAATTGTTAATAATCCTTTTTCCTCACCTATGACCTCAAATTAACCAATTTGCCAAAAGCTTGTAACCTAATTTGTCCAATCATACTTGATTTTTCAGCTATTAATGAATTTGATACTCGATTTTTGAATTTAACCAAATCTATATGACTCCCATTTGTAATGGTTGAACTAATAAAATCAGCCAGAAAAAATGCATGTATGAATTGAATTAGTCACCTGCAGAGATCGTATAACAAGTAAAGAAATGCTGAGGCCCTTGTCACAGTGCAGTTTACAAGGTCGTGCTCCAGTCAGGCCGTCAAGTCGTAGGAGGTCTAAAGGTGAGAAGAAGAGATCTTTCAGAGAGATGGCGGAGGTCACCACACGAAGTGGATTCTTCCCGATGTGTGGCGGAGGTTTAAGAAACTGGGTATTTTAGAAGTGGGTTTTGGCAGCGGAGGGAGAGAGAGAGAGTGGGATGGTTTTAGCAGCGAATGGAGAGAGTGGAGAGGGTAACGGGGTGGTTTCTCGGAAGAGAAAAGAAATAGGTAAAGATTTTAACAGAGTAGTTTTAGCTTCATACAGCGCACAAACAATATGCAGCGCTGTTTTGATTCTATGTTTCGTGTGCTGCATGAAGCCAGAAGTCCTCTGTTGAAATCTTTATCTAAAGAAATAACGGGGAGAGAGACGCCAGATGCAGAAATTAAGGAGAAGACATATACCATTTTTACCCTGTAACATTTTCTAAAATAAAATTCAACTTGAACAGATATTACAGAGTTTGTGTTGGGGTTATGTACCTTATTTTGAGTTTTTTTTGGCTTTTATGTAGTCTGAAGGAGCTTTAATTAGGCACTCAAGCAATAAAATGGCAATGATGTACAGAAGTTGCA